>JAYDZK010000271.1:30277207-30287930 GCA_034509185.1 Euphonia xanthogaster
GGATCCCTGCTCCAGCAGAGCCACAGCTGGCCCTGCAGGAGGGCTGAGCCCCCCTGGGATGGGGCTGTGCCCCCACCATGACACACAGGGGCTCAGGGACTGTTCTCACTCTGGCAGGTTGTTTTGTATTACTGCATTTTAAATTTTATTTTTATTTTTCTCCCTAATAAAGAACTGTTATCCCCCCTCCCATATCTTTGCCTAAGAGCCCTTTAATTTCAAAATTATAACAATTCAGAGGGAGGGGGTTTGCATTTTCCATTTCAGGGGAGGGTCCTGCCTTCCTTAGCAGACACCTGGCTTTTCAAACCAAGACAGCAGAGCTTGGAGCAATCTGGGATAGTGAAAAGTTGCTCCAAGCAGGGGTGGAACCCCATGGGCTTTAAGGTCCCTTCCAACCCAAACCCTTCTCGGATTCTGTTGATGGAGAAGATGGGGACACAACCAGGAGAAAGGTCTCTACAAGAAATATTGGTGCTTTTTTAGGAAAGCCCTAAGCATTCCTAATCTTGGACATTGCCTACAGAGCAGCTCTCCCTTATGAGTGCCGTGGGTAGAAATGGAATTGTCTGTGTTGGGTGGCAGGGAGGTGCAGCTGTTCACCCAATTCACAGAATTCCCATTTGATAGAACCCTGAATGCCAGGGCACAGAGCTATGTGCTCACAGGGGCTGTTATGTAAAAGTGATTTTCCAGTTGGGGAAATAGTTCCTCAGTCTGTTTTCCTTCTTGAGTAATGTAACTGATAGAAAAGCCAGAAAAATAAACTAATAATTATTTTATGTTAGATATGGTGTCTGTGGTTTGTAAGAAATGAAAGGGTCTCTCTTCTCCCTGTCATGGTGCTGCAGAAGACTGGGATCTGCACTGTTGCTCTGCAATAGGGATTTCCATCAGAAATATGTCCTAATCAAGCCCCAGGAACCCCAGTGCCTCCAGTCTCTGAGGAGCTGCAGTTTAATTCTGCATTGCAGAGACCACTGTAACCTTTGCAAAGGGCTGGAGCACTAAGGAGGGCTGTCTTTACATACAGAGCTCAAACATTTCCATTCTCCAGGTTTCTCTCCTGTTTCTCACCATTATTTTTCCTGCTTATTAGTTCTCCATTCTCACACAGATAACGAGATACAGAACATGAACCCTAGAGGAAGAAATTCTGTGAGCTTCATTTCTTGTTCAACCTGCACTTCTAATAAGAAAATATTTTAGAATATGTTTGTTATTATTAATGATCATTAATTGTTATGTTTTAAATAGCAAAGATTAGCAGGAGTTGCATTCACCGAGTGCTTCTGACCAAGAAGAGTTAAACCAAAATCCCTGTTCCTGTCCAATTAGCACAGAGCAGTAGTCAAGTATTTAATGAGCCCTCAGTGCCTTCTGGAAGCAGAGCAGGAGGATTATATAATACAGATGTTAAACTTTTCATTTTGTTGATGGGGAAAACCTAAACATCAGCCAGTGGCATATGCTCCTCTGCATAAATGTGCTTCCCCTCTACTTGAGAAACAGCCACAATTATTTTCCTCTCACATACTGTATAACATCCCAATTAATCTGCTGTGAAATGTTTTGCCATACACACTAATTGCTCAGTTTTAATACATGTATTTAGGCTTTGTGTTGCCAAGAGTGACTCTTTCCTAGTGCCTGAACATGCAAATCCAGCCTCAAAAACACAGGAAATAAAATGAAACCAATCTCTTTTTTTGCCTCTGTGCAGTTCATCCAGTGCAGAAACTTTATATGTAAAATTGCTGGAGAACTTACATTCACTGCAGTTCAAAATAATGTGCAGGAAATATCATGGCTGGGTTTTAAAGGCATGAGGAGGTGCTGGGTATATGTGGTGCACATGCTTCTCTAGGGACTGAAATGAAATCTAATATTTCTAAATGAAATAAGTATTAATATTTAAATATTAAAATATTAAATATTTTCTAAATAATTAATTTAGAATTAATTATTTTAATTAATTAATTAATTTCTAAATGAAATTAATCTAATGCCATCTAAATTTTCCCATGGCATAAGCAGTGAGAAGTTTTTGTGCAGGACCACTGCGAGGAAACAAAAGGATGAGGAGAGGAGCAGTTTCAAGGTGTGGTACAATGAGGAGATGCCACTCACACAAGAGGATGGGTGGGAGAGCAGCTGCAAGCACTTTTTTAGAGATCTTACCATAAGAGCAGGACATAAATCATAATTAAAACATCATCAAGAAATAAAGCAAATCAGATGAAACAAATCCAAAATGTAATTGGTCCTAAGAAATCAGGCTAATATTCAGCATCCATATTGTCCATCTTTACTTAATGGAACTCAGTGGGACAGCTGTTAGTGACAAGGCCAACGTCATCTTTTCTGGATTGATTTGTAATGATGTTTCTTGTAGCACTTAGGAAAATTAAATTCATAAATTAGATAATTAAGTGGTCATGTTAGCTCTCAGAGAATGCTTTAGAATCTTCAGAAATGCACAGGAATGTACTGTCAGACCTAAGAGTTCAAGGTTTCCCCCCAGACTCACCCAACACTTTTTAACCTCCTGTAAAAATATTTGAAAAGCTAATTCTCACCTGTAGCCTTTAGAGGCTGGCCAGCACTAACTCCACGTGGGCCAACATAAAAGCCACAAAAGCCACATCCAAAATCCCAAAATGTTTACGCAGTGGGAGTACCTGCAAGTTCCAAACACGAGCCAGGCTCAGCTAAACCTGGCTTTCAGAGACACTGGCCTGCATCTGTTTGCCATTAGTGCTGGTCCTGTTGTCAGCCCACTGGTGGCAGATGCCTGTCTCATCTCCTAATTCCAGGGAATATGTTGCTTGACTGATGCACTTAGAAAAACAGGAGGATTTTGAGCAAAGGCAAACGTGCCTAATGCTGGTAAAAATGGGCTTCTAATCGGGATTTCCTGGAAATCAAGGTTTTGGCCATGCCACAGGCCGTGGCTTCCCCTCTGTGCTCCTTAACAGGGTGACAGGCTTGGGTGTGTGGAGACTGATCCAGGCTGTGATTTATCCTGGCAGCAGGAATGCCTGGGGAGCCCATGCAAAATTTAAGCGTAAGGACGTCCAGGTGTTTTAGAAACAGGACGGTAGCAGACAAACAGTGGCTTTTTATGGCATTTAATTGCAACTGCCAGTGAATGTGAGTGAGGGCTGATCTGAGGCTGAGTTCAGGCAGCGGGAGGCTGAAATCAGGATTTCCTTATCTGAGAGCCACTGGAATCTCTCCCTGAAGCCCTTGCTTCAGCTCTGACACTGGCTGTGGCTCTTGGCAGCAGTTTTCTTCTTGTTACCTTGTGGGGGGGTTTGGACTGGGTTGGTTTCTTCCTGACAAATTATCTTGAGTCCACAGACTTCTTAAAGCTAATGTTCTGCACGTGCATTTTTGGAAAACTTGGCTGCAAAAGAAGCAGTCACCAGGTATGAATGACAGCAATGACATCTGGAAATATTCCTCCTAGAACACACATTTTTGCCACCACTGCTGCTGCAACGCACACCAGGCAGCGCTGGCTTTACCCTAACTAGCAAGGGAACACTAATTGGAGCTTCTGCCACTTACTTCCAGCCACGGTGTGCCACGAGGCTCCGTTGACAGTGCCATCCTCCTTCTGGAAGTCCTCAGTGTGGCAGGCTCTCCTCCTGGCATCCGTCATCAGGCGGTGCGTGGAGGCGTAGGAGTACGCCAGCCAGCGGAACACGTGGTCGTCGGGGGTGGGCGTGTAGTCCTGGGTTTTCCACATGGACCTCACCATGTCGTAGGGATAGGCCACCACCAGCTCTCCCCCCTGCAAGTTGCCACCCAGCACAAAAGGGATTTTTTCCATCCAGGCGATGATTGCCCGCGTCTCCACCGCCACCTGGGAGAAGAAGTGACAGCAGATCTGGTTCAGCGTGGAAATCTCATCGTGCTGCTTCAAAGGGAGAGCAGGATCAGGAGTTCCTGAGAGTGGGGGGCCATCAGAAGGGCTGTGGGCAAGGAGAAGGCCTCCTTTAAACTATGGTGCTTGTCAGCCATCCTTGGGAGGTCACAGACATCCCTTAAGAGCTAACAGAACCTTCACATCAGTGATTTATGGAACAGGAACAGCTATGTCGAGTGAGGCCGAGGGCAGGAACTGACCGAGGTGTCAGATGGTGACACTGCTCCCCCTCTTTGTTTCCAAAATAAGAGATTGTAAATAGAGAAATAATGGCCATAAATTAAAACACAGGAAGTTTCATCTCAAGGTGAGGATGAACTTTTCCATGAGGTTGGCAGAGCACTGGAACAGCTGCACAGGGAGGTCATGGAGGCTCCCTCTCTGGAAACATTCCAAACCCACCTGGATGTGTTCCTGTGTCCCCTGCTCCAGGTGACCCTGCCTTGGATTGATCTCCAGAGGTCCCTTTAAACTGTAACTATTCCATGATTGTGTGATTCTAAAGCACTAAAAACTGCCACAGTGAAGCTGCTATTAATAGCTCTCATTCTAATTCAAAGGTCAGGCCAAAATAAGTTAAATTTCTGGCACTACAATCCAATAAACAACTTTAACATAAGCCACAGCACTGGGTTTGCATATGCCTGATGATTCAAGGTAAGAATATATTTCAAGTAAGAACAAGTAAGAAAATCCCAGGACCAATCTGTGAGTGAGTTTTCAAAGAGCTCATCTATGCCACAAAACTTGGGAGAAACCTGATCCACATGGCTGAGCTCATGCTGTGCTTCTCCTTGTCTACCTTGCTGCCTAAAAGTTGGGTTTGGAGTCCTTCAGGTTCTTGAAATAGCTGATGGAAAAGTAAATCCTCTAGGAAACAGTTTCTTCCTCAAGACCTGCCTTTAAATCCTGGGGGAAAACAGTGCTTTTGTGGTGCATTTTTATTTCCACTGACATAAAGGGAGTTATTGACCTAGATCAGGTGTGGAACTTCACTCCCAGGTCATTCATTTCTTGAGAATTGTAAATCTCGCTCTCTCAGCACATCCCAGCCTTTGTGTCCCCTCTCCTGGCCTTACTCACAGTGGCATTTTCAGACAGGTACCAGTCAGGGATCGGGATGTGATGGTTTGGAACTTTTCTTTTGCTCTTCTTCTGATCTTCTGACTCCCAGAGCAGAGAGTTTAGGTCAGGGAAGTTATTGTTGATGTCAATGCCATCCTGAGTCCATCGTCCTAGAGACCAGCCCCCCAGTTCTGAACCCTTAGATTTAAAAAAGAAAAGAAAGAAAAAGAAAATTAAAAATTAATGTTCAGTTAGAATCCAGAAACCTGTGAGCCCCTGCAGAATGTTTGGGAATGTGCCAGAGGTAGTTCTATACAGAGAAATGGAAGATTAATTATATAATTAACTGAATTAAATCATTGATGCTTTTTAAAAAAATTGTATGAAATCTTGAATGAGGTGAAGGAAAACCCATGAAAATTTACTTCAGGTTGGCCAAAATATATCTCTCAATGGAGACAGAAGACATTCCCTCCAATGACTGTGATTTTGACTTTCCTGTTCCAGTCTTCTGCAGACTGCTTTGGAAGATTTTCCAGTGCATTTGACCAGCCCCTACAATTTTTCCTGGTGTCTGTCTTCATCCAGACTGAATTATTGCCATGCCCAACACATCGTGCTCTCCTTAAAGGCACATTATTAAATTTCAGCTGTGGAGGAATGCAAATTTTCACGTGCTGAGCTTGGTTTCTCGTGAGAAACGGATTGCATGGATTTTCCATTTTCCATGATGGTGTTCCCATGGCTCTGCACACCTCAGGATGGTTTGCTCTGGCAGTCTTTGTGACCCTCCTTTCATGTACATTTTTCTGTTAGCCAGCATCACATCAAATACTGTTTCTTTCAGCTTTTTCCCAAGATGGTTTGTGTTTACTTTGATGCACTCATCTTTTTATTTTTAAATTTTGATCGCTCGCAAAATGTGATCTTTGAAGAAAATAAAGACAAGAGGAGCATTTTTGATCCATCTACTGGAAAAAAAAGAATTCCTTAATATGCTCATCGTCCTAATTACCGCTTTATAGGCCTTGTCATATCCATCAGGGTTCACTGAGGGCAGCAGGTGGATTCTGGTGTCCTGGATGAGGTGCACAATGCGTGGGTTCCCAGCCAGGTATTCCTGGCACATGAACTGCATGAGCAGAAGGATTAGCTCTCGTCCAAGCACTTCATTCCCATGAGCTCCTGCAATGTAGTGGAATTCTGGCTCCCCTGTGGAAAAAGAAACACAGAGCAGAGTTGTAGTCAGAGCAGCAAATCAAATCTCTATCAAACATCTTCGATGTCAATCAGCAACATTTCACTTAAGGAGTGAGGAGAAATGTCTCAGCTGCACAGATGAGAGGTGAAAATGTCACTTTGGAGAAATCAATTGCTTTCTGTTGCTATTTTAGAACTGGCTTATGTATTAGTGATATCTAAAGCCACTGAGTAAAACCTCTAAAACCCATATTTGATTAAACAGATCTATAATTATACTCACAACTTCAGCATGTTAGAGGTAGATTTTAACAGTTTTGAAGGTCAAAAAGTCACATGAAAAATCCTTTGCTAGAAGAGAATTTTCCTAATAACCAATCTAAGGATATTATTTGTGGATACAGCAAAGCACAAAATTCCTTTTTTCCAACAGCTGTCCCAGGCACTATCACAGTGAGAAGGACCAAAGACTGAATTTTTTTCTATGCTGAAGAATTATATCATGGTAGGAAATTGAGCCCCAGACCTCATGAGTAAAAAATTATTTGGAGATTTGACCTGTCCCTGCTTGCAATGCATTAAGGTAAATTTCTATCCAAAGCTACATCAATCCCATGACTAAAATCCATCCCCCAGTAATAAAGTTCACTTTTATTTTATTACTGTGAAGAATGATCATTAAAGAATTTGATCCCACGTTCAAAATGTCCTCTATTTGTGCTCACCCTCCCCTTCCCAATTTAGAAATTCAGCACCGAGGTTCCTCCCACATACATTTGAAATCTTTGCTGCCATAAATATAATTCCATCAGTGATAATTAGTGCAGATATGGAGGAAGAGGAGGGGGAAAAAAGCCAAATCCCAACACCCCTTCAACAGATTTAGTTAAGATTCAAATCCTAACCAACTTCGTGTTCTCCTGGGTTGTCAGAAATCTCCACTGCATACAGCTTCAGTCCTTGGTTGCTTTTTCCAATATTGTAAATTCTTGTGATATTTGGGCACATTTTATTCACAGTTTTCATCAGCTGCCAACAAAAAAAAAGAAAAAAAAAAAGAATATACTTAGACAATGCAGCATCAAAATAGATCCACGATGAATTGGTTCATTCTAAATTGGATGTGGCACAAACTCTTTACTTGCTTCTCTGATTACCTCTTAGTTGTAAAAACATTATGTTTAGTTCATGAATTTATAGCTCTGCTATGTCATTTTCAAGACATTATGCCCTGGAGAGTAATTAAAACAATGGAAAGTACTTAAAACAACCACACTCTGTGAGGTACTGTAGATGAGGGACTTGAGGTGACCCAGGGTGTCAGTGCACAGAGATGCATTTCTTTTGCAGGTTGCCACATTTCAATAGAAACATGAAGTTTTCCACTCTGCCAGCAAGCAGAGATATTGCATTAAAAGCAGTTCTATTTTAGCTAAAGGCCAAAACCCTTCTGTATAAATAATGTTACTGACTCAGACCCGTGTTTACTAATTCCTCTCCTCACACCTTCTTCAAATTGAAGCAACCTGAGCTGGCTGATGTTTCCCTGCATCCATGCAGCTCCACAAGCTGAGAAATGGGGAAGGTGAGCCCGTGTCTCAGAGCTCCTCTGAAACCCCTGACTCTGAAACTTCCACGTGCAGAAGCTTTCCTGACGTGCCTGGCACTCCAGTGCTCACAGGATACCAAGAACATCAATTTAGAAAAGTGGTTGAAAGTATGGAAATGCTCATTAATAGTGAGAAAAATGCCCAGAACCAAATTCAAAGTCTATTACATTCAGTGGAAATATTTGTATTGGCCTCAGCAAACTCCCCATCATCTCTCTAATTGCAAACATGTGATTATTTTCTGAGTCAAAGAACTTTTCCTGCATTAGAGCCTTTGTAGTAACACTTACTATGACTCTTTTGGTAACATGTAATGCAGTGGAGTTAATGGAAATACAATGCTGAAAATCAACATATTTCATATTTGATCTTCTCGTTCTCATTTCCTACAAATGGCACAATATTTCACCTATGATCAGGGTTTGTTGTATCAAAGACAAGGTTGTACTCAAATACCCACATCAAACACGTAACAGCTTCCTGTGTCACATGAATATTTGCAAATATATGCACAGAAATGAACAAATAAGAAATATTTTGGGCTGTGAAACAATCCTGCACACAAAACATTGACTGGAAGAAGAATATTGAATGCTCTTGTACAAGGAGAAAACTGGAGTTGCAAATTTCACCTTCCTAACCAGAGAGTTCTCTGAAAATAACCTGACACTGAGAAAATCCCTCCCTCTCACAAATACTTGACTCATTGTGATGTCATGTGATGCTTCCAAAACATGGCCCAGGGAACACCATCTCCTCCTCCTTCAGTGTTGATAATAAAGCAAAACCCAGCATTTTTCTAGGATGGTTCCTGGTGAAGTAGCCATGAAAAGTGTCAGTAATGCATATTTTGGGGGTTGGGGATGTTTTTGATTGTTGTTGTTGTTATTGGCTGTTTGTTTTTAATAATAAGTTGACTCTGGCAGTTATTATTCTATTTTGCACTGAAGTTTTGAGAATAGTTTTGGGTATATAAGACTTGCTGCAATGCAACCCATAATATTCTGCCCATCAGCAATTAAAATCCAATGAGCTCTAAAAAAATTAACTATTTTGACACAGAAGAAAGCAGAAATTGGGAGAGGACACAGCTCACAATTCTCAACCACAGTCACAGATTTTCCTTTTGTATGAAGAGTGCAAAACCATTCTGGTTTAAAGCTGTGGTTTTTTCCCCCAAGATATTTCCAACCTGACCAACCTGTCTTTCTGCAATGACAACATAAATACATTTTATTTTATTGTTCTTGACAGTAATTATGCCAATTGAGTTCCTACTCGTCTAATCTTTGTGCTAAGAAATATAGGCCATGAAATCTCTACCAAAATAAACCTGTGACTCAGTACACAATTGCTCAATAAAACCCAGTGGTGATTCATGCAGTATAAATACACTGAAAATGCAGCACACAGCAAGTGATTCACACACATCAAGTCCAAACACATTATCTTTATGTTTGAAGAGAAAGTGGGCAGAAATATTTCTTTAGGACAACCCACACTTGTGTCTGTGGTGATATGATGCAAGATTAAAAACAATAACAAAGCCAAGAACTTGTTTGAAGTTAAAGGAACAAGATCAACAACGCTGGTAGGTTTAAAATTATACTAGCAGAAGGTTTTTTTCTGGTGTTTCTGGTGAATTTTTGCTGATTTTCACAACTGCGAATATGGAATTGGACTCTAGAGTTTATTCTGATTATTCAAACCCACAGAAATAGATGAGAAAACTGATGGCTAAATCAGAGTCAAGTCTAGAAGGAGAAATCACTGTTTCATTCACCACTCAAATACATATGGAAGAAAAAGAGTGGCACATTATATGAAAATAGTTCCTCTGTCACATAGTGTCAGCTCTTTCAGGTTCATTTATGTACAAATTAAGACTTTGGGACTTTATTGGACTGCTTCTTTTAATAGATTAAAACAGAGAAAATATTTTAAAACCATACTGCAGACAGAGTTTAAAATGAAAATAATATTTTACTTTTTGTGGAATTCAGATTCCAAAGGGCTGAAAAGCCTGCACCCCTCCACCCTCCATCACCCACCATCCTCTTTGCCTACCTGCCTCATCTCCTTGTAGTTGTGATGCTTAAAGTCCAGATTATCAGTGGTTGTCATTTCATTTCTTCTGTGGTAATAATTGTTTGGGTCTGGGAAAAGAAAAAAAGGAGTTTTCTCATGCTTAGGAACTTCAAATATAGAGGTGCTTTGGCACAATGCATGTAAGGAACAGGGAAATCTGAATCCCACTGTCCTGTGTGTATCTAAAACAGGTTTCCAAAAGCAAAACTCAGAGAAACAACTAAGTTGAAATATTCCTAATCACTGCACAAATCAATTCATACAGATCCAAACAAAAGCAAGGAGGCAGCAGCTTTCCAGGCAGCTCCTCTGCACAAAAAACCCAAACTTCAACAGAAAAGCAGAAGGGCAGCCTTGGGCTGCAGAGGAGGGAATAAGTCACTGGAAATGATGAGTCAGATGCAAGATAAAAGAGTGGAAGAAAAATCAAATTAGAGGGAAAAGCCACAGTAAATGCTTTGTGTCCCCTTGATTAATTTACTGTTGCAAGGAATTTTAGTTTTCCTGATGAGTATTTTCCAAGTCCATGCACTGATTGCAAAACATGGAAAGGAATAATTTGGCATATTAAGCATTCCTAATTATCTTCCAAAGGAGTTCCTGTGGAAGTCAGAGGTGTTTCTTACTAAAAATTCACATATTCACTTGTTTATTGCTATTATTTATAGTTCGTTAATTTTGAAGTATCAAAGGAGGATATGTGGGTAGAAAAGAATCTTTTGTCTCCTTGACATTCCAGGCCCTTCACCTGGAAAAAAAAACCCCAAAACAAACAGGCCAAGACTGTTATGGCTCAGCTTTGAAGTTCCTGATAGATGTGCTTCTA
>JAYDZK010000271.1:30290283-30307351 GCA_034509185.1 Euphonia xanthogaster
TCCTGGGTGCAGCCCTGGCTGGGCTCTTGTGCTGCCCAAGGTGGATCCATGGAGGAGATCCTTTAATAAATCCCTGCCTTATTTTTCAGCTCTGTTTAGTCTCTGTCCTAGGTCAGCTTTCTCAAGGCGCCCCTCCCTGTGCTGGGGACCCCAAAACTCAAGTGGGTTAATGCCCAACAACTTTGCAGTATGAAGGCTCTGAAAACTGCCCAGAAAAAGTACCAGAAAGGACCAATTGCTTGGCAGTTGATGAAAAAAGGGCATTTTCTCTTATTACAGCTCTACAGCACCTCAGCCAGTGAGGCCCAGATGCTTCCAGCGGGTTTCAGCTTCTCAGAAGTTCTGCTCCAAATGCAAGGCAAATGAAGGCAATCCAAGGGATTCAGAGAAGTTTTTAATAAAAGGAATATTCTGGTTTAAATCCCCTAGACTGCCTTAAAACCCCCAATGTGCTGTTTCACAAATGACTGTGTTTTTTTTTAAATTTCCGTGTAATTTAAGTGAATTTAACTTGTCTTCACTAAATTGAACATCTCACAGACAGCACATGTGTAATCTTGAAATAAATCCGCTGGCAGCCACATCAGGTGATTCTAAGTTTTTTTTCCACATGATCTATTTCATGGCAGCCTCATGAGCATTGCTCATGAGGATTAACATCACACATAAAATCAATGTGTGATGAAATGCAATGAAATGCATTTTTCAACTATGCAATGAAATAATATTTTTCAACTATAAACTGATTCTTTTCTACTTTTATTCTCAGAAGTAGATGCTGGATTTAGGGCTGCTGTTGACACGGACATTTATAATGAAAGATACTTGTAAAAAGTCACATTTTTATCAAAAAATGAACAGAACTTTAGACTTGACCAGGTAGCCTGGCACTAAGAGAGAAGCAGTAAAAATAAGACTGAAGCCACTGCAAAACACAGTGCTCCATTACAGAGCTGTTAAAATTCTTTTTTTATCTTGGGTTCAAAGTAATGGCACAATCATGGTACCAGTGATAGTTTTCTATATAAGAACTATTAAAAATTAAATTCCATCACAAATTTATTCCGTTAAAATAATTGTCTCTTGCCCTGAATACTCTACAATATAAATAAATGCATGAAGAACTCAACTCATTTTCTCTCTCCAATCTCTGGGTGCTTTTGATCAGATATAATTTCATTTTGACCTTCCTTAGGTTTGAGGAAGGGAAGGCAAGGAAAGCACATCCATCCCTCTGAGGCAATTGCAAAAGACTGTGTGTGTCAGCCTCCCTCTATGTAAATACCAGCATTTTTGGGAAGTGGAGAGGGAATTAAATGTTTTTGGATTTTTTTCCTCTTTTTCTCTTTTTGCCCTCTTTTTTGAGACATGGCAGCACTGATTGTTGTTACAGGTAAGATGTTCTGGCACCTTTCCTCACAGAGAAATGTCTTTCTCTTGGTGAAACAGCAAATTCTTTCTGTTGACCAAAGATAGCACTGACATAGTTGGACAACACAGCTTTTTTCTTTCTTTCTTTTTTTTTTTAAAGCTACTGTAACAATCTAGAAAAGGTTTTTTCTCCACACTAGCCTAAGATACAACAAAAATAAATGTTATGGATAAGATATAAGCATTGCACTGATAAAAATTGCAATTATCTTATATAATACTGCTTAGATAAGCAGTAACTTCTCTGTTCCAGTTATCCAAATGTTTTATCATGATTTATTCAATTTTTAGTGCATCTAGCACATGCAGGAGGTTTTATGGACAGAGCCCTACCCACAGGAATGGGTTCTAGCTGTCTTTAACCATTTCTATCTCATTCCAACAGTGCTAACCTAGAATATCAATCTTACTCAGGTTTTTTCTTTTCCTTTTATCCTTTCTCCTTTTTCCTTTATTACCCTCCTTTGTGAGCCTGCTTGATGGAAAGCTGATACAGAGCACAGACTGAATGCAAATGGTTTAATATAGTCAGGGATTAATGAAGGCATAAACCCTAAAATCACAAGTCTAGAAGACATGAAAAGAAATTCAGAGTTATGAAAAATGGGTTTCTTTCCTTCCACCCCCCTTTAGTTGTTGGGGTATTTCACTATGCCCCAGGCTTTGGGAAGGCTAGAAGTGTGTGAACTAACAGAGCTCCACCTCCTGATGTTGGTGAATTTAGGAAAACTGGTCATTTTGATGGAAAAAAAAAACCTGTCAGGGAAGAAGAGCCTTTGGTTTCCAGTCCCACAGTCAATACAAGAGTGTTAGAGCGGCACTGTCAAAGTCGCTGCTCCCATGGCCAAACCGCCCAGATATTTAACTTGGAATGAGCAAAATGACACCAATAAAGGGTGAGGAATCCACTTAGAGGGAGCTGCAAAGAAATGTCCCATCCTAGAGGAAGAAAACGTGCGTGGAAAGGCCTCTGGAACCTGGGGAACAGCTTTGTCCCGGGCACCTCGCGTGCGACGCGCAAAATGAGCACGGAGAAAGAAATGCCAGCCCTTTCTGAGCTAAAAAGATGGGTCAGCACTTATCAAACCCTATTAGTTCTTCAGTCCAATTACATTTTGAATGAACACACCCCATTCCCATTGTGTTTCTCAATGAATGATTCTGGTATTTTCTTTCAGGAATATACTGAATCAGCCACTGCGGGCAATTAACTCAATAAATGACTACCAGGGGGATGCTCTGATGCTGTTTCCATGTGAATCCAAGATCTGTGAAAAGCTGGAAGAGCACTCAGCAGGACAGTGCTGAAAGTGGGGATGCGTTCCCAGCTTCACCCACTGACACAGACCCATGAAGCTGAAGGGTAACAAATGCCAGCACTGCCAAGCAGAATCTGGCCCTGGATGGGTGTAAAGCCAGTAAGAATCCAGGGTAAAAAACTGCTGCACTCAATAAAAATCACCTTTCCAAATACTGACATTTTTGCTTTTTTTCCTGTTTAGATGCAGTTTTAGGGGAGAGAAAGGGATCATGATAATTTACATACAAATTGTCCTAGAAAACAGTTAGATCACTCATGCAATCTTGTTTTTTTTTAATAAAGGCACTTACAGATACTGTGGCTTGCATATCAAAAGTTCTCCTGACACTGTCTGTGGGCTTGGGCAGATATTTCTATTTGTTTCTGCATAACCCTACTCACTAAAGACAAATATTATACCAAAAGCAAAGCTACCCAAAGGAAATGAAATTTTTGAGTCTTGCCACGGGCAGCCATGCCAGCATAACTGCCAAAGGCTCTCACCTGGCAAGGGGCAGCCCAGGATTTCCAGTCTCATGCAGATGCTGCCCTCCTGGAACCAGGAGCGCGGGTTGATGCGGATGTAACGCGCCACCAGCGGCACCGGCAGCAGGTTCAGCACTGGGATCTCCTTCTCGCTGTTCCCTTCAAAAATCTGGCCAGGCCAAGCAGGGGGAAAGAAAGGGCAACGTCAGTGCTTCAAACTGTCTCAGAGTGCTTTTGGTAAGAGAAATGTAAAATCACCTTTCAGGTCCAGGCTGATGGTGGCTCGGACCAGAACGGCTCTTTGAGGATGGCAATCCCCCCATTCCCCCTGGGAAAATCTGACTCTGTACCTTGGGATTTGCTCTTAAAATCAATGAGAGATGCTGCCACTGACTAACCTGTGTCCAGCCCCTGCTCTCCCACCTCTGCTCTTCCTCATAAAACATGTTTTGTTCTACTCACCACATCTCCAGATTCGTTCCTGACAGCAGTCCATGCGTGGCTGTCATTGCTCACCAACACTCTGTAAGAGGTCACCCAGTTACTCCTTGAAAAAGAGAATAAATAAGTTACTTTTCAGAACTTAGAATGACTGCACATTATTTAATATAATCAAGCTTACAAGGCTGCTAGCAGTGGAAATCCCATTTGGCACAGTCATGCCAATCTGGATTCAACACACTATTCAAAAAGCCTGGCACATAGAAGCGAAATCCTGGTGAGATAATATTCTGGGATTCCAGGGGGTGAGAGACTTGCTGCTCTCCTCTCCTTTTATATGCAGAGTTTGGGATAAATGGCTTATCTAGAACAGATTTATGCAGTGTTCAAAGATCATCTTTTCAGCTGCAGAACATTTATTAGTTCTACTGTTATTATCAGAGAGGATGGGAAAAAAGTAATAAATCCTCAAGGATGAAACATCTGTGAATTTCAACCAGCAAAATTTCCATTTCTTTCAATAGAAGAATAACTGGTGCCTGCAGTTATTCTTGTATTTATTAGCAGGAGACAGGGACAGAGAGACAATTGATCACAGGACTACTGCACTCCTACCATATCCTGATCAATCCCCAATAGGCTGATTTTTCTAATGTCATCTGATTTACAGCAAAATCCCCTTTCATCTAAAAAAAAGTCAAATACTTCAGTTGTGCATCATCTGGAGCCAGCTAAAGAAGAGTATGAAGAAATGTAAAATGCTGCTTCCTATATTCAGGATTAAAGCTGTGGAGTTTCACACTGCTCGGGCATTACCTGTGGAAATGTGTGACAGGGCTGGAGAAGGCTGGAGAAGGCAATGCCCAACTCTCCTCCCACATTTGTTACTCAGAAAGAGCAGCAGTGATTTGTTTTTTTCTCCCAACACCTGGTTTCAGTAGGCAGGGACTTGGAGGAACATCTGTACTGTGAAGTCAGTCCAGGATGATTAAATTCCATATTTATGTGCAACCAGCAGGGCTCTGGAGCTGCTCTTCTTCAGCACAGGTTCTCAGCTAAGCTACAGTCCCATGGCTGGGAGTGAAACCAGGGCTAGGAAAGCTCTTGGCACTGGAAAGAAGAAAAGGGGACTTTGGGGCAGGTGTTGGAGAAGCAGCAGAGCATAAAAAATTGGAGATCAGGAGTGCCTGGAAGGACAGACACACCTAAGGACTTCCCCTTGTACTGCTCCTGTACAAATACAACTTGGATTTGTTTTGGTTTTTCTTTTAAAAGCAACTAATAATAGCAAACTACCTATGAACACACACTCCACATTGAACCCACTGTGCCTGTGTTTAGGGACAAACCAGCCTTTATGTGCTCACTGAAGAGTCAGGCTTTTAATGAAGACCAAAAAGGGACAAGGATGGAACAAGGGTAAAACCATCAGCCCCAGTTCACCAAGCCTTGTACAAAGCAGACAACTGAGTTTGTTTACACACCTAAAAACAAAAGATGAAGTAAATATTTAGCAGGATTTGGAAAATCACTTCTGGACATTCTATACTAATGCCCCCAAAAGTTAAAAAATAAGTTTAAAAAAAAAAAAAAAAACAAAACCAAAAAAACAACGGAACAAACCCAGCTCTGTTTTGACACTAAACCAGTCCCTTGCAACTCTTTCACCAGCCTCCTTCAGTGAATAGACTTTGCCATTCATGTTAGATTAAATGGAAAAATCTTGACTATTGCCAAGCAGACAACTTTTTGTTATGGCAATGAAAAGAAGGGTACATCTATCACTTGTAATGCACACAACTTTAGTATTTGGTAAACAACTGTAACAAGTTAACAGCACACTGAAAATCCTAATTGTCTGCCTTTCAGTGGAAGGGCTCCTGGGGTAGGAGATTTACTGCAGAGCTGAGAAGTGCCGCGCTGGCGAGTCTAAAATTTGGATGTAAAGTGATAAATGACACACAACAAAATAAACAGTGACTTCAGCATGCTGGAAAAGTTTCTCCTGACTCTTGCAAAGAACTTTCTTCCCTCAGCTTCTCTGTGTTCTTAAGTTGGAGAAAGGCTGATTTACTTCTGTAAAATAAAGGAGCTGACAAGAGGGAAGGAGAGGGACTTGTGACAAGGACATGGAGTGCCAGGAAAGGGGTGATGAAAGAAAGTAGGTTTGGATCAGATGTTGGGAAGAAATTCTTGGTTGTGAAGGTGGTGAGGCCCTGGCACAGGGTGCCCAGATCTCTGGAGTGCCCAAGGCCAGGTTGGACACTGAGGCTTGGAGCAGCCTGGGACAGTGGAAGGTGTCCCTGGCATGGCAGGGGTGGAATGGGATGAGATTTAAGATCCCTTCCAGGCCAAACCATTCTATAAAATGGCCAACAGCAAAACTCTAAAAAGAGGAAAAGAGCTTTTTCTGAATTACTAGAAAAATATAAGCTTGAGAGCAAAACTCCTGGGTATGAAGGAGGGTGCTGGTGGCACTGTACATATTCAATGCACATAAAATTATATTGAGCTTTTTGCTGTTTTGGTGGGGTTTTTTTTAATTTATTTCCTTGCTCATTTTGTTGGGGGTTTTGCATGAGTTTTGCATAATTGTTTCTATACTGTTCCTGGTCATCTCTCAAAATCAGGCTAAAGGACCAAAAGAGGCAACACCACAAACCAAATAACATCATTGCTTCTGAAGTGTTGCAGAACTTTTTTCACTTCAACTGCACAGATCAGGTTGGGAGGGCAAACACAACACATCCATATTCATTGCTTAACATTTGCAGAAGAAATTCAAACAGGCTACTAAAGTCACATGAAACCACGACAACCATGGACAGACTTTTGTAAGAAAATCATGGCACGTACAGAATGTTTTAGAAGAACAAGCTTGCTTTACTGGCATGAGAAAATGTTGCTGTCACAGTAACATTTCTAAGCTGGGATTTTCATTTAACATATTTTGATTTTCTCACTCCCTACCATTACAAAAGTTCAAACTTCTCTCAAAGGAAAACATATACAAGTAGTCCTGCACATTTTCTGTCTTGAGTGGCAACAAGCAACGTGCTATGGAGGGGCAGAATGCAATTAAAATCCTAATGGACTGCAGCCAGTCTTGGACACTGGCAGGATAGAAGGACCTCAGAGGGTCATGGAGGAGGTAAATCAGTGCAATGTATGAAGGTACACACCATACACTATCCATTGTGTTTGCCTGTGAGGGAAAAGCAGAATAAAAGCATCACAGGGGATCAGATCCTTCTCTCACTGGCACTGCATGCAAAGCTGCCTCCAGGGGCTTGAATCCTTCCCCCTTTTTGCCCCAGTGCCACAATAAAAACAGCTTCTGATAATCTTCAGAAGGCTCCTGTAAACTCAGACTGCCCTGGGAAATGGCACCTTCTCCCTAAAAGCCACATCCCCCACGCTGGGGAAGGGGAGCTCTGTGTGTGTTCTTGTGGTCAGAGGGTCTGGGAAAAAGCCAGCAAAGCCTAATGCTCAGGGCTTTGGCTGAGTGGAGTGTCTTCAAACCCCAGACGCTTCTACAGCTCCAGACCAGACAAGAACTCACTAAATCCTCCCAAGAGCTGCAGTTTTCCCACCTGTGTGTGGCACAGGAGGGATGCTGACCCCAGGAAGCAGCTGGACGCTCCAAGAACAGCATTTCCCAGGATCCAGGAGTTCCAGAAACACCTCATTTATTCATGTAGGCACAGAAATCTAAAGCTTTTTTGTGACAATCCATCAGAGGAACGGGGCAGCTGAAGCCAAGCCTTGTGCTAGGAGAAGTATTGGGGAATTTTGTCTGTGTGATCAGCTGGTGACACCAAGATCCATCTCCTTGGGTTTGGGATTTGCAGACAGGGATTTCTGTCACATCCAATCTCTTTGGAGCCCATCAGCACTGAACAATAAAGCTGTCTAAGGAAGGCTGAAATAAAGCTGTAATGTTTCCCAAGACTCAGGATGTCCCTGCTGCTCTTTCAGTGAAGCTCTTCTGGTTTCACTCTATAACATCTCTCAGGACCTACCACTGCACTCCTAAGAGAAAAATACAGATATTTGCTGGGTTTATAGAGCTGAGGAATTCTGGGGAAGTCCTAGGCCAGCATTCCCAAAAGAGGGCATTAATTATGGAGCCCTTTCTTGGCACAGGGCAAGGCAATCCAGAAGCCATTGTGACAATCCAGGAGTGTTTGAGGTTACCCCCAGCTCATCACCCTCTGCCACAAAGTGCCACTTCTGCCTCACAAACTTCCTCCATGCTGGAAAAAGATCGTGAGGTACAGATTTGACAGGGATCCTTTGGATCCGGGTGCATCCCTTTTAAATAATCCCTTTTAAAATTTATAGCAGCCTTATCTCTTCAGACAGAGCCTATCTGAAAAATCTCAGTATCCACTGACAATATTAATCAATTCCTTTCAGAGACAGTAAATGCAAAAATAAAAATATGATTCAAATTCACTTAATAGGGTGGATTTTTGAATTATTACTAATTACTTATTTTTTACCTGTAATGCACTGGCCTTAGACAAAGCTTATTTGAACACCCTCAAGTCCAAATTCAGTCTTTTGTGATGCATGGAAATGTCCTGCTTTTCCATTTTCATCCAAAAAAGAAAAGCTGAGGGATTAAACAACTTGCCCAGGGACAGAGAGAGTAAACCTGAATTATAGCAGAGAATTAAAAGCAGATCTCCTACAGCTTTGGCAGGTTCCTGTCCCAGTAATCGGCTTTTCCTTATCTAACCACAGCATCAGCTACTGAGCAAAAAGATCATGGGCAGCACCAGAATAACAAAACCTGATCCTGATACAATTTCCTGACTTTTCTCTCTGTGTGTTGGACCCAAGGCTGAATCCCAGCTCAGGAGAATGGGAAGCAGTGGAGGGATGCCAGGTTTTTCCTGCCCAGGCTCCAGCAGGCAGTGGATCAGCTGGGAACTGGGATTGTTTGGGTTTATTCTCTTTGAGCAGCTCCTGCTGCATGTCATATTTTAATGCCAAGCTTCTCAATCGTGGAAAGCTAACCAGCAACAAGTGAAATAAACCTAATGCTCATCTCTGCTCATCTCTGAGGGTGCTGCTCCACATGGAGGAAAGCCCTGGTGGTCTGAGGTGCTGGTGAGCAGAAGCTCAAGCCTAGAGCAGCAGAGATGGACCACAAAGATTGAAGGGATGGAGCACCTTCCTGTCTGGAAAGGAGAGGATTGGGGGTGTTCAGTCTGCAGAAGGCTCTGGACTGAACCTTAGAGCAGCTTCCAGGGCCTGAAGGGGCTCCAGGAGAGCTGGAGAGGGACTGGGGGCAAGGCATGGAGGGACAGGACCCAGGGAATGGCTCCCACTGCCAGAGGGCAGGGCTGGGTGGGATACTGGGAAGGAATTGTTCCCTGGGAGAATGGATTTCCCAGAGAGGCTGGGGCTGCCCCTGGATCCCTGGCAGTGTCCAAGGCCAGGCTGGATGGGGCTTGGAGCAGCCTGGGATAGTGGCAGGTGCCTGTGGCAGGGGGATTGGAGCAGGATGACTTTTAATGCCCCCTCTAACCCAAACTATCCCGTGATTCTCTGACATTCTTGGAATGAGACCACCAAACACCATCAGAGCTCCCATGAACAACAGACCTGGCTCCAACTGAGCATTTTATTCTTCTGCTGTCAGGCCAACCTGATTTATCTGCAATAGAACCCCTAAAATTAATATAAAATAGACTCATTCAGGCAAATAAATGTGTACCCAGCAATAATAAATAAACTGACACACCAAAATACTTGATATAGCAAAATCTCTATACCAAAAAATGCTGGACAAGCCTTATACTAAATGATACTCATGCAACAGAATCAGCATGCTGGCAATTAAAGGGCTTTCTACTTGAAAAATTAATTTGTACTCTCATGCAATTACATGTAAAACCATTAATATTAATATTCTCTAATAATATTTATGCTGATAAAATTTTAAATCACCCACTGCCAAACAGCTTCCAAATCAGCCAAGTCAAAAAATGCCCAGGCAAACCACAGGTAGCCCAGCAAGTTTTGCAAACTAATTAAAATAAATATGATTTAGGAGATGAAGATTGACTAGCCAGCAAGGGTATTTTTTTAATAATTGAAATCTTTGAATGTTTAATTTTTAAAATTGCTTCTAGCTGACTGAAATGAATGTACTGCTGTGAAATCCATCTCTTTGGAGGCCCTCTGAAGAAAAGCTCAGAGCCAGAATTTCTCTTGCTTGAACTGAATTCAGCACAGATTTTTCAAAGCTTTACTCAATAAACAGGAGTTGGGGTTGCAAATACCTTTCCAACCCAACATCTGCAACTTACAGCCAGGTTTTTACATGAATTTTATGACATTCCAGAAAATCTGGTGCCAGCTGTGGATGTTTCTTTTTGCTATTGTACATTCAGCCAGTAAGGCCTGTGGGTGCCAGGGTCAGAGACATCCTCTGCCCCAAACATTTTTGTCTTAAAACCCCTCATTTTTGGCCACTCTTTGCAATGAGATCTGCATGAGTTGGAAATTCTTTCTGCAGCAGATCCTCTGTATCTGCTGAACACAACCAAGCTGTGATGCCTTTTCTTCTGAACCTCTTTTTATGGCATTCTTAATTTTCCATCCTTTTTTGTGCCTATCTCACCTTTTTAAATCAGTCATGTGTTTGAGGAGAGAAATCCAGACCTTCCAGGCAATGCCTCACTTCATGAATGTTAAACTACAGGAAAATGAAAAGCCCTGAGAGTAACCAGCAAACAAACACTGCCATTTGTGTCCACAGCTGAGAGAATGTTTACTGCAGGGCTGAAGGCTCTCACCCTTGGTGTACCAGGGTGTAAGCAAGGTGGCCAAGTGCCACTCAGTGCAAGGGACACTGGCTTGGGAAGGGCACAGCTGGAAGGACAAGGAGCCTGATGACCCCAGCATGACCCCCACCCAACCATTCTCGTTGCACCAAGTCGTCATGCACGTGCCAAAGACACAGATCCAGGAGTGATGAGTAAGGGTCAGTAATCAGCTGCAGCCCAAATTCACTAAGGAAGTCTCCTTTTCCAAAAGGATTCGGCTCATTTGATTTCAAGTCCCTTCCACAGAGGTTACAAAACTTTCCTTCCTCTTCTGAGCACCCACACTGTGCAGGGCAGGTTCTGCCTCCTCCTCAGCACCCTCTGGGAGTGCAGAGTGACCCCTGCCCTGGGGTGGCAGTGACCTGCTCCCTGCCCCTGAGGGACAGAGGCTGGGCAGAGGATCCCCGTGACAAATCAGAGCCACACCAGAACAGCATCAGCTCTGACATTTCTGTCAAACAAACTTGTGAAAGCATCAATCTGGCCCTGGGTGTGCTGTCAGCACCCCACCCACACAGGATCACCCCACCTGGTCACCGAGGCAGCTCTGGGGAGGGCTCATCAGGTGACAAAATCCTGGGCAGGGGACAAGAACTGAGCTGAAAAATCAACAGGGCACAGGGAGTGAAATTAAACAAGGGGATGGAGAGCCCTGGAGGTGCAGCTGCCAAAGGCTGGCTCATGGAAACCCATGAGAAGGATTCACCAAGCCACGCCAAGAGAAAATCTAACTTATCAGGTAAACCCATCATAAACATTAGTATAACATGGAACTGCTGACATTATTATCTCAAGGGAGCTTTTCCTGCAATGAGTTCAGGCTGTTTTATAACTCACATCAATACACTTGATATGATTTCTATGGATTTGGAACAATTCACCCCATGAGGCTGACTTTGGGAAAGCTGTAATCATCTCTGCAGTCCTGTCACCCAGTCAGGGCAAATAACAGTTTGCACTGATTTAATGCACCAGAATTACTCAAGTCTGCACACAGCAGCTGCTTGTTTTGTTCCATGATCTGGATAAAACATCGAGACATTTCCCTTGAACTTGTTGAAGTTTCACCAGGGTGTGTTTTCACAGCCTCTGCGAGGGCACAGGAGGAGCTGCTCTGAGAGTCAGAGCCAGCTTTGTCTGTTGTGCTTGTGAGCAGGGCAGGGGTTGGGGTTTATTCTTCTCTGCTCTCACAAGCAGCATTGCACTGCTGAATTTTGACCCTTCATGTGTACAGTGCAAAATTCTGCTCTCCTAGATTGTAGCAGCAGCTCAAAATACCTGTGAATATCCACTCCACTTTCCTGAATGCTACCCCAGTGTCACTGGAAGGATTATCACTGCTCTTTATTGTTGGAAGACTGAAGATGCTCATGTGATTACCTCTTCAGGAAGCCAGTGCTACTACTGAGACCATGACCTTAGCACCAGGAATAGCTGAAAAGACCCCGGCAGTGTTGAACTTGATGATCTTAGAGGCATTTTCCAACCTTAATGATTCTGTGACTCTGATTTTTACTGCCTTGCAAGCAAGGAAGTTTCCCCCTTGCCATAGACACTGCCTAAAAACCAAATCTGAGCTTCTGAGAAACTGCCAGTGAGTGCAGCAAGAAGTTGGAATGTGGGGCAGCACATTCATTTTGTGACTGAAGAGCAGAACGCTGTACCACCGAAATTAGAAGCAAGCAGGCAAATTGCACTGACCTAAATTTATCCTCAGCTGCAGCTCTGGAAGGCACCCAGCTTGTTACAGACCTAGAGTTCCCTCAGGACAGTTTGTCAAAAGGGATGCCAGGGCATCATGAAGAGCTACACTGCACACAGGGAAGGCTGAGGTCGAGGGGGCACTACCAAAAACATTGCAAAATCATCCCCCTGTTCAATCACAAGGATCTTGTCTGTACAAAAAACATTGCAAAATCATCCCCCTGTTCAATCACAAGGATCTTGTCTGTACAAAAAGCATGATCAGACACAAAACCCAATCTCCTGGGTATTTATTTTTGCTGTCCCTACAGAGCAGCACACGAGGAGTGCCACAGGAGGGAGCGTGCCATGGGGTCTGCACCAGCTTCTGGCTAAAATGCTTCTTCAGCACTCATGAGAAAAAGTGACCAGCGTAGAAGGGTGTCAGTTCAGAACCAGGCAGTACAAGAAGGGCATTCCCTCCAGCCAGCAGCACCACTGATCTGGTGTCTCCTCAAACCTTTTAAGAGCTATTGCAATTTTGGAAGACACAGGGAATAATTTCTACTCAAATCAGGCTTAAAAAATTAAGATGTTTCCCCTACACTTTTTTTCCTAAAGACAAATATCTTTCATAAAAGCAACAAATCTTCAATATTTTTATGAAGCTGAAAGGTCTTAAAGAGAACATGCTTGAAAGTAAGTCTGTTTTGATTTTTCTCTAAAAATTTCCTAATTTTGCTGCAGAACTCCTACTTTCTGCACAGATAATTTCATCCATTTCATCCTTATTGTTGTCATTTTGTCATTCAGTGGCATGGGGTGATAGCTCACAATTTACCGTGACTGAAAGGTTAATTTTTAGAAAATACATCTCACTCACTGCAACATTTCATCCTCTCCTGAAACCCAAAACATCCTCTGCATTCACACAGCCTGAAGCTTTATATTACTGTCAGCACACACTGACTCTATTTTGACATGTGGGTTTTCTCTTGATACAAAAGATGATGCTGAATTATCAGAAGAGAGTTTGGTTTGTGGGAAAAAAAGTTGACTCTGTTTTTCAAATTCCTGCCAAACTGCTAAGAGTGATTAATAGTTTCTTTCCCTCTGTCAAGAGAGTGCATATTTTAAACTACAGCATCACTGCTTTAAATCCCTGGCACAATTCCACAGTGATGCTTCCAGTGTCCCACTCTACAGCCTTGAACAGTTCTTTAAAGATATTCAGTTCCTAATACTGGAAGATGTATTGGCAGCAATATTAAGAATGACATATATTATTATTACATTTATTATTATTATTTATATATTATTATTACTTAAGAATTACTTATCATTAAGAATGACATATTATTATTATTACATATATTATTTCTGCCCCAAAGCAACAGATATCCTGCTCACTTTCAAGGCATTGGATTTTATTCCTATTGCACTTGTGGCACTCCTGATTTTTGGATATCTTCAGTGTAAAAATCAAAAAGAAGTCCTGGTTCTCACAGCTGGGCTCCACTCTCTCTGTGGAATTCATCATCTGCACATCTTCTGGATGATCTAAGCAGATCTGCCCGTTTATGGTGGCAAAAGAACACTTTTCCATGATTTCAGGTTTCCCAGGAAGGACTGAGGAAGGCCTGAAGAGCAGCAGCCCTTGAGCTCACGTGCTTGCTTTGACTGGTAAAAGGAAGGACTCCTCAAATCCAGGATTTTTTGTTGAAAGCCTGTTTTTGCTTGTTTCAGACTTACAAAAGAGAGGAGAAAGATTTGTTTCACAGAATTCACAGCCGAGCAAAAAATTTGTCTCAGAAGAGCTTTTCCTCAAAAAGGAAATGATGAAACAATCCAAGCATTCACTAAAACCAGGCTCAGTTGCCTTCTCTCCCATCAGGTCACCTGTGTTTCCAAGAGCTGCCTCTGCAACTCCTCTTCCTCCTTAAGGCTCTCCTGTCTCGAGCCTGGCATGGACAAGGGGAGCCAAACCCACCAGAGACAGACAGGGAACAGCAGGAGAGGAAGGGCTGAGCAGAAGCAGCTGCTGCCAGTGCCCAGGCAATGGAAACCCCAAGCATTCTGGTGCTTTTTTGCATTGTGTGCAGTGTAACCTTCAGTTCACCATTGCACCAAAGAAAGCCCAAAAAAACCCCAGTGAGCAAAGCTGCACGTGAGCAGATCGTGTCTGATCACAGTGGTCACGAACAAAACCAAGCCCCAGGTGCCAGAGCTGCCCCAAAGGAGGAAAAGGATGAGTCCAGCAGCAGAAAAAGAGCTCTGACTGCAGCATCTCACAGGGAGAGCACAGGCCAGACTGCTGGGAGCTCAAGTGCTGCAGCTTTGCAGTGAAGGGCAAAGATGTTGGAGAGAGGATTCAGCAGGGTGTCCTTGCCTGCCCTCCCCTGGCATTTTAAATGTCCTCATTAGGTCAGCAGCAGGAAACTACAGGGACCAGGACAGGTACAAGTCTGATCTAGGCACATCTTCCAGTGAAGTGCAGTTTTTTTCATTTTGTTAAAGATTCTTGTTCAATAAAAAGAGTTGGTTTAGTGGTTCTTTATCCCAGTGTCATGGAATCACAGAATGCTTTAGGTTGGAAGGGACCTTAAAGCCCATCATGTTCCACCCCTGCCATGGGCAGGGACACCTTCCCCTGTCCCAGGCTGCTCCAAGCCCCAGTGTCCAACCTGGCCTTGGATCTCTAGGGATCCAGGGGCAGCCAGAGCTGCTCTGGGCACCCTGTGCCAGGGCCTCCCACCCCCACAGGAAAGAATTTCTTCCTAATATCTAATGTAAGCCTGCCCTCCTTCAGCTCCTTGATTTTTTATTTTTAAAATATAAAGCTGGGAAAGTCTCCAAGGCTTTGTACTAAATAAAATTCTTACCTCGGTTCCCCTGCTTGGCAGGTTTTCACTTCTAATACAACACAGATCAGAGAGGTGTTTTTTTGGCTCTCATCCCTACAATAAGATTATTCCCCAGCACATGTTTCCATCAGTCATGAAAGCACTCTCTTCTTGTCACACAGCCTCATAAAGCTGGGAAGGTGCCTCAGGTAACAGAAGGGCATCTTTTGGTACAAACTTTCCTATCACAAACAATCCCTTTTGATACCATCCCTGTCAGCAGCTGGGGGTCAGGGAAGGAAGCTGATGAGTCTCCTTTGATTTCTGAGCCAAGCAGCCACAAAGGAACCTGCCCACCCCAAAACAAGTCCCACTCCTCTCCTTTCCTGTCCCTTTCTGGGGCTGCCTCTCCCCACTGCTCTGCTCCTCCCGTGGGGCACAGCTCAGTCCTCCAGGAAGTGTTTTCAGGAGACTTTAACCTGCCCCACAGCACAGCTGGTCCTGGTGAAACCATCTTTGCTCCTGGCAGGCAGAAATGTGCCTGGATCTCCTGAAATCTCAGCAGTAATCCAGGAGGAGCCTGGACCTGCTCTGCCAGCACCAATCCTGCTCTTCCTGCAGACACTCAGGGCTCTGCCCACCAATTTTTTATGGGGAAAGAGGCAAAACCAAAATTCCCAGCCCATGGCAGGGGAGTTGGAACTCAATGATCTTTAAGGTCCGTTCCAACCCAAACCCTTCTGTGACTTGGTGTTTCTATGGTTCAAAAAAAACCCCCCAAACCCCAAGATGACTGTGAACACCAGCCATAAATAGAGTGTCAAGATCTGCTGTAAACTCCTAACAGAGCTGAACCAAAAATAGAAGCATGGCAGGAGGAAGCAGTGCAGCTCTGGCGTTGAGAGGAACAGCAATGTCAAGAGGATGAGTACAGAAAAGAGTGAGGCTTTGCTACAGTAATTACCTACCTACCACAGAATAAATCTAGAAACCTTAGTGCCAAATAAGCACCTGCTCCCACAAGCACGTTAAAAGAAATTAAACAAAAAAAAAACAAAAACCCACAGAAAATTCAACTGTTGAAAGGAAAATATGATTTTTCTAAGATACAGTGGCATTTTTTTCTGGTTTACCTTCAATTACATGTCACATTCATTTTCTAAGAGAAAGTTCTGATAGAATGGATCTCTCAGAGTGGTTGTGCTTCTCCTGCACACTTGTGCAAAAGATCCAGCAGCACAAGTGAAATCATCTGCTCACACAAAGCTGTGAGACTCAGTGACAAATTAAAAGGCCAAACAGGTAAAGAGCAGGAAAAAAATCCCAGATCCTCCCCTCCTATTCCTGTATCCCTCATATACACTCCACAACAGTCACAGAAGAGAAAATGCAGACAAACCTGGGCAAAACACTTATTTCTCAGTGCCCTGAGACATTCTCTAGCAGAAGCAGTTGCTAGAAACCTCAAAAATAGTATATTTTTATATATACACAATATATATATTTTCATAACTATATGCAGATATGTAATTAAGTAATATGTTAAAATTAATTAGAAACATATATGAAATTTATAAATAAAAGATTTACATATATAATGTATGTGTAAATATATATATATAGATATAGTACAATAAAATTTATTTTATCTGCTCCCATAAAAATCATATTGTTTTGGAATTACAGCAATTACTTGGTGATTACCTAGGGATTAAGACAAACATTGAGGCATGGTTGTCTGAAACTGAATTAAAAAGGTCCCCAAAAGTTAAACCTGAGCTAATCAAATTAAATATTGGGAAAGAATGAGGAAGTTTAACACGAGCAAATATGACAAGGTGAGTGTAAAGGCCTAGATGTAGATCATGACTAGAGAAGTTTGCTACCCTTAAACTTCTATTTTATGCCATATATAATGACTTTGCCTTATATATATATATAAACATAAAAATTATATTATTATTTTATTAATCTATTTGTTTATATATATATAATGAATTTGCTCTTTATATATATACATATATATTTTATATATAGAATAG
>JAYDZK010000271.1:30311329-30343650 GCA_034509185.1 Euphonia xanthogaster
CAGGGATCCAGGGGCAGCCCCAGCTGCTCTGGGCACCCTGTGCCAGGGCCTGCCCACCCTCCCAGGGAACAATTCCTAATTCCCAATCTCCCATCCATCCCTGCCCTCTGGCAGTGGGAGCCATTCCCTGGGTCCTGTCCCTCCATGCCTCGTCCCCAGTCCCTCTCCAGCTCTCCTGGAGCCCCTTCAGGCACAGGCAGGTCTCCTTTAGACACAAATGCCTGTGCTTGCAGACATGGGATTGCTTTACTTGGGGAATCTTCAGTGTTTGGATTTGTTCAACCAGGAAAATGAGGAAAGGAAAGAAACATAATTTGACAAATTATACACATTTCAACCACTCCCAATTACCATGTAAGTGACACTAAATACTAACGAATTTTATCCCCAAAGGCAGAGAGCCTCCACTAATATTATTTTATGCCATGATTTCTCTTGATGATGTTAAATTACTCCTGGTTGTACCACTGGTGCAGTTAGATCTCCAGAATATGGGGCTCTACTAATGTGGCTCGTGCCCTTGAGAAATCCCACCTTGATCCCCACATTCAGGCAGGACTGGGAGGAAAATCAGGGCCCACACAATTCAAGGGCACAAGAGAAGCAGATCCTGCAGAGTCTTACCCAGTTCTAAGCCTGTCCTTCTTTGGAATCAAGCACACACCAACTGATTCATTTCATGTGCTTCAGATAATCTAAACAGGAAAAATGAAAAAACCAAAACAAACCCTGACAAGCTTTGGAACAACTTCATTCTGTAAGTTCTCTGAGAATTGAGGCAGTGCCAGTTACCTGGGGAGAGCCCTGAGCTTCTCAGCTGACTTTGCATCAGGTGATGAGGCTGGGCACAGAGAGGATTTTGTGTCATTCTGGGGGGGAGCACCACAGTCCCAAGACCATTGTGACAGCTCTGTGGTGAAATCCAGACCACTGGACAGGGGCAGCAGCCCATAAAACTGCTTGTCACCATCCCCACAGCACAACATGGTCACAAAATTCCAGTGGCACAGCAGTGCCTCTGAGCTGGCCAAGTGTTTTCCTTCAAGTACAGCTCTGAGCAGCAGGAAAACACAGCAGCTTCAACCCTTCCCCAGCTGACTGCAACCTCCTGTGCTGAGCAGCAAAGAGAAACCACCAGGGACCTCATCACCCACCTGGCACATCAGCCACCTGCAGCACCTGTCCCTGGCTAAGCAAATTCCCTCTAAATAGGAGTGAAATTCAGAAATCTTCATGCACTGAAACCCCAGTGACAGGGAACTGCAGTTCCAGGTTTAGGAAAGGAAAGTTTTAGTGCTATTCATTTTTAACTAAGCCCAAAGAAAACTGTTTAAAAAGAAATATAAAGGCAAGCCCAATCTTTTTAACAGTGGTAGTAACCCTGTGTGGTGAGGGGGTTTAGGGAATTGCTGTATCTATAGTTTCAATAGGGGTAAAAACAATTGATCTAATCCAAGCTTTGGGAAATTTCAGGAAGAGCTGAGTGGCATTTTTCTTCTGCTTTGCTTCCCAGTAAAAGACTGTGCCCTTGACTTCTCTGGAGAGAGAGAAGTCTCTTCTCTCTTGGAGATTATAAAAAGACAAAACATCAACCATTGGTAACACTCTATTTATTATATAAATATATATATATTTATATATATATAATATATTTACTTATCACCTCTCTATTTATTTTAACACACTACTGGTGATGACAGGACTGGATGGACTCCTGGTCTAAACCAGTGTGGTCTTGTGTTTAAATAAATTGAACTTCAACAGTAGCATGAAAAATGAAAAATAAGTAGCCAGAACCAACAGAGAACTCAGAGGTTTGCATCACAGTCCTTGGTTTTATGCTATGTTATAAACAAGACTGTAATAAAATATCTGAGCACTTCTCTAGACCCCCCTGAATATCATTTGCATTCCATTGTTGTGATCATGAGGGGCTTTTTCCCTGGCAAAAAATACCAAGTAAAGAAGCAAACTCCCTCAGTGGGCTCTCCAAAGACAATAAATGTGAAGGCTGCAGGGGAGAGCTCACCTTGCACACAGCCCCATGGGCCTGGATTGGAAAGGAAGGGCCTGGATGGACCTGGATAGGAAAGGAAGGGCCCATTCCCACTCTGGGCTGGCTGCCCCTTTCCCAGCTGCCTTTTCCAAAGTGGTTTCCTCAGCTTTCTGACCAACTTTAATACATTAAAACAAACACTGAAAAAAAAATTAGGAGGGCTATGCAGGCATTTTCCTCAGAGAGATGTTTGTGCAGAGGCACAGTGGTTTAAAAATTGGTTGAAAAATCAAGGATTGATTGGTTAAAATCAATCCTCTTCCAGAATGAACCATATGGAATGTGGCACTGCTGATTAGAGCTCATCCTTCCTAGTCCCAGCCTAAGCATCAAACCCCTTCAGCTGGGGAGAAACAGAGATGGAGGGGTCTAAAATGAAAGATCAATTAAATAAACTTCAGCTATCTTTCACTGTTGGCTCAGTGCTGATATCCTGTTTATGACTTTAAGTGTTCTGCTTCATCATGCAAAGTAACATTTTTAGTCTGGACAGACTAATTCAGAGAACAGCCATAATAATAAAGTGGGAAACAGAATCAAGAGAAATGGGACGATGGCATTTGTTCCTGCAGAGCACCTAAACACATTTTTAATCTGAAGCAAAAGATGCTGAACAGGATTGTGTGTTAGAGAGTTCTGAAGTGAAGCATTTTTTGGATGGTATAATCACTGCTTCTGAAAAAAACTGCCTTAGGGAAAGGGTTTCACTTGAAACCACACTTTCAATTAACAATTGTCATTAACTACAGGCAGACAACAAAGGAAAAAGCAACTTGCTGTGAGAGCTTCCTTGCAGGCTGCTTGTGGAGGGAGCAGGGAAGGGAGCTGCTTCCACCTTTGCTTGCCCAGAGTCTGGATCAGCACACCAAACCTGGAGACTTCCCCAGCTAGCCCACGAACCCCAAGGTTATCCATCAAACTCCCTCCCTGCCACAGCCCCAGTGCTTCCCCTTCATTTGAATTACATGAGCTGACAAAGCAGTCAGAACCAATAAGTATCCAGTGGTTCTCTTGATTCAGCAGCACAACCTGGAGCCATTCTCCCACTCAGGAGAAGGAATTGCTGTTACCTGGATATTGAGCCTCCCTCGGTGTGCCCCGAGGCCATAGCGCTTGGCTGTGGAGGCATGGAGCTGGAAGTCAGTAATTTTTAATGTCTCCAGACCAAGTGGAGGGCAATCTACAAAACAAAAGATTGATTAAATTTTAATTAAACAGGAAGGGAAAAAAAAAAAAACCAACAACAAAACAACAAAACAACACAAAACAAACAAGGATTCAAAGTTTCTGGATTTGGGCAGTGCCAAGCTGGCTGGGTCCTCGCTGGGATAGAGGAGCAGGGCAGTGCTGAGGGCAATGAGGAATGGCAGTTCTCAGGAAACCAATGAGGCAATGCAGATTCACACCCTTTGCAGGGGCTCAGATCGTTATTGCTGCTTGCTCTGTGCTTCAGTTTTTCACAGATATGCACAGTATTTCCTGTCAAGTGCTTTTCACCAGTAAAACACCCTTTTTATTTTTCTTTTTGGTGTTTTCTTTTTCATCTCTTGCTTGGATTTTTTTCCCCCCTCCCTGTACTCATTCCAAGCTACTGTATGAAATTATGTTTCTAATTAAAATCTCTTCTGGAAACTTCACTCAGAGTTCCTCCCATTGCACAATAGCATCTGTTCCAGAGGTCTGGGAGCCCAGAGGGAGCTGAGCTCTGCAGAGGTGGTGATTAAACACAAACAGAGCAATTTTGACCCAAGGACCATCTCTCTAAGCCCCAAATTCTGCACATCCTTGAGGTCAGAAAAGCAAATGCCATTACTTCAGCAAAGCAATGCTTGGAGCTCTGGCTTTGGAAGATAAAGAGGTTGGGAAAAATCTGTTCTGTGATTATCAGACAAATATTTGGCTTTTTAATCACTCACCAAAATGTCATGAGGTTATCAAAGTAGGAAAGAATCATTTATGGTGGGAAAGCCTTCAAAAATCATCAAGTCCAACCATTCCCTCAGCACTGAAATGTTCAGCACTATCGTCCCCAAGTGCCACATGCACACCTCTGTCAAAGCCCTCCAGGGATGGGGACTCTGTCCTGGACAGTGGGAATGCACCTGGTGTATTTAACTTTCAGGTTGTATTTAACTTTCAGGTGCAGTTTTGCATTATTAGGCACAAAGTGGCAATGTGTGAGATTTCCCAGATTCCTCCTTAGTTCAAAACAAATTAAAATCCCTCGGGAAAAATGTGACAGGCTGTCAATTGATGCTGCTGTTTCTTTGGTCATCCTTAGGAAGTTCTCACACAAATCCAGGGCCAAATGTCTCCTTCAGAAGTAGTAAAAACATAAAGTAAAAATTAATATATTTTCTGAAGTACCAACAGTGATCTTAGTGTTGCATAAGAGCTGAAATGTAGACAGCTCCTCATTTCAAAGAGCTTTCAATTCAATGATCCAAAACAGAGAAGAAACAGGATGTATAATGAAAGGCAGAGGAAGGAATAGCTGGGAGGATTTGGGGTTGATTGTCTGATTGTTTAATTTCATTTCCTTACAGAGTGTTGCATCTTTCATCATACTCCAAGTGGAAGAAGTCTCAGGCTCTGACAGATCTCTACTGGGAGTAAATTACATTGTTGGGAACTGCCTGCCTTTTTTAACAAGTCTGGTCCTCAGGACAGGTTTGGAAATCAATCTCACGGTGCAATCCTGAGAATGCTCTGGCACTTTGGTGTATATTCCTCTGTGAACAATCTCAAATTCCCCAGAAGTTACCCAGAACTACCAGGTGCCAGGTCTGAGCTGAAAATAAAGGTGAGCTGAAAAATAAAAGCAAGCTGGTTTTGCATGTTCAGTTCATAGCATATCATTTAATTCAGTGTTTATGCTGCTCCTACCAAAGCCAAGGGGAGATCTACAGGTACTGCTGGGAGTTATAAAAGAAAAGGTGAAAAGTCTCTGTGTTTCACATCCTGCTCTCTGCAGCCAGCTGCAGCAAAGGCTCCTGGAGCTGCCCCAGGGGTCACTTCCCTGCCCCACGGGATGCACAGGCACAGTCCCAATCTCTTGGAGCCCTGGCTGCTGAGAATTTCAGGCTTTCTGTGCTGCCAGGCACTGACCCAAAGAGAACACTGCAGGACCTGAGGCCTGGAAAAGCTTCCAAAATGGAATGATGGAACTGGGATTGTGGGTGGGGAGTTTGAATAGAAATGTGTGATGTCACAGGGTGGGAAACTTAAGAGTTTAAGGGTTAGAATACAGAAATGTAAATAAAGCAAGATGGAGGTTTTAGGGCCAAGGCTGGTCCTTCTTCTTCAGCTTCTCCTCCATGGGTTTGGGTGGTTTTGTGTCATTGGATAAAAATGTCCCCATTGTGGACATAGGTAGTTGGTTATTGGGTTAAAAGTAAAAATAATTAAGGTGTCATTTCTTAATTGGACAGTTTATCCTTAAAATGCCTTGCAGAGAAAGAGATGGTGTGAATCTATTGCATAATGGAAATGACCCAATTACTTGGTCGTTTCTTTAACCAGCAGAAAGTTTAATCATTACAGAACACAACTGTGGCTTTGAGATGCTGAAACACACGTCCTGTAATAAATAAATGCACCTACAGCATTTCTGGTTTAGAGGGACAAAAAGCAAACCTTAAGCTTGAAGGTGCAGGGAAGGGGCTGCTGTGGACATTTTTTCCCTCCTAGCCCATATTCAAGCATGATTTTGTGTGTGATTTGCAGCCATGGATAGGTGTTCACTCTAGAAAGGAGCATTAATAAGATGTCTGGATCAAAGGAATTAATTCCAGTAAAAGAGACAGGGCTTGGATTCAGAGTTAACAACATTTGTCTGTGGAAGTGTGTTCTTTGAGGTTTTCAGCCCACAAGAGCTTTCCTGCAGCAATGCTAAATGGCCACATCTCAGTGTCCTTTATTGCCAGTTATTCTTCCCCCAGGAGTCCCAGCAGGGCACCAAGGCAGTTCTGGTACCTGGGCACTGGGGGAAATCCCTGCCCCTTAAAATCAGCAGGAGAAACACTCAGGAATCAGCTCAGTCTCCACCTCATCTCTTGAAATCTGAATTTGCCTCTTATTCCAGGTTTGCCTACAGCAAGAACAACACCTGGATGAGCAGCTGAGCTCCCTGCTCAAGCCAGCAGGGGCTCTCTTTGCAATCTCAGTGTGGGGGGACATTTGAAAGCAGTTTTATCCTCATGATGGCTTTGTCCTGTTGCTGCAGAATCTTCCACTGAAGCTCTGGTCAAAACCCCACCTTTTGCAGAGCCAGCATGGTTTCCTTCACTCCTGCAGGATAATTGCAGCTGCTGTGCTGCAATTTCAACCATTCTGTATCACACAGATGTATGAGCAGGCAAGGAAAACACTTGTGCTCATCCCTGTTGCCTAAATTACTCATTTATTTTATTTCCTTCTGTTCTAAATAAAGAATGCCAGATAAGTCCAGACTGCCTTTATGGCTCTTGTATCTAACAAAGATGAATTTAGGAAATCATTCTGTCCTCCTCTTTCAGAGGCAAAGCAGACAAACAATTCTTTTACTTAAAGAGAATTTCCCATCAATTTTGGAATATGTTCAGCTTTTCAAATGGAAGGGCAGAGAGAAGCATCATGTTTCCTCTTCAGCCCATCTCATAAAAGCCATACCTGAAATCCTCTTCAATTCCTGCAAGTCTGTGCTGGTCTAACTCCTCATGAGAGGAGATACTGGGATCTGGAAATGGAGAAATATCAGCTCTGTGCAGTCTGACAATCTCCTGTCCCAGGGGAGATCCAGGATTTAAATCTTGTTTAAACAAAGCACTTCAACATGCAATTAGGAGGCAAAACTGTGAATTTACCTACAGATACAGGTGAATGAAGCACAAAAATAAGTGTATATTTTGTGGGAATTAAGACTTTAATGTTCATTATACCATTCATACTGTTCTTAGGTCTTGATAGTCTTGCACAAAAATTTCTTAATGAGGCCAATATCATCAATTTTGCCCTAGCAGCTACATTTAGAAGTTTTCCTATGAAAAGTGCAGTTGATAATTCATCCTCCAAAAGCAGAAACTTTTAATGGGAACTCTGGTAGTCTAATTTCTGTGGCTAAAGTTCTGCTTAGGTCACAGGTAGGCAAAGTGCTTTAATCTGCAATGCACCTGCAAGGTGAAATAACAGGAAAAGCATATTTCTGCTTTTACCTTCACCTTGCTGAAAATATCTTTTGATTACATTCCTGTGATGGCCAGCCTTTGTAAGGGCTGAGTCAACAGGATAAAGTTTTCCATTTTCTAAATGATTTGTTATATATCTATTACATAAATAATTTCTATTTATTTATGAAGCATGGAGGGGTGCAAATTTGGTCTCTAAATGTTGCTGTTTTGATGATGTGATCATGGAAGTGTGAAATTCCCACAGATGTTCATGACTCACACTCCACAGTTGCTATGGCCCAGCTTTTCCCTGGAAAAATGTCCATGGGTTTCAGTCTGAGTGCTTTTCTGACTCTGCTCACATCTCTGTGTTGCTAACAGCAATAATAAGTTTCTTTTCTGGCCTGAATTCAGGCCACCAGCCACCCTACACCCCAGATCATTTGAAACAGCATCTTGAGGCAGCTTAAAGCTCCTCAAACACCTTTTGCTTTTATTTACTTTTTCTGAAAAACCCATTCCCAGAGCCCTGAGAGAGCAAACAAGCAAAGTGCACTTAGAACAAATCCCCTGCACAGAAGCTGAAACACTGGATTGCAGTCCCAGGCCAAGGATCAAATAAAGAATTAAGGAGATGCCAACATTTCCTACCCTAAGATCACATTAATTATTGGCTAATGTTGCACTGAAGCTGTATATTTTTTCCAGGACAAGCACCAAATGCTGCATTGAGGTCTTCCACATCAGGGATTCCTCTCAGGAGGAAATATTTATCACAGCAGTGCAACCTACACTTGTGATTGCTCCTGAAGATTTAAAAAGAAATAAAGAATATAGGAAGAATTCTCTGGGTTCTTTAGGCCAGGTCTGACACGAAAGCAAATGAGATTCTGAAAATGCACTTTTTCATTTTCTCTCATTAACTTTTCACATTTTTGCTCTCTCACCAGCCCAGGTTGTGGCTGGCTGCAGATGCAATGAAACATTTAGCAGGAAGAGCTTCTGTTATTGCTGGCACAGCTGGAGGCAGGAGTTTCCAGAGTGCCTGGGAGTTTTGTGGCCAAGCCTTCAGACTCAAGAGGTTCATCTAAACTCCAGACATCACATTCACTCCCTGAGCTGCCTTCTGCTGCCACCAGCCTGGCACAGGATGGGATTTGTGATGTGGCACAAAGTGCCCTCCAATTTGTACCCATATCTGCAAAGATCTCCCCTCTTTCTACAGAGAAAGTATTTAATTTAATCACTCTCAAGAAAACATATTTTCTTTAGTGGCCAAAAGAACCCAGCCTGAAAAATATCATATCAGCTTTTAACTTTTTATTATGAGCTTTGACAAAGGCTGAATTCTGTGCTATTAATTTTAAAATGCCTCCTCTGATGTTTTTTTCTGAAGCACAGGGTGAAGAGTTTCTGTAATTCCAACTAAAGCCACAAAACTGAGTACTCCATCAAAAATGAGAGCCATTCTTTTTTTTCCAGAGCCAAACAAACAGACTTAGCCAAAAAAAAAGGAGAACAAAACTGAGACAGACCACTTGCACAATGGCTGGGTACAGGACAAAAATTACCATTAAAAACAAATCTTCATGCCAGAAATAGCTAAAAATACCAGGTCACTGAGGTGTACTGCAAGAGCAAGGATTCTACACTCAGAGCATTAATTGGAGCCATCAAAAATAAACACTAAAACTTGGAATACTATTAACAAGGCTAAAACCAAGACAGAAATAACTCTGATCTTAAGATACAACCCTGGCTCAATAAATGAGACATCTTAGAAGTGCTCAAGTTTAACCATATTAGCAATCCAATTTGAGTGCATTTACCAAAAATAGGATAAATATATAAGTATAAAACAGGCTTGTGGTGGTGCAATTTTCCCCCTCTCCCTCCATGAGAGCTGTAGTAGGAATTTTATACAGCAGTAAATATATGCAATATATCCATAGTTGGTATAGAACATTCACTGGGCAGAGGGACAGCACAGTCATGAAATTCCTTAGACATAAATAAACTGGAAAGTATCCATAACTCCTGGTCCTAGAAATGCACATTTACTGAGCATTCTGGGCTGTTCTTTGAGGATTTTGCAACACAGCCGTGCTTATGGGGGAAAAAAAAAGCCCTAGGAATTGAGGTGGCCCAAAGGAATTATACAAGTGGGAAGACCCAGGAAAGGGGCTGTAAATGCTTCACCCTGAGAGTCAGAATTGCTCACCTGGGGCTGAGACACACAAGAACAGCTTCAGAAATCCTTTGGAAACACCTAATTCCACTGGAATAAATGGCACTACTCTGATATCACCAGCTTTCTCCTTCTCACTCTCCCCACACACATGGAGCAGGAAAAACCTGAGAAACTGTAAAGTTCTCATTAGTAGTGGTGAGCCATTAAATTTCATCCCCACTGCTACTGCCTCGGTCACCTCCACTCCCAAGTGCTAAATTCACACTTGAGAAGGACTGAAATCAGCAGCTTCCTAGTCACTTCCACTTAGTGTTATTCAAATTTTAATCCAGTTCAGCTCCAGCACAGACAAAACTATATTTTTTCACTTCTCAACAAGGCAGAAAATGAGCTGAAAATGACACTGAAACAGACACGTGAGCTTCCTTGGATGATGCAGCTCAAACAGGAGTAAATCATGGATGTGGATAGAATCCCTTGGCCATTGTTTTGGGCTTCCCAGGGTGTTTTTTACCCCTTTAGCTGTCTGACTTAGCTCCTGATGCAAGCCAGGACCCTCCAGAGCCACGCTGATGAAGCAGCACGAGCTGTGCCTAAGGCAGCCGAGGCTCATGAGGCAGCTGAGAGCTGAGATGTCACCCTTCATACTTCTATTATTAAAGTTAAAAATACTGAAATTGCCAACAGAGTGCAGACTAGCAGCAGTCTGTATCTGCAGCGAGACCTGGGTGAGGATCATCCTTCTGACCTGATCATCAGTCCTCCTCTGGGACCTTGGGAAAAACTCATCCATCCATTTGGATGGATGAAATCCTTCCGTGACATGGATTTTGATTTCCCAACAACGTGCTGCTGCTCAGTGCTGACATGAAAGTTTGAACACAGGGCTGCAAACACAGCTCCATGCACTAGCAACACCCTCAAAGATGGGCTGGGATTGCCAAGCCAAGCCTCACCCTTGGCATTGCCACCCCAGCAGCGTGGGGAGCATCGCAGGGAGGCTCTGCTGCAGCCCCTGGGTCCCTCAGAGCTGTCACCCTGCCCTCCCTCCCTGCCCAGCCCTCTGCCAGGCTGCACATCTGGGATAAATACTCGACCTATATAAGGAGCCTGTGACAGGAAATACCTCAAACCAATCCAGCTCGCTTTTAAAACCTTTTATAAAGTGTAAGGCCTGAGTTTTATGAAGACCTGGTGTGGCTGCTCTAGCAAGTTTAGACATTTATGCACTTTTTTTTTTTTCTTCTAGCATCACATCTGTTGTTATTATTTCATAGGAAATGATAAGAGAAATTAATAAAGCCAAACACTTCTCATAAGGCATAGAAGTTTTCATGGTGCCTGGAGCTGTTGCTCAGGCAGTGATTCCAGAGGAAAGTTGTGTGGTTACAATAAACCTGAACTCAAGCTTTGTACTCCTTCCCAACCCTTAAAAAGGAATCAGTTTGTAAGTTCTAGGGCAGAGTAAAAAGCAAAAATATAAGTTTGGTTGAGTTGTCTGCTCCTCACTTAATTACGCTTTTTTATTTAACTGATTATTCCTTTGATAGACTGCATGTTCTTTGAGTACACAGAACTCTTTGAATTCTTGAATACTCTTTGATACACAACTCTAAGACAGCACTAAAATGTCAGAAGTTACTCATACATTTAAATCCCAAACAGTGGAAAACTGCTTCAATGGAGGAATAAAAATTTGGCCAGGTGCACGTAGAAAATAACCAGAGGTTCTTTGGATATATCTAGAAGTGCAGAAAAGCAAAAGATTTAGGAACTCATATAACAGAGCTTTCTTGTTTCCTTTAAAGCCCACTGTGTCCAAGCTGTTGCACCCTTGAGAAGCACCCTGAGAGCAGAGGATTTAAGAGTTCAAAGCATCAAGAAGCAACATTTCAAAAAATATCTGAATCTCTGAGATCTGAGAAAATCAAATCCAGGCCTGGATTGAAGAGTGAGTACCCTCAGTTATTAAAAAAAAAAAAAAAAACAAACCCCAAACCAACAACCAAAAACACCACACTCCAAACCAAACCCCAGAAATAAATAAAAAAGAGGAATGGAATGGTAGGGGTGCATGGAGAGGCTTTCCTTGGGAAGAGGAGATCTGTACTTGGCATTTGGGCTCACTCAGGGGACACAAACCCCAAGGCAGCACAGGAATCCCACTGGAGAACATGGAAAACCTAAGGACAGAGCCCAGCTTGCAAAGGGAATCAGTTCCTCCCCAAAGTAACTTTAGAGAAAGGCATGATTCTTAAGGAGCTCAGAAGGGGCAGCCAGGCTCCCCCTTTCTCACATTTCAGCAGGAGATTCCCTGAGTTTTTGCTCATCTTCCCAAGGATTTCAGCTCTCAGGTGACTTTCTAGCTTTCACGTGTCCATTGTGAAGGTGACATTTGGACACACCAGTCTCTCTATTCAACTTCCCCCTCTCTACCTGCCCTCAAACCAGTCATGGAAAAGTCAGCATATGGAAATAAATAAACAAGTTTTAGAATGCCTCAAGGCCAAGCAAGCACCAGGAATCTGTGGATTTAAAAGCTTGGTTGTTACCTTTTAAATTCGGAACACTCAGCATTTTCTCAAGGCTCTGAGCTTCCTGTCTGCAGAAAGAGAAATGCTTGAGTTGAGCAGGACATTGCTTTTGGGGATCTGCAGGAGGATTGCAGGGAAGGTTTGGAGCTCAAGCTGGGAAGTTGGCGTGAAGCTCCAGCTCCAAGCAAAGGAGATAAAGGAGTTCAAGCAAGGTTCAGACAAATATCTCCAAGGGTGGGCACCTCTTCAGCCCAAATGTTCAGAACTCCCTTTCTCCCTATTCCAACCTCCTACGGTTCCCAAAATTCATTCTGTCCAAACATCTTTTCTGCTTTGTTTATCAATTCAGCCGTGGTCCAGCAAAGGCTCAGAATCACAGGCTCCACATTTAGCACATTGGAGGCCTCACTGGTGCAAAGCAAACTGTGTCAGGAGCTCCAAATGAATTGGAATATGAGTTATTAGTGAGTATAAAACTGACTGCAGTCATCTCTGCCTGCTCTAGGCTGAAAGCCCAAAGATCCAAAAATTTAAAAAAAGCCTAAAAATCCAAATCCTAAAAACTGAAGGCAATGCATTTCCCAGCCTGTGGACCCAAGGAGGAATGCTCAGGAGTGCAATCAGATAAAATCTATTTTTTATCAGTTGCCCAGTGAGGTTTGACATCCTTTCCCTGGAGCAAAATGCCCACATTGTCACCAAGAGATTCATCTGCACTGCAAAACATCAAGGTGTTAATGTGAAAGTTCAGGCCATGATTTGGGACTTATTAACTCCAGTGCTGCCTTGGAGAGTCCAGCCTCCTTCCCATCCACGGGAGACAAAAGTATTTGTCAAGCACAGGTATTCTGCACTTGAAAAGCCATGGAATAGGGAAAGCTTCAAGGCAAGCTTCCCTGAGCATAAAACTCCTCATTTCCCCACTTCCTAATTGGAAAGGAAAAAAATCTGATTCAGGATTAATGAGCAGAAATATGGAAAGAGTAGCAGAGGAAAAGTTCTGTGCTATTTTCTGTCCACTTTTTCAGAGAGTTCTGTGGCATTTTATCTGCACTAACTCCATACTAGCACCTTTTTACCATATTTTTAAAAGTTTCCCATTTTATTTCTTTTCTAAGACAGCAGGAGGTCTACATGTCTGATTGCCATTTGACTTGCATTCAAGCACCAAAAAAGCCAAGTACATATTTGGAGTATGGAGCAAATCAGATGTGTCTGGAGGATTTTGGATTCCAAAATGCTCCAGACACATCTGAGGCTACCAGCCTCAGACCCCTCATTCCTGCAAGTTTGGAATTTATCCAGTTTCTTCTCTGGGGCTCATGCCCCATCTCTTGGCTTCTGCAGCCCTGGACTCACTTTGTCAGCATTTCCAAAGGTCTTTGGAAGAACACTCAGAGACCACTCACATTTCTGATTCTGTGTGTGATTCCCCAATCCTTCGTTCCACTACCAGGTGGAATCAAGGTTTTTGGGGTCCCTTTTTGGCACTTCCATGTAGCTAATGAAAGGTCAAGGAACTGGTCTAGGTCTGAGCTACTCATCTGGGGAGCCTGCAGGAGTTCTGGACTGCAGTCCTCTGCTGGGATCCAAAATTATCCAGAGGAGCCTGAGGAACAAAATATCCCCCAGGAGAGCTGTCAGACACTTTTTTCCTTTGTTTTAGCTGGGGTGTGTGCTGGGCCTGGCTACTCCCCTCCTCATCCCTCTGTTCCCCATCAGCATAAGAGCTCTGGCCTCACCTGGGGAAAGCCTCCTGCTCCAGGGAATGCACTGAAGGCTGGGACACATCCCCATGTTCTTGGGTCAGCCCCATCCCGTAGCAAATCCAAATCCACTCCAGATTTACCATGGGAAATTCCAGCCTCTCCAGCAGCCATCTATACAGACCATGTATAGGCCAGATTTACTTTTGGCAAAGTAAATTCCAAATTCATTGGAATTTTGGAATTTGGCAGAGTAAATTCCAAATTCATTGGAATTTTGGAATTTGGCAGAGTAAATTCCAAATTCATTGGAATTTTTGGTTGGAATTTAAAGACAGTGCAGTCTGCACACTCTGGGATAAAGCTGGGTCTGTCCTCTGGGATAGGGTACTGCCCATCCAGCCTGTGATGACAAACACAATTCTAACTGGTTCTGAAATGCCTTCTGTAACTCAGAATCACAGAATCATTCAGGTTGGAAAAGACCTCCAAGATCATCAAGTCCAACCTTTAACAGTATTTTTCAGTACCTGAGCAATTCAGGGGAAAAAGGAGAAAAATCACATTGTCAAGGGCTAAAGTTCTACTTTGAGGCAATCCCATAGAAAAGGCTGTTTGGCTGAAATTGCAGTTTCTGTTATCAGTCAGTGAAGCATTTTTGGGAAGGTTGAGATTTGGTCCCTTCTTTTCAGACATCCTCTGTCTTGTACATGAGGGAAATTCATTACACTATTAAAAATAATCTTGGGGAGGGAAAAAAGAGCGTGTTTGAGCCAAATCTGGCCTAAGGGGTGGTTGTACCAGTGGTACAGGGAGTGCTGACAGCCAGGTCTGACATCAGCTCTTCCAAAATACTCTGAGCTGTTCCCTTCCTTTGACAGATGTTTTAGGAGCACCCTGAAAGTCGTGAGGAGCCATAAACCTGTCACCATAAACCACTGTATCTCTGAAGGGGAGAACATAAAATTACCTTGTTTTCTGGGAAAGAGGGATGGGTTTCAGTTTGCTCCCACTGCAAGCAACACCTTGTCCCAGCACGCCAGGATGGTTGATGGGCTTGGCATTTCCCCTCAGTCCTGGATGTGGAGAAGGAAGGGGATGCTCAGCCTGGCTCTGTGCTCCCCCTCTCAAACACAACCCCCTTGAAATGGGAGGCTGCTTTGCTTTCTAAAGTTCAAAGGAGAAAACAGCTAAGAAGCAAATCTGGGGACAGTGGGGACTGCAGACCTCCTGGAAGACAAGCAGGAACATTTGGGCTTCATCCTCAGGATCTCTTCCAGGTCCCAGCCAGAAGGATTGATCCCGTAGAGCCAAAATGAGGGGAAGCAACAAAAAACCCACTAAATTTGTGATACATGGGAGAGTAAGGAAGAAATCGTCTACAGGAAGCACTGAAGCTCCATAATCTAAGCAAGAAAATCAGATTTAGGAAGGTCTACCAGGTGATCCAGGTCTACCAGGTCGTCATCCACTGTCTGGATGAGCTGCTGAGGTCCAAAGGAAAGAATCAGCATGAACAGAGGACTCTGGTGCTTTAGCCAGCTGAGTCCCACTGTAGAACTTTCAAAATTCCCATAGTTTTTAAGTTTATAAGTTTAGATATACACATAATTCTTTACTATCAACTTCATGAAGATCTCAGTCGGACTTGGTCTTTGGGAATCACGTTGTTTGTAGGAGAAGAGTTTTGCCAGGTACATACCTTCAATAATTCACCAGCAGCCCCAGGCTGATGTACAGTCACAGCAGAAGTCTGTCTGGCAATTCATTAAAAAAAAAAGTAAACCATAAAATAAATCTGTAAGTAATTAACCCCCTATAAAAAACCCTCCATTAATCACTTCCACTATCCACTTTGAAAGTCATATTTTCTATGTCAGTAGCTAGAAGCTACAGAGCAGATACACTGTGTAGCAGAGAGTAAAAAGACATGTAACTGTGATCTTTGTCTAACTTATGTACACAACTTTGACTGTGTTCCTTGCTTGGCATGTTGGATGCAGCAGCACTTTTGTAATTACAGCATCCTTCTGATGCTTGTGTGAAAGCAGGAGAAAAACTCCATAATTTACTCTTATTGACAGACCTGTACAGGTAAATAACCACAAAGAAACAGATTAATCCCATATCTGGGTACTTTCACTCCTAAATCAGCTCAGCTCCAGCCATGGAAGTCACTGTGGTCCTCTGAAGCTTGCCAGCTTTTTTTCACTTTTCTGCAATGTCAAATCCCAGCAAGGCAGGCCCACAGAGCCCAGGGGATTCGTGTGGCAGAACAGAAAGTGGTTCACTCTTCCTAAGCCAAAGGTAAAATGAGTTTGTCCACCCCTGACAAAGTAGTATTATCTCATGTAATTCTTTGAAATGTATTGTTACAAAATATACTTCACAGTGAATTGGGGCTGATTCCCATTCATAAGACAGCTCCTTTAAACACCCCTCCAGAATCAGAAAATCACTTTAAAGCCTTTTTTTGTTTGCAAAAATGATGGAAATCACTGAGCAAACAAGGAATGAAGCCCTTGTCTTTCCTTGTCTCCATTTAAGCCATAATAAATGGATGTTCCCCACCAGAAGGGAAGCATTTTTTGTCCAAAAGAGGACTTTAGATATCTATCAGCACACTCACCAGAACATCCTTTGTAATTCAATTAGAGCAGGGCTGGAGGGATTAACAGCTAAGCCCCAGTGCTCTGAAGATGCCTCAAGTGACCCACACAGGCTCCCTCTGATGCCTTCACAGGCACTCTGGCTCCCTGAGTCACCATCTGGCATCTCTTCATTACTCTTGTTTTTCTCACCTTTTTTTCGTTGCCATTTTTAGCTAAGGGTAGAAAAGAGGAACAGTTTTCCCTTTACACCTGTCAAGTTGATTTAGCACTGCCTGGCACGTGCATGAGGAATAAAAAGCCTTGCTCCAATCTGATAGTGCTCCATCCCTTCCAGCACACAGCACACATCAGAATAGCCTGTTCTTGCTCACACTGGGATGTTAAAACCACAGGGGAATGGAATCATAAATGCTCCTTTTGCTGTGCCACAAGGAAATTACAAATGTGGCTGCATCAGAAGCAATGAATTAACACCGCAGAGTGTTTTACTAATGCTTTGAGGTAAGTGTTCCTCATTGCTTGACTGGATATGCAAACACCCCACCAAACACCTTTTGAAGCTGAAATAGCCAGAAGAAGGCTCCAGAGAAGCAAGGCTTGACCCTGAACAATGCAGGAATTTGTGGCTCAGGAATCCTCATCAGGGAAATAATCAGACAGCAGCGGTGGTGGAGACCTGTCTTTGGGCTGGCCAGTTTCCCCTGAACATCCTCATTTCATCCCCCAGGCACTGAATTTAAAAGTGCATTTTAAAAGGCAAGTAATTTTGGCTACATCAGAGCTTTACTTGTTTCCTGGAGCTCCCAGTGTTAAAGGCACAGATTTATATTTCCATAGACCAAATAATCCCACAAGACATCACCTCACCAGAGGTCCAACAAGAAGACCAAATCTAGAGCATCCTTTGCAAAGCAACGCTAAAATCACAAGCAACAACTGTGTGAATATGACACTTAAATCCCAACTGTGACCACCAGTCTTTTGGTAGCTTGCTTTTTACACAGTGAATTGGGCAAGACTTTAAAATCCCAGGTCAGACATAGAAAATTCAGGAAATTACTTCTTCTGCACCACAGCTTCTACTTCCACCACTTCATCTTTCTGACAGATTTGAAGCTCACGTAGCTGACAGAAACCTTCATTCCCAACCCAAAAGAAATAAGTGAAATTTGGTTGTGAGACATGGGATTGACCTGTCTAGCCAGCTCACTGAACAGATAATAACATTAAACCCCAAGACTGAATTCAGCTAATGAGTGTCTCATAATTGCTGGCATTTCAGGAACAGCTCTAGGCTCAGGTTGAGATATTAAAATCTATTCAGTGAAATCACTCCCCTTTTAAAGATGTGTTTTTAAAAAGTAATTTTTCTCACCTTAAACATGAGGTTGAATTCAGAGAAGGCTGCTGAAAAATTATCTTTGAAAGTGGTTTTCTCTGGCATAATCAAATGTGTTTATTCCCATTTTTTTTCTTTCTCATGTTACATTATTCATTGAAGCCATGGGTAAGGAAAGATGCTAATCAAAAAGATTTGGCCAACTTTGAGGGTATTGCATATTATTCATTCTTAGTCATCCCTTGTCCTCTTTTGTTGTGACATTCTTTAAAGGATGGGCTCTTAAATGGAATAGTGAACATTACATTATTCTGCATATCTTAGAAGTGCCGAGGAGAAAATAGAGGCTGGGAGATGAAAGAAAACTCATTAAAAGCCACATTGCTTGTCACATATGGCAATTAGGATGCAATGCAGGCCATATTAAAATTCATGGGATACCCACCTAGGGCCAGGAAGTCCATTCTTAGAAGTTCCTATTATGAGACGTGTAAAGAAAAGCTTTAAAATTAAAATCTGTGTTCTAGGTCGCAGGAGAGCTCCACTATGGGCTGCTCAGAGAAGGAAGGTTTAAAAGAGGGCACACCAAAGGACTGGAAAAGAGCAGCACGGGTGGTTCCCCAGCACAGGAGGAATTCTGTGCTGCTCTATCTTGGTGACCAGGTCTCAAGTGCTTTCAGCTGTCAGTTCAATGCCTTCTGTGTCACTCTGCCATTTCTTCTTTCTAGTGAACAAAATCACGGCACAGATGCCAGTAACACCCCAAACTTGTCATGTTTTTAACTTCACACACTCCTCAGATCTTCGCCCCCATTTCGCACCAAAATATCTCCAGCTTTTCCTGAATAACATCCCTGTGATTCAGCTTTCCCTGCTCATTCACTCACTGATCTCTCTCCAAGCTTTCATTATCTTGATAAACATCTCAATTAAAGTACTATTGGTCTATTTTTACAAATTCACATTCTCTCTGCTGGATTATTTCCATGTTTGCCTTCACTGTCCATTTTATCCTCTCCTTGCCTTCCCTTAGTGACTCCTCCTCATCCACATGTTGCAGGAAAGACCTGGCCCATCCTGTGAACTACAGGAATTAAAAAGAAACAACAAACCAAACCCCTTAAGAATTGCATTATTGAACAGGTGGCAAGACTGCAGAAAAATAAACAAATATGGTGCAAGTAAACACTGATGCATCTGAGGAGTTTCATCAAGCCTGGGGAAAGCACCAAATGAGATGAGACAAAGGAAATCCTGATTTCAGCTAAACACAGACAAATGTTGGGCTGTGCAGAGATCAAACACTGGGAGATCTGTGAAATACAGAACAAATGTGCCCTAAGCCCCACTCTGAGCACTGCCATACAAATACCACTCCTTTAGTTTCTAAATACATTCAGAATTGAGGTATGGCTCAACAAGAACTACAAGTTTAAGTTTTGTAGATCAAATCAAGATAATTACAAACCTCACTGTGGCAGATTTGGGCTACACTGAGGAGGTTATTGGGAACCTCAGCCTTATAAATCTCTTTATGGTGAATTTTTGCCTGTAGTCAGAGCCCCAGACTCTGAAGGGATCTGCCCCACAGATGGCAGCTGAGGCACCATATATCAAACTCTATTAAAAGCCTCATAAAAGAAAAACATTGATGTTAACAAGACTCTTTCCACTGATTTGAATGGGCTTTGGACAGAGGCCTATACAAACAAGGAGAGAATTAGAAAATGGAAATCTGTTTATATACACAAAACCTGTCAATCCAAGTGTTTGCCTTCCAAGGATGACCTAGTACCACCTAATTTATGAGGCATTTAAAGGGCAAAGAGACAGATTGATACTTTCAACTTTTACCTGAATTGACTATTAGCAAATATTGATTCTAATATTTTAAACCAAATAAAAAAATAAATAAACCAAAATTCTAATATTTTAAACCAAAATTGCAAACCCACTGGCATCAATTGGATTTCTTTCCACATTAATATTTCACAGACTGAAAGTATCTATATTCTGGCCACTGAGTATCTATATTCAGTGAATATATTACTGAATATCTATAGTCAGTAATTAGCTGAAATAAATGGAGTGTGTGTCATATGTCTAGTGCCATGTCCTTGAGAATACTCCATTTGATTTCCATTTTGATTCAAAGCTGGGGTTGATCAGGACCAGCTGCTCAGCCGAAGGGAGCATCACACATTCCCATTGCTCCTCCTTCCCCATCCCAGCTCCCAGCCAGGCTATTGTTTGTTACAGCTAATTAATCCCACATGTCCTGGCTGCCAGCGAGCCTCACAAACCCCAAATTTTGGTATTCACTGCATGTCCAATAAATTAATTCCACTTCTGGACAGATGCATAAACACAGTTGTGTACCTGTAATCAGAAGACACATTCTTACCCAGCCAGATAGATTATTATTATTGTTGATATCTGTTTGACAGCTGCTATTATTATTTCTAGTTGGCCTCTTAACATCCAGCTGTGAGTAAATATAGGTATGTGTTAGTACTTCAACATCTCTGTGAGGGCCAGATTGTCAGATCTTCATTCCAAACTGATCCCTGGTGACATGGGGACATGGCACTAAGCATCACAGTTACTGCCCTGGCAGGACCTTGCCCTTTCCTGCCTCTGGGTGAGGAGAAAAGAGAAATTTTAAATATTATAGCCAGGACTTTTAACATTGCAGCTCAAACTGCCTGACACCTCCTGCTGGAACCCTCCTGTTTTCACTCCCATCTGTAGCAAGTGGTGACCATTCTCCTCAGGGATTATGATGCCTCTTGCAGTTAAAATTGTTCAGCTGCTCCCAGGGAATTCCACTGAATTTTCCCATATAAATAAGTCCAATTTGCTGAGTTGATATCAATCACCCATGTCCTAGATCAAGGAGAGGGAGTTTGGTGGAGGAGATCAGGTGCTTGTTGTACTTTGGCCATTTTTTTAAAAGCTCAGAGGCTTTGAACCTCTTACTGCACATGGCTGGTGAAAGCTTGGAAGCTCAGCTGTCTGCAAAGAGCCCAAATTTGCTGCAGAAGGAGGGATTGAGCCATTCCCAGCTGCTTTTGGTGGTGCACCACGAGCCTCTGCCCCTGTGCTCAGTGCAGCAGGCGGGGAACAAGGAAGATGCCAGTCTGTAAAGATAAATAAACTTTGCCCCCATGGATTGGATTCTCTTCTCATCACTGCCATGTTTGGAGCAAGTGTGAATCCCCAAGTGCTGGGAAAATTGGGAAAAAGCCAACAGGGAAGGTGAAAGCAGAGATGAACCACAGAACATCCCACCACAGGAGGGACATCTCGATTGTCTCCACCACAATGAGGAATCAAAACCCTAATTACAGAGTTTAGTATCCAAGCCTCTCCCATGGTCATGAATTTATGGAATGGTTTGGGAAGGATCTTAAAACATCATCCAGTCCATTCCACTGCCCCAGGCTGCTCCAAGCCCTGTCCAACCTGGCCTTGGGCACTTCCAGGGATCCAGGGGCAGCCACGGCTGCTCTGGGCATCCTGTGCCAGGGCCTCTCACCCTCACAGGGAACAATTCCTTCCCAATATCCCATCTAACCCTGCCCTCTGTCCCTGGGAAGTGGTTCCCCCTTGTCCTGCCAATCCACCTGATTCAGTCTTGGAGGTGGAAAGCAGAGCCTTTTTCCTTCATTAAAAAAACCAAACACAGGACACATTGGAACAAGAACATTCTGAGATGACCTCATGTAGACTGCACTGACCATACTGAGATAATGAACCTTGAGATGGTCCAGGCAGTGTCATCCCCTTGGAAGCTGCTGGCCCCTGAGGGGACAGGGACATGGATGTCTCATGTCTCTGCTCCCCAGACAAGGTGCATCTGCCACCACCCTTAACTTCTACCTGGAGTTACCTTGACAAGTCACGCTGCCTGCCCCACAAATGGTTCTAGAAATGTCAGATGTTAGAAATTACATTTTCTTATCACTATTCATTAGTATAAAAGCCCATATTTTTGCTGCACAAATGCTATTTCATTTCTATTACTGCTAACATTAAATTTCAAATATTTTATTTGTTACCTGCTGGATATCACTGGACAAAGTTAAAGCCACCCTACAACCCCTGATCCTCTGTTTTGCTGTACTGATGGTTCTAAACCACAGATTTTGTGCCATATGCCCCAGTTGTTAACATGAAGTTTCCTCCTGAAGTAAAGGGAAGTTCAGCTGTGGGGGAGTGAGATTTGGCCCCAAATTTTACAGCTCTAAACTTCATGGACCAAACTCACTCCTAAGTATCCCAAACCAGTAGAATACCTACCGGACAGTCAGGGAACACAGGAAGGGATTACTCTTTTGGGGTGATGCAGTCAGGTGTTAATGGGAACAAGTGGGTGGTAAAAGCTGATCAAGTTTCTGCAAACTTTAGGAAATGGAATTAAGGGTGGCCATTTCATTATAAGACATTTTTGTAGCTGTTTAATTTCTTTACTTAACTGGTCGATAATTAAATGGAGCTTGTTAGGGCTTAGTCTTTTCCAGGAAGATCTCTGTTTACATCTCTGGAGGGCTTAAAAGTGAAATCTTAGAGAAATTCACAGGTTTAGAGGTGAAACTAATTCAGAAGCCTCTCTTAGATTAAAGTGACAAGGGATAAGGTGAGATGTCACTATCTATAATCACCTTTTACTATGAGATCTGTCTCTGTTCTTTTGCTTATAGAACAGCAGCTTTCACAGCAAGCCAGTTGCCAAGTGTAATTAAGAATAATTAAGAAGGAAAAGTCCACAGACTAGCCAGAGTACAGCAGAATTACCACATTCCGACTCTTTAACTCTTTCCCTTTCAAGTAGAGATTGTTTCAAAGCATGTAAAAGTTCTGTTCTGTGGGATATTAAAATTTAATGTGTTGTCATCATCATCACCACAACCTCATTTATTGTTATTATTACCAAGACTGCCATTAACTGGATATTCATTAGTGCTAAAAGTCACAGTCAGCGCGAGATTCAGCAGGCTCCAAACTCTGGAGGAGAAGGTGGAAAGTTACCTGGTGGCGTTTCAAGAATGGGTTTTCCTTTTTTGTTGTTTTTCTTCTGTTTTAACTCCTTCCTGCTCGGTTTGAACCCTGGGTGCTCCTCTGTCTCTGCAGCACGGATAGGTCCTCCCTCTCCGGGTTGCTCCGTGAAAGGAAAGAACTCTTCCCCGGGGTATGGAAAGGAGTAATAATGATCCCTGTTGGTAATTTCCTGCAGGTAATAATCCTGATCGTCCATGGGGACAGCCCGGGACACATCCCCCAGCAGTGCCAGCCCAAAGGTGCAGAGAGCGAGGCAGAGTCCGGAGCGGCCGCGGGCGATCATCGCTGGCTTTCGCAGGAGTCCCGGAACTTTATTTGGAGAGAGGGCAAAGAGAGTTTGGGCAGCTGGAACAGCGCTCCCGGAGCGGCGGGGGATGGAGCCCCAGCCGGGACGGGGCTGCGGGGAGGGGGCAGAGCGGCACCGCCGGACACACGGACACACGGGCACTCGGACACACGGACACTCGGACACACGGACACTCGGGCACACGGACACACGAACACTCTGGCACACGCACGCTCGGACACACGGACACACGGGCACACGCACGCTCGGGCACACGGGCACTCGGACACACCGACACAGGAACAGTCGGACACACGCACACTCGGACAGTCGGACAGTCGGACAATCGGACACACGGACACTCGCCCCGCAGCTGGGATGCCCGCTGCCGCTCTCCTGCCCAGCCCCGCCGCTCTCGGTGCCGCTGTGTCCCAGCCCGAGCTCCGCGGCACTTCCCGCTCCGTGCCCGGACTCCTCACTCCTCCTGCGCGCCGCTCATCCAAGAGAGCGCTTATTCCAAGGAAAGGCAGCTTGGCAGGCAGCCTTCTCCTCCCAGCCCGTGGCCAAAGCGTTTCCCTCCCCCGGGAGATGGGGGTGGGCACGCAGAGCCCGGCAGGGGTCATCTGCTGGCACTGCCACCCTGGGCACGCAGGGGGACACGGGGGATGCGGGACAGTGGCAAATAGTCCTCATTCCACACAAGTTATTCCCTTTCGTGGTGCTTTTTTGCCCCCTCTTTTAACTTTTACAAAGTAGGCTCTGTCTCCAGTAAGCATCAATCTCAGCCCCCTTCTTTATATTAGTTTACATCCATATGACAACAAAACTACTATATAACTTAGTCTATAGATCTTTATATTTTACTTTATACATATATTTATATATATAATTATATATATAGTTAGCATAGTTTATGTATATATGGTTATATTAGTTTATAGTAACTTAGTTTATTGTTTAAATAATATACTTAAAATCATATAGCTTTAGATACACTTATACATTGCATTTTTCCACTTCCTATTTGGAAAGGGAAAAAATCTGATTCACGATTAATGAGCAGAAATATGGAGAGTCACAGAGGAAAAGTTCTGTGCTGTTTCCTGTCCACTTTTCCAAAGAAAATAATAAGCTTATTATCTATTTTTAAAATAATAAGTTCATTATTTTATAGCAACTTACAGCAAGTTATCTATAACTAATAGCTATATTAACGAACTATATCTATAACTAAAACAAATCAACACATGCCATGTGCCAAATTATAAGAGGCTTCTCCTGGGGTACTTGGCAGCTCCCTGGATTCTGCCCAGCTGAAAACCAGGAAGAGCATGGCTCATCTGTGGCCCTTTTTTTCACTCTTTTTGGGATAATCCTGATATTTGTTCCCCCTGAAACATCTTCCCAGCAGACCAGGATGTCTTGTGCTACACACACGCAAGCCAGCGTCGTTAATGAAATCAATTTGTCTGAGAGCAAAATCTTATCTTTCATCTTCTTCATACCTCTAAAATAACCTTCAGTGCTGAAGGAAATGTGCAACAGTTGGCTCACATGGAATATGAATTCTTACTCCTGTGTTGAAAATACCAGCTTATATTTTCATCATGTAGATTGTATTTCTTGCCACGGTCCAGTCAGCTGGGAGAAAGCATTACATCTGTTACCTCAGGCTTTATTCTGGCTTTGTGCTCACATTTTTGGTGTGTTTCTCATCATTTTAATACCACAATAAGCATCATTTCATGTCTTGGTACCTGTATCTTTTGATATATTTGGTTTCCAGGCTGTGGGTGATCCTGTCCCATATATGCACTATTCATCCTTGCTTTCTTAGTTGCTATCCCAAATGGAATGTAGTGATTATGTTGTGTCTGTTGTCCTGCCTTTTATAAAAATGCAAATGTACTTTTATACTGAGCTTATACACTGAACTTTTACTTTTTTCCCTTTAAATCTGAAAACTATGTACCTTTCTATTTTAAATATAGGAATTTTTGTTTTTTAATACCAGAATAAAATGTACTTTTCACTGTTTTTCTGAATTTTATATATATACATAAATAAACTTTATTTGATGAAAAGCTGCTTCCCATCAAACTTTCAGGCCATTTTATCTGTAATAGATGGCTTTGTCACCTCTGCCTGTGGGAGCAGTGTGGGAGAATATCCTGGAAATCCCCTCTTAGTGATTTCACAAATGTTCTGACTTCATTTTCCCTTTCCAGAGTTCTCTCCCTCCTTGGTCCTAATTTCTGAGGGCGGAGCACAAGCTCCAGAAAATGTGTTTAATTTTGCTGCCATTTGCAGCACAGCCAGTCTTCTGAAAACATTATGAATATTCACATACCTAAAGAAGTAGTAGAAAAATAAACTTTTCCATGATGTCAATAAGGAGTTGGCTGTTTGGTACCTAAAGGAGCTTTACCTGCAGATCATTATTTAACTTGCTCTGGTGCTTAAAGATGGACAGAGAGAGAAGTATTTACATTTTCAAGGATAACAAGAAGCATTTTCACAAAATACAAAGCTGAGTGTATTTTAATTAAAGACCTGAGGAATGTGATTTGGGGAAATTTTGCATTCCACTGGGAAGAACTTTGCAGGACATGAAGCAGCACTGAACCCATTGCTGCTCCTCCTCCTGCAGCCACCACAAATAACTCCCTCTTTCCTCTCTGTCTGTAATTACCCTTCAGAAAGATTAATTCATCAATACCTGTTCCTGGGTATCGACCTGTGCAAATAACCAGCTCCCCTGTATTTCTCTTTTAGGGTATTAATCCTTTCTGTGGGTGTGGATAGGGATTCACTGCTTCCCCTTCCACACCCACCTCTCTTTTTGGGATGTGCATGAATTCAGCCAGCTGAGACCACACAAAACTCTGGTCTCTAGGCACAATTTTGATCTACTTCACCATAAAATGTTTTTTATCTGTCAGCATCCTAGAAACAACTTACAGGAAAGGAGGTTTTTCTTCTCAGAGTAGCCCAGAAGCTCAGATGTTTTGGGCCTGAGGGCTGTTTCTTTTCTTTTGCCTGGGAAGTATCACAATAGCTTATAAAAACCTGCCATTGATATGGAAGGAGATAAAGCAAACTGAGATTTTTGTAGAGAACAACTGCAACTAGCATCACCCTCCCTCCCTGAGACGATGCCAGTGGGAGTGTAGAAGTCATTCCACACTTTGCTTTAAATGTTTGTCCTGCTGCAGTGAGACACAGCATGCTGAGGTCTGTCAATGAGCAGGGTTTCCCCCTCTGCTCCCAAGAAGGATTTATCTGGAAGATGATGGTTTGCTCTCTAAGCTGGGCTAATTTCAACAACACCCCTGGAAAAAAAGGCACTCCCAGCTCTTTCTTGGCCCTGCCAGGGGAGGTTTAGAGTGGGTATTAGGGCAGGTTTCATCATGGAAAAGGTGATCAAGCATTGGAGCTGCCCAGAGCAGTGGTGGAGTCCCCATCCGTGTGATGATTTAAAAACTTTATGGATTCTGGGGACCTGTGTGGGATTAACAGGTTAATGGATAGGCTTAATTATCTTAGAGATCTTTTCCAACCTAAATGACTCTGGAAAGTGCAGATTCTGGAATGCTTTTCACTGTGGAGAAAGTCAAGTTGTACCTGTAAGCACAGTCCTTGCTGAGGATCTTGACTTGTATTTATACCCCACAATGAGTGACCACACATTTAGGTTTAACTCAAAAAGCTCAGTGACTCCTGCAACTTCTCATTTGGAAAATCAGTTTTTAGTTGGAGCAAAGCTTCGTGGTTGGGAAAAAAAAAAAAAAGACAAAAAATCCAGGCATCTCTGTTTTCCTTGCCATTCCAGGATAACTTTCTGAGGTAGCACATAAGGTTTCTATATGCTTTGGCAACAAAATGACTCTAAAAATAACTTTCCTCCTGAACACCAGTGAAGTTTCTGTTCCTTTGTACTTCAGCTCTGTAGTAAATCATGAAGCAGAGAATGGGGCAAGAAAAGAGAATTACACTTTCTAAAGTCATTTTCTTTGCTGCATAAGGCATTTACCCCTGCTGTCAACAAGGTCAAACCATCTCAGAGGAAATGGAAACCTAAAAGTGACACTGGGAAATACAAAGGAAACTGCACTGAACATTTATGTGGCTCTTTGATGCCTGTTTCTTACTCGTGTAACAGAGACAGGTACTGAGGCTCTGCTCACCTGCTCATCCTGGCATTTAAAGCCCTGTTTGCACTTGTTGATAAGGCATATCCTTAAAAAAGTTCTTGCCACAGAAAAAAATGACTGGAAACATAACCAAGCTCTTACATGGAGACATTTTGCTTAGTTTTAAGACACATTTAAATTTAAAGGGAATATAATTGTTCTACCAGGTGAGGGATGCCAAATGTACCCAGAATCTCAACATTTGTCTCTGAACATATCAAATAATAGTACAAAATATCCTCCTGAGCAGGCTGCTGTTCCCTTTGGGCAAACAGATTTTCAAATAAACTGGTGCCATTAATGAAGGCAATTATTTCCTTCAGCAGTTGTTTATTTGAACTGGTTAGAAATGCAGTGTGCATCCTGGCTGGGGAATTTATCCCAGTGCATTCTCCCTAACTTTTTCTCCTAAGAACAACATGACCTTCAGATAATCATTCAGCATATTGCCTTTGTGCTTGTGTCTGGAGAAGGATCTCAGATTGCCATGGAAACAAAAGTTCCTTGTTCTCTTATACTTCCCCGTGCTGTGATACCATTTTCACTATATGAGCCCTTTTCCAAGCCAGAAATGGAATTGTGGGATTTTCCTGTTTTGAGCACCTCAAAGTGATGGGTCAGTTCATGGTACAAATGCTGTGAGTGCCAAGCAGAGGCTGCACCCACCATCATCATTATTTGGGGATATTTCCATCAGATCCATCTGCATCAGCCCCATTCTGCTGGAGAAATGAAAATTCTCTACCTACACTTTCCCAGAGTTTTCTTTACTTTTTCCTTCTGTGGTGAACAGATGAGAAGAAACAGAATTTTAATGAAGGCAAAGTTAACTAGTGACATAAACAAAGCCAGAAAAGGAATTTCTGGCATTTTTTGCAAATAACGTAATCGTTTTTTGGGATTTTTTTTATTATTATGGTAACTACATTTCTTCATGCCCCAGAATGTCTGTAGATTTTGTGTTAACAACCCATTGCCCTGGCATTTGGCAGCCACTGCTGGACCAAAGCCAGCAGGATTATCACTAGGAAAGGGACTGGAGAGGCAGCCTTGGGATTAGAAAATGCTAACACTACAAAAAGGAGAACTAGTATTTTATTTTTTTCTAATACTATTAGTATTTTCTTGATTCATCAGCATTGGAAAGACTGTAGCTCTGCCCTGGTCAATGGTTTAGAGCTGTCTGCATTGTCCAAAAATGGGCAAGTTGAACATGTAAATTTTATTTTTACTATAAAACCAAGACAGCACTGAGACAACAGAGATGAGTGGATGACAGTGCTTATATGGAACAGTTGGAGAAAATGGGATGAAATTCCCCTGCTGTGCTCACAGCCTGTCTGGAATATCCCTTTTTGGTTCACTTGGATGAAAACAGCCACTTCCAGCAAGTCCCATTGGACATCATCTACCTGCCAACAGCTGAATCCCAAAAAGTAACGACTCTCACATTTCAGTCTGCTATTTCCTGGACTGAAATTGCTGCACATGTGCCATGTGGAGTGTGAGCAGCATGTTTAACACATCCCAGGCAGCAGCAGGGAAATGCAGTGTGGAGTTTGTCTGAAAGGTCATTTTTTCCTGGGATTCCTTCAATATCCACAGCCTAAGTGTAGCCTGAGAAGTCATGGATGAAAGTCCAGTGGTAAGTGAAGATGGCACATAAATTAGAAATATTTGTTATGCTCAATGTGATGGGGCTGGCAAATGCATCATCAGAGAGTAGTCCTTAAAATTCTGTATTTAAAGATTGTGTTTTAAAGAAAGAAGAGCCAGGAGTTACTCCTTTCAGGTACACGGAGTATTCATGGCTGGGATTACTTTGGGTGAAGAAATATTTAATGTAATGCAACATTTTCATATGATAACAATGTCTCTGCACAGTTAATTCCACCCCCAGACTGATTAATTTAGTGACGTTTAAAGCCAATACTTGAAGATCTAATTTTATCTTCATAATCACATATTTTTGACAGTATACTGAAGGTACCTTCCACAGTTCATTCACTTATGAAAACAGTGAAAATGGAAGAATTAATGTGAAAGGAAAGCAATGAAATGAGTTTTCACTTGTCACACAGAGATCCATGTCAGACTTACACTACCAGATATGCCAATATAATTTCACAGCTGTGTAATAAACTTGTTTGAGCTTAACTTGTAGCCATTACAAAAGGGCTTGTGCCAGCATGCTGGACAAGGCTGTTTGAGAGGTGAAATGATAGGATTTAAAGGCACAGTGAAGTTTTGAAGCTCTGCAGATTCTTGCTAATAGGTGGCATAACATAAATTACAAAGTTTCACTGTTTAAAAAGCACTGTATATTTTTCGACACAGGACTTCACACAAATTTTGCCAAAAAAATCAGGATATAAAAATTACTTTGCATTTTAAAATTTATCCAAAGTAATTTTGTTTCCAAAAATCATTGAACAGCTTAGGTTGAAAGAGATTTTTGTGATATCAGCATCCCCCTTTCTAAACCTTCTTTATATGTTTAAACTATAAGATCTCTAAGACAGAGTATATTTCTCACAGAGGGGTTATAGATCCCATTCATTAATGGGATCAGCAGTGCTAGGGATACTATTGAGTCCAAAAATGTTACCCTAAAGAGTGTCATTATCATTTAGGTTACTGAATTTGGTTTTGGAAATACTGAAATTTAGCCAAATGCACCCTATAGTGCAGTTCAGATATGGTTTTGTTTGATTCCTACTGGTTATGGCAAACAGTCCAAGCAAAACACCTCGGCCTCACTTGAGGCCAGATAAGCTTGTCAGCAGAGTGGGGAGCAATTTCCAGAACCATCCATCAGGACTTAAATGGTTTTGTCTCAGAAATAATGATAATATTTTTGGAAGGAAACCACTTGTGACTAAAAGGAAGAAGATCTGCTGGTTCCTTTGATCAGCACCTAGATAAGGGAGGTTCCTATTCCCTATTTTATTGCCATAATTGGATTGATAACAAAACTGGCAGCAAGCAATTTCAGCATTTTCCTGGCATTTTAGAGATGCTGTTATGTGCTTTTATTGCTTATGATCTTCTCTTTCTCTCCTTCCCATGGACCCTACACACTTACCCTGGGAAGAGCCTCCTCTTACTGATATTTCATGATACTCAGCACAGTGTGTCAGGGGAGAGGCTGAGCCCAGAGGCTGAGCAAGGGTCAGGGTTCTTCTCCACATGGTGAGGGGTGATGGAGTCAAGGAGGCTCCCAGTGCCACTTTCCTAGATTTCCACACAAATATTGCTAAGGAGACCTCTCCCATGCTTGGGGTTGTGTCCTGCTTTATGATTCCTCTCTGCTTCTGAGCGACCACAGGCTCAGGGCTCCCCATCATGGGAGAGTTCAGATCTGCAGTGGTTTGGGAATGAGATCAGCAGAACTGCTGCAAGGCTGGCAGCCTGGGGAATGGGACATCTGTGGGAAATGCAAGCACTGGGAGCTCCCAAGGCCTTGAGCACACGAGCTCAGAGATAGAGATAGATACAGTGTTTGACCTAAGACAGGCACTAAATAAGAATAAAGATTTGTAGTTTAAGCAGAATATGCTTTATGCAATTAGATATAGGCCTCATATAAGTGAACAAATATATTAAGCAAGATAGAAGACTTCAGGGTTTAACAATAGAACTCATTATAGAGTTGATAAAAAGTAGATGAAGCAATAAGTTTCTGTAGTTATATGATTGGATGGAAAAAGACACACTGTGGTAAATGTGTAAAACATAGCAATTAGCAATTGGTTATGAAGATGCTAGCAAGCTTTGTGGAAGTAGCTGATTGGATAAGAAACTTGTAAAAGACATGGTAACCAGAATTATAATGGCTTCTGATGTATGGCTTCTAAAGTGATGGCTTTGGATGTAACAACCTTACAGTCTCACCCTGCCGTGAGACTGATTGTGCAATAAACCATCTTTTAAACACCTCTTCAGTCGACCCTGTCCTTCTGTATCCTGAACAAACATCTGCAGAGCTGAGCCTGAGGTGGGCCTGGTGTTTGTGCAGGCCAACACCATCCATAATTATCATCCCCATCTCGTTTGACAGGTGGCTTGGAGCTGTAATAAATGGGATGTTTTTTCTAAATATAACCATTTTCAAATGCATTCTTCATCTGTGTTTTATTCACTTCAGACAAAATCCCAGCAGAATCTCACAAGATCTGGATCCTCACAAGAGGCATTTGCAGGGAGCACTACCAAAGGCCTCTGCTGGCAAATGAGGAAAAATGAAAACGTGGCTCCCCTTTCTCCAGAGAACTCCATCACGGGCTCACAAATTTTGGTTATTTAATGCTCAGTGACAGCTTTAGGTTTTAAGGGTACTTTTCATGTATTTTAGATGAGATTACAGTCACATGAGGTCAAAATGTTTTATAAATTTTAGAAGTCGCTTGCGAACAGTCCCTTGAGAACTGGTCTTAACAAAAATGCCACACCCTTCCTATACATCTGGATCACCTCCAGCAAATCCCAACTGCTTCAGAAGCATCATTTTTTCATTTTTTTCTCCCTCAAGCCCCATGGAAGATAATTGTTTTAGTAGTTTCTTTGGAAATGCCTGTCCCATTGTGCTGCCCTGTCACCAAGCTGTCTGTCTGCTCATTTTCCCAGAATTCTGTCCATCTGCAGTGCCCTCATCTCTAGTGATGCTGCAATTCCTGATGGATTTCATTTGGACTGAATGGAAAAATCAAGATGGCAAATAAATTCCCTTCACATGTTATGAAAATTGGCTGAATAGTAAAAACACAGCCAAGTTAATAACCCCAGGGATGGAAAACTATGTTGGTGAATTTTACAATTTTCTGTTTTCTTTAGCTAGCTGATTTCTCAACATACAGACAGCTGCAGACCAAGCCAAGCACAGGAATTCTCTTGCAAAGAAGACAATTGGAGGATGTGGAAGGGAGCCAAAGGTACTCAATTAGGATAGGGGAACTGGAGATATGAAGAAAAACTGAACTCAGAGTGATGAGCAGCCCTAGGCATTGAGTCCCTAGAGAAGAATCATAGAATCTGTGGAATGGTTTGTGTTGGAAGGGACCTCAAAAATCATCTCATTCTATCCCTTGCCATGGCAGGAACACCTTCCACTATCCCAGGGTGCTCCAAGCCCCAATGTCCAGCCTGGCCTTGGGCACTGCCAGGGATCCAGGGGCAGCCCCAGCTGCTCTGGGCACC
>JAYDZK010000271.1:30359119-30380320 GCA_034509185.1 Euphonia xanthogaster
ATTTGTTCCCGGTCTAACTTCCTTTCATCGCATACTATCAGAGCATAGTGAAGGCTTTGGTTACTGAGGCTCTTTCTTCCCCACCCCCTTCTGTGTGGTGGCATTGCTTATTTACAATATAGTTAGGTTCATTTGTTATAGTTTCTGTCCTGTTTTGAGTTTCAGCCCGAATTCTATTTTTTTAAAATTTACATCCTTCCATGTTCATTTTTTTTGTACGTATTTATTTGGGTTTAACCAACACACAGAGCTTCTATCAGTCACTATGCATGAAGCTGAGTTGTCTGCTCACCTTCATCAGTGTAGATGCCCTCACACTGCCTTTTGGTCATCGTTTAAAAGTTTGTGAACAGAATTAAAAGCTGTCTTGGAAATTTATAGTAGCTGTGTATGGGAGCAGGGGGAAGATGATAGTTTCTCTGTTTTGTGTTACTATGACAAAATACCCGAGGCTGGACACTTTAAAAAAAAAATTGTAGACAAATACTATGGGACAAGATTTTCCTCTGAGTTTAAGCAGATTGTAATTCAGGAAGTTATCATGGATTGACTCTCAAAGTCGCCTTCCCTGAAAAATGTTTATTCCATATTTGGCTGCTTTTCACTCTTTGTCTGATTTCAGTCTCACAAAACCAAGAACACAAAGTCAAAGGATGTTGTCTGGGACTTGGACAAGAAAAATAGATGTGAGAGTGTTTTCTGATCTGCTCCAGTTAGAAATGAAATGGATTGTTCTCTATTTTTTTAAATTAATGCGTCTGAACAATTTCGACTTTTTGGGACAAAACCAAGCCAGAAGTATTCAAAATGTTCCCAGGATCCAACAGGGTAATTCAAGTTGGGGTGTCCTATTTACTGTTCCCTTGGAGGAGCTGGAACTTTCTGGCTGCTGTGACTTTTCTTTACCCTCCCCACTGAGCAGTAAAGGATGAGTCTGAAATGAGTCTGGCAGATCCCAACCAGGATGGGAGCACAAATATGTGCAGTGGGGAGCATTTAAAGGCAAAGATATCACAATTGACCAGGAAAATGCCACCAGTCCATTAATGGCAGAGGTTTTTCAATGGAATAGGGTGCCCAGAGCAGCTGTGGCTGTCCCTGGATCCCTGGCAATGCCCAAGGCCAGGCTGGACAGGGCTGGGAGCAGCCTGGGGCAGTGGAAGTTGTCCCTGTCCATGGCAGGCACTGGATGAGCTTAAAGGTCCCTTCCAACCCGAACTATTCCATAATTCCCATGTTTTGTCTTCAATCAGCTGCTGGCTGTGATGAACAAGTCCCTTCTCATGGGTCTTCAAGGAGCACCACGATGCTTCTCCTTGTGTGGGAATATCCCTGAATTCAACCACTCTTGGTGTGGATACAAAAACACAGAGAATCAATAACACCCCCAGAACACACTCAAGAGGATAAACAGTAATTAAACAGTAATTAAACTTTCTTTTCTTGAAGATCCCTGCTCATATTTTAGAAGGTAAATCCATGGTGGCTTCATCACACAATATGTCCAAGGAAGGCAGAGATTTTTTTATGTTAGAAAATGTATTTTGCTTACCCTGGTATTCTCAGGGTAAGGATTACCCTGGATCTGTTTGTTGTACTTTCTGCTCGACAGGCTGGTCCCTGGTGGCTTCCTGAGGAGTATGTTTTGTGAAATAAAAAGCTTTTTCTTTAAACAAACTGTGGCATGGCTTTTCATCCAGCTGACAAAACAAAACACAGAACATTTTCAGCAGTGTGTGGGAGTGGGTTTGGGGGGCTTCTGTTTACATGCAAGAATTACTTGAGGCAATGAATCAAATTGCTGACAACTTGTGTTGTCAGGACCCTACAATTTCTTTTTCTTTGTGTAATAATATTTACTCTCAAAGGACCTCCAACTACAGCCTCAAAATGTCAGTATAACAGATAAATTTCACTTACAGGAAACAACAGACACTTCCTTATTTCCCTTACCATGAGGCTGTGCTTTCTGCTTCAGATTACTTTCCTTAGTTCTCCCCCTATGTTCATTTTTCTTCAGCAACTTCCATAATTATTATTCCTCATATCTATCAGCATGAAAAAAATGCACATTCTGAGACAGAAATATTATTAAAAAGCTTTTGCAAATCTCAAACCCAGCTCGTTTATTTTATTTAAATAAGAACAGATTTTTCTGAATTTGCTACCATTTCTTGGTAATAACCCATGGTACATTAATAAATTATGCTTTGTTGCCTGCAGTCAATCTAGGCTTTCCAGAGGTTATCCCAGGAACAAAAGGCACATCCAGATATGTTCTTTAAGTGAAGTAAAGAAAAATGAAGAAGTTCAGCCTAGCAGAGAGGTTTCAGTGGCATTCCTCAATCTGTTCAGGTTTGAATCCTGGTCCTGGTTGGTTCCCCAAAAAAAGCAACCAAATCCTTCCTCAGTTTGCCCCCTGAGGTGCCCAGCAGAAGATGCTGCTGTCTGTGGAGAACAGCCCATGGTGTGACACAGCATCCTCTGGTGTTACAGTGCTGCAGTCAGTGACAGGTGACATTGATTTCATCTGGGTTTTCATCAAAACGAAGAAAAATTAGTCCAATTTTCTGATTGGGAAAAAAAAATATAATTAACCTTAAACACTAATAAAAAAGCTCATTATAAGGTGCCATGTAAGCAAAGCCATTATGATGCAACCAAGGAAACATATTCAGTTTTAAAATGGTAGAACCTGTGTTGCTGTTATTGCTATTATTGTTGTCCCTGAAGGAAAGAGAGAACAAAAAGCAGAAAAGATCCTACTGTATATTTTAATGTTCTCATGAGTCCTGAGTCACAGGTTTTTCTTCTCAGGTTAGAGCTTTAATAAGAGGATAATTTCCAAGTTGGCTGCATGTCAGGAGTATAATCTTTATCCTGCTTTTTAGAGCAATTAGCACTTGGAAGGTTGTGATTATGTTATGTGCTATTCCACAGTAACTACTGCAGGAATTCCCAAAGAAAATATCCTCAAAACCCCACTGTTCTGTTTAACTAACTCATGTTCTGTTTAACTATCTTGGAGTGAAACCATGGACTCAAAACTCAGGCTGTGGTTGTGGTTCTGGTCCTGAACAGTTGGAAACTTCAAGTACTTTATTTGCAGTTATTTGTGATTTTGTGGTGATTTAAATAAACAATTTCTCGGTTATAAGGTCTCAGTCTGTAGCACTGTCAGGCATGAGGCAGAATGAGGTCAGGCCTTGAAAGTGTTTTTCATGAAAATAGAGATTTCAGTTCAGATTTTAATTTGAATTTTCTTTTCTTCCTTAAAGAAATGATATCAAAAAGTCACACATTGCTCAGGTAACACCTTGGAAATCAGTGAAACTGGTTCTGTATTCAACAGCTACACAAACCCCTGTTTCTGTGCTTGTTTCCAGCTGTAAAATGTCAGCTCTGCAAAGAGAGTAGATCCACAGATCATTTTGTAGAGGGTTTTGACAGTTGAACCATGAAGCAGAGCAAGGAGACAGGAGATTTCAGGAGGATGTGTTCAAATGTTGATTTCTTCCTTTTTTTTTTTTTTTTTAATATGTGTACTCTTCATTTAATTTTTAGACCTAATTTCAAAATTTCTAACCATCTGACTTGATTCCTTTCATTCTCCACATAAGCCAAAATTGAGAGAAGTATTTGGCATTTTGTATAGAAAATATATGGAAATGTATATTCTGAGATTGTATCTACAGTACAAACCCCAAAATAAGGATGATATAACTGATTATGGGAATTTGTGTTAAAGGGGAGGAGAAGAGGCAAGAAAGGTTGGGAAAACTAAGGAGGAGTTGGAGGAAATAAGAAGAGAGAGGCAGGAACACAATGAGCTCTATAATATTCTTAGGATGTGGGAACATCCCCAAGGCTGGATCTCCAGCTGGCACAAATCTGTGGCTGTACATTGATCTCAGCTCCTCAATGCCAAGGTAGGTAACTCGGGATTTACATGATTCCACTTTCAGAGTGGATCAAAAGCACATTTAAAAATGACAAAATTTGGATAAAATTGTCAAAGGCTGATGTTCACTGGCTTTATATATCACTTTTTAAAAAAAAATCTGTAGAAAATTAATATGCAACAAAATTTTCCTTGGAGTTTAAGACTGTAATTGGTAGGTAGACAGATAACTCAGGATTTCCCTCCCAGACTCTCAGCACATCCCTCACCAGCTCCACCACCCTCCAGGAGGTTGCCTTGAGGGACTGGGAAGGAGCAGTGATAAAAATTAAAGTTTGGGGTTTAATGGAGTGTGTAATTAATAGATTAATGAATTAACTTGATTTGTGTATTTGTCCCATTTTCTCCATGAATGGTGTCCCACTCAACACGATGGCACCTGGAACTGTGACAGTGTCTCTCTGTACATTTCACTTCACCCATACAATCACTGTTCTACAAAATTCATGCCTGTTTTCTCCCAAACTGTGTCAGCCTCTTTCTGCTTCCTTGAGCTTAGCGAAAGTAAAGAGTAACTTTTCTTGGAATAATGAATCAAAATAATATCAGATTTTATAAAGACAGTTCCAGTCCTGCCATCCAGAAAATGATAGCTTTATGTAACTGGGCAAGGGCTGGCTTTTGAGTAGAAACCATAATAAATGCATTAAATAAAACCATGTGCTGCTAATTGATTCAAGGCCTGCTCTATTTTCCTGTGTTGGCACTTCCTCCTCCTTCAGCTCAGCATAGATTTGGTATTTCCTGAGAGTCTCAGGTGTTAGAACAGAAAGGGCATTTTTTATTTAAACGGTGTTTGTCATGGTAAAAGCACAGAAATGTGTGGGTTTAGGGTCAAAGCCTGAGCAGAATCTTGTGAAAACAGATGAATGCAAATGCTTGGCTTTGAGAAACTCTACCTGAGCAACCAAATCACCTGCGGCAATAATGGGGTAAATAACGAGGCAATAATGAGGCCAATCCATGGGGTTTGTTCACTGCCTGGGCTTCCAGTGCTTGCCTTGACCTGGCAGAGGGCTGGAGACCAGCCAGGCACCAGGAGACCCCCAGCACTCCCAGGAGCCAGCCCAGAGAGCAGCCTGTGCCAGCCATGGGATGTTTGATTACAGCTCACCTGCTAATGAATATTTTCTTTAGGGCTCCTTCAGCTGAACTTATTTAATGTGTAAGAGTCTCAACTTTCTTTTAAAAAGAGGTTCATTTCTAGCCTCTGTGGCTGGGAAGGCAAACATGAAGTAGGAAACTGGGAAATGCAAGTTTTAGAAAAAGCACTAATGTTTTGTTTATTTAATCTCATATTTCATGGGTTTGGACTTTGCATTTTTCAATACATGGCATTAGCAGCAGTTCACATGTTTTATACAATATTTTTTTTCATTTAATTAAACTGGAATTATATGAAAATATAGAATTTCTTATGTGACCACATGGTTTTTAGAGATCTTTTGCCTTGTTGACACACCATGGTCCAAGAACCAAGAACCTTGTGCAGGAGTGCTCAGGCAAGCTGACATTTTCCAGTACTGTACAGAATGAATGTCCTGGGGTGCTTTGGCTGAATCCCATTCTCTGTAGAATGATACAGAGCTCAGCCCATGCCAGACCAGAGCTGGTGATGAAGGAGATAAGGAAAGAGGAGAACCCTGGCAGGCAGGAGCTGATTCTTTGTCCTCAGCTGTGGTAAATCCACACATGGCCTGAAAGTGTTGCCCTCTCTGATGGGCCACAGCTGACTCAGCTGCACTGATGTGGTACCAGCTGCATCACCTCAGAAGGTGTCAAAGGCTCCTGAAGTGGCTGACCCACAGCATTCCATCATCCAGTTGAATCTCCCTGCCCCATGGGAGGTACCTGGGCATTCCCATTAAACCTGAGCAATAGAAATGGTGCTGGGGCTTTGTGCCCCCTGATTTTTTGGGATTTCTCCTACCACCCCATGGATCCAGACTGCAACTGTGGCTTTGACCTACACTCATCAAAATTGCAACAAGTCTCATCACAAGGCTTACAGGTGGTGAGATCTTTCTGTTCCCATCCCTCCCTTCTTCTACATTTTTTTAAGTGAAGTTTTTATGCTTTTATATTGTCATATTCCTGTGGATAACAACAAGCCAAACAGCTCCGTGCCTGTTTTCCTGTGCAACCCGATTTTTCTATTGAAAACTCTCCATGTGTATATTTACAAACACTGATTGTTCAGTGTCATTTCACTCTAATCCACCCCAAGGGCTCTGTTAAGAGCAGCCTGGGTTATTCTTGTCTTCTGGGGTGGGGTAACCACCCTGCAGTTGTTAATTCCTCTCTACCAGTCTGTGTTAGCTCAACAAGCAGCACTGCAGGGCCGTGAGAAACAGAGGATTCTGAATGATTTCAAGGATATTTGGGAAGGATGGAAAATAATGCACAGGAATAAATGCAGTGTTTGAGGCACCCTAGAGTACTTTAGCAGCCCAAATCTCTCTTTTCTTAAAAGCTTGTAATTTTCTTAAAAGTTTATAATTTTGGAAAATTACATTTTTTTTTATGGAATCACAGAATGGTTTGGGTTGTGGGGGACAGCAAAGCTCATGTTGTTCCAACCCCCTGCCATGGGCACGCAAACCACCCAAGAGATCTGGTGCTCAGGACCCCTTCCAACCTGGCCTGGGACAGTTCCAGGGATGGGGCATTGCATAACTGGGCTTTCTGTATAGATAGACTGAAAAAACCTCACTATCAACAGTAATTTTTGTCTATTGCTCTTGTAAAGAAAAAAAGTTATTTTCACTAGGGAGGTGTATGGTGAGTACAAAGAGATCAAACTTTCTTTTACATTATTATGGCCAATTCAGATCTTCTCTTTATTATATGAGAGCTTCATCCTGGCAATTAAAAAGAGCCCCAGAACAGCAAACATTTCTTTCACTAATTTTATTAAATAAGAAATTAGAAAAGACCACTTGGGTCATCAACTCCCATCCCATGAAACGCAAGGTTGCCATATAAATGGATGCTCAGTTTAGGAGGGTGCCTAAAACCCCATCTGAGGTGACCTATCCCCCACACCTTCCCACTTACTTTTATTTCCTGCAAGAGCAACAGTGTTGCTGTTGGATAAACTCCCAAATGTGTATATAAATGTTCATAAACTTTGAGTAAATGCTTGATTTTTCCCCCCTTTTTAATCTACTTTTCATTTTTCCTCTGGACCAGCAATTTGTGATATTCCAATCTTTTCTTATTTATGCATCTGGAAAGGCCTTGTTGATGAAACACCAAGATCCCAAGGCTGTATAAAATTTTGATGAGACATTTTCTTCCAGGGATGAGAAGATTGAACATTCCACCCCAAAGTGCCTCTTTTACTAGAACTAGGCCACTCCAGCCTTCTGACTCACACAGCCAAGACAGCAGCCCACGCCTGGAGCTTGGATTTGCTGGTCAGAGCAAATTCCTGGTGTGAGGAATGCTCCTCCAGCAGTGGCCAAGCTCCTTCCCAGCCTCCAGCTGGTTCCCAGCAGGTGTGTTGGATGCACTCCTGTTTGCCCAGGACCTGCTGAGTTGTGACCTGCCCTGGGTGGAACAAACACTGGAGAAAGCAGCTGGGACTGGCTGCTCCTGCAAAGCAGGATTTGTGGAGAAGAAAGGAAGTGTCTTTTCACCAAACGAAACGCCCAGAGGAGGCCCAGTGCTTTGGAGAACTTGTGTTGTGCTCTCCATGGGTGACTTTGGCATTGTCCCCCCTTCTCCAGCTGTCCCACATTCCCTGCAGTGCACACCTGGCTGTGTCTGCAGGAGGGGTGGATGTCCCTGCTGATGAGAATGTGGTGGCACCACCTCCTGTCCAACACGAGGCTTGTGGCACCCAGGCTTCTGCTCTGCTGTGCAAGGGTGAGTTCCATTTCATTTCATTTTCATGCTGGAGCAAGGGAAGGCAATTCTTCTGCCAAATATATTCAACAAAATACAAAAACAAAATTGTAGATGCTGGGAATTGCTGCTGCTGCCCCTTACAGTCATATTCAAATTGACTTTAAACTTGTAAAATGATTTCTAAACTGCAATGAACAGCACTGAATGCACATTTTGGGCATCTGCATTTCCTATTGTGACTCACCTAGAGGTGCTTTTCTGGAATAATATTGTCAGGGCTTTCCATGTCAATGTGTGCACTTTCCTTATCCTTACCATGGAGTAACTTTGAGGGATTGTAATTCAGGGAAAAAAATATTTATACTTCAATATTCTTCCTGATGGGTTTTAAAATCCATATGTTACATGGGCAGTGTCCCTGATCATGGTGGGGGATTGGAACTTGGTGGGTTTTGAGGTCCCTTCTACTTTTTGTGATTCCATGAAAAAACCTTGGCATTCTGCAAGTGTTTGCATCTCCCTGAGCCCTTTGTGTTGCATCTGCTCATTAAACCTGGGCTGGTGTGGAAATGCTTCAAGGACAGCCAGGAACCAGCCCAGCTTATTCTGGGAAAGGGGTCCAATGGCAAAGCAGAAAATCTGCAGCATGTGTGTGGAAATTGGTTGCTCCAGGGAAAAGCAGGATAAATATGTTAGGAAACCCAGGCCTGGATGGAGCTAAATAACAATGTGCATTTTTAACAATGTGCATGTTTCAAAGTATATAAAATATTTTCATAAGAAAAAATATTCAGTATTTTCTTGGTTCTTGGGCTTAATGACAACCAGTTTTTGGCTACCCTCACAAAGCTTTGTGAACAGCTCCATGTACCAAAACAATCTCAGGATATTGTTCAAGCTCCTTATTCCAATCAGTTACATTCCACATGTCCCCTTTTGCCTTGTCCTTTTAAAACAACCAGAAAGCAAACACTGGGCTGGTTCCTTGCAGCAGAGGAATTTCTCCCCATGCCTGGATGCAAACGTGACCAAATTCTCTCCACTGACCTTCAGTCTTCTCTTCTGGAGCCATGTGTGGGTAGGTTGGATTACCTCGGTTACCTTCTGGTTTTTGGGGTTTTTTTTTCCTGGTTTATCTCATGAGACAAGGAACTTTTGGTGCTATTTTACTCCCAGTTCAGGTGTAAAGCCAAGCCAGCATGGCTGTTTTGCCTCCTGAGGTTTTCCAACCTTGAGGAAAAGGCAAGGTGAGCCCAGGGCTCTTGTTAGAGGCTTCCTTGAGGTTTGAGGAGCATATGGGGATGACAAGGTCCCTAAGGCCTCCTGAATCCCAAGGAAGCAGGGCATAACTGCAAGATGATAATTTCCTTCAGGTTTGGTGACTACAACCATGAGCTGGGTTTATTGCTGTCTGTGGGAAAATCCTTAATGCAGCAATCCTGGAAGTAAGGAAAATACAGAAGATGTGAAAAATGAAGAAAATGTGGATCTTTAAAAAAGGAGTCCTTGGAGCAGTAACAGATTTTTAGAACAAACATCTCTTGTTAGCTGGTTCTCTCTGCAGCTGAAGGACCAAATCTGACACGTGCCTCAGTTTCTCTGAAATGAATCAGCTCCCCCTCACCAGGGCTGAACCTGGAGCCTTTCACCCCTCTATGCCCTGATTTCTTCAGCTCTCCAGCAGATCAGTTCTTCACTACAAGTGTTAAAATTCCCAATTTGCTGCCTCTGGCAGCTGTTAACTTTAGCAAACCCTGCCTCCTGCAGTGCTGGCCACCTACAGCTCCTGCCTCCTGAGGTTTTATCATGCTCACAACCATTCACTTCTGCTCGTCCAAGTGCTTTGAACCTCCTGGCTTCAGAAGCTCAGGGCTTTGATTTCTTGCTGAATTGTTCTGTTTCAAAGCTCCTGCTGTGCTTCCTTCGCCCCCCAGCCTGTAATTCCAGAGCAAGAGGTACCTACTGGGGTGCTCATTAGGTAATATTCACTTCTGTACAGAAGAAAGGGAAACTATTGAGAGCAGCCCAATGAAAATGTATAAATTCAGTTCTTCTCAAATGCAGCAGCACGGAAGCTCAGGCATGGTTAGAATGACAGGACTGCTCTGCAGCACCACCTGCTGAAGTGAAATCCTTTTAAATCCAGTTTTAGGAAGGCACATAGTAACCATTGGGATAGGCCAGATTTCCTGTTTATTTGGCTTTGGACTGGGAATAAATGTACCAGGATTCATCCAGGGCTGTATGACACAGCACTGCCAAGGACTGACTCACATTTGCCAGTTTGGTAGGTGTTATTTAAATTTTTTTTTCAGTCCAAGAGACTTTTTTTCATGGATTAATAGTACTACTGAAGCAAAAAATACTCCAGACGTGCTCAGTTTGGTAATATCACTGTGAGGAAGCAGAGCACTTAGGAAATGCTGTCAATGATTCCATGAATACTGAGCTGGCTGCTGAGTGTGCCACTGGCCCAGGAGGAATTTTCAGTGGGGACCAATTGTTCATGGGTCCTTTTCCTGATGTATCCTGATACAGGATAACTGAATATCCCACTGAAATGACAAACTCAGAGGGGCTGGGCTCATGTTTGCCACTCACAGCAAGGAATTGGGATTTTTATTTGGCACCTTCAAAATGGCACTGAGGTTTGAGAAGGGGCTAGGGTTAGGCAGTGTGATCAGAGTGAGTTTAAGTTCCCCCAGGCCTGGTTGGCTCATGCAGGAGAAAGAAGTGGGATTATGATGCCACTGGCTCTGTGTGAGGAGCATCAATGCCACGAGGGGGGATTTGCTGACCTTAAAGGTTTTTTCCAACATAAACAATTCCATGATTCTATACTGTGTGTAAATTACACTGCTGAGTGTGTTTCAGCCCTTCTGTCTAACTCTTCCAGCTAAGCTTTGCATAAGTTATGAGTTATATTGTGTTGTGTTATGTGTGTGTTTATGTTCCATAGCATGAAAACCTATTTCTCTCCACCACTTGCTGCAGTTCTGGTGAAATCTCTGGGGTTTTTGCCCACCAGACACACACTATCAGGCATGTCCCTCCTTCCCCCTTTTCCACCTTCCAGATGTCCTGTGATGCAGGACAAGGAGCTGCCTCTGGCTGTGGCACTGGATTTCCAGCTGCAGCTGAATTTCCAGCTATGCCCTGCCCTCTCGTGGTGTGCTGCTGGCCCAGTCATGCTTATTTCTTGCTGCTTTTACACCACTGGAAAATTAAAAATTGCCTGGTGACCCCTCAGAGCTGCAGCTGGAGGGCTGGGGTGGCAAAGTGCTGCACCTCACCTGCCTCTGTCAGCAGCAGCACACCCCAGCACCTGAACTCAATGAATTTTCCCCCAGACAGAGCCCAAAATAAAAGGCATGTTGTATTCTTGCCACCTGTTACACATCCTGCTCTCTTATGGCTCCTCTCATCTGAAGCCTGCACTCAGGGACAGATGATACCTGAGCCATTTCTAATGCCAATCCTTTCCTCTTCTTAGCCAGCAATGCAGCTTTCAGCCTCTCCTTCAGACTCGTGATCCAGCCAAGCACCTCTTGTTCTTTTTTCAGACCTTCCCCTCAATAACTGTTCTATTCCCTTTCAGTGTTTGCTCCTTCCCAAGCTTAAATGGAGCATTTGAGTCTTGTACAAGCCGGGCAGAGGAACTGAGGAACCCACATTTCTATGGATCCCATCTCTGATGCTGCATTTAAACCTCTCAGTGCAATAAACAACAAAAGCAAAGTCTGCAGTGGGCTCAGCTGATGCCTTTCCAGTCAGGCCAACACAGTGATATGATTATTTTCCTTTCCTAAACCTTTCCAGATGGTAAAAAATAATTTCAGCTTTTCATCTTACAGCCACACATTCTGCTTATTTCTCTGTCTTATTTCTTCTGGGTGTTTGTTTGGTTGGTTGGTTTTTTTTCTGGCTGCCTTGCTTGGCTTTACTTTTTTCCATGCAATTTTGTGCCATCAATTTGTTCTCAGCATTCCAGGATTTCACTAGGCACAGCTGCAGGATTTCTTTCTTGTTTTTTCCCATTTCTCCATTCCTTTCTGCAGCTGTTTTACCACAGCCTTTGCCTCCTTGGCCTGTAGGAGTGCCCAGCTTGTATTGATGGACAGAAGTTTTCATTGCTTTCTATCTCTAATTTCAACAATCTAGAGGGGGAAATAATCTGTGTCAACCCAATTAGCCACCCAGACAGTGCAGCAGCAGCCCCAGATCTTTGGTCCCTGAGACACCCAACATGTTCAATAATCAGGATACACTGGTTTTAGCTTCTTTAAAAGCTAAACTCCAAGTTATTTGCAAGTCATCCATGGCTTAGGCCTCTGTAGCTTAAATTAAATGAAGTTTTGGGAGCTGCTCTGAGGCTGTCCATCCACTGCAGTGTTCTGAGTAGCAGCAGAGCCTTTCCCTTTCCTCATTCCTCCTTGTTAATAGAGAAAGAAATAATTTTTCAAGTGTGTGGGACATTCCCAGACTGTGGAAAGAACTGGAAATCTGCCCCATTTTCCTCCAGTGCTGCTGCCCTGCTGTTGAGTGTCACACAGCAACTGCTCCTTCAGAGACTAAACTGCAATTTTCAACCCCTTGAGTGGTATTTTTAGCTTTTTTTTTCAGTAGATCTTCCACCCCTGCCAGCCCAGCTGAGGCACCATCGCATCAACTCCTGCTGGAAGGGGAAGATTTTCACCCAGCAAAGGGAAAAGTTCAGAAATGATGAGGGCTGAGGGAAAGTGACTTTCCTCCGAGCTGTGATGCAGTGATTACTGTTTGTGTCTCTTTCAGACCTCATTTTCTGCTAATTGTGCCTTAATACAGACACAGCAGGCCTCTAATTTTCATGGCAGCTTCCAGCCTGGCGGCCCATTAGGCCCCTGCCATGCTGGCAATCATTTTGAGGGTCTTGCTATTGATGGAGGCAGTGCAGGGTTTGCACAGGAGCTGTGATTGAAAAGCATCTGTGCCCAGCAGGGCAGGGATGGACCCAGCAGAGGGGAGCAGCTCCCAGCCTCAGCTGCTGGTGACATCTTTCCCTGGATGAGCTGGGGTCACTCTTCTCCCAGGCAACAAGGGACAGGACAAGGAAAGGGCTCAGCTCGCAGCAGGGGAGGTTAAATTGGATTTTAGGGGGGAATTCTCCATGGAAAGGGCTGTCCAGCCCTGGGCAGTGGTGGAGTCCCCTTCCCTGGAGGGATTTGAAAGCCCTGTGGATGTGGCACCTGGGGACATGGGGCAGGGGTGGCCTTGGCAGTGCTGGGGTCTCTGTCTCAGTGATCCCAGAGGTCTTTCCCAACCTAAATGATTCTGTGATTCCACAATGCTGAGGCTGTGCCAAGCCAGCACTTCTCCACACGCTCACCAGCTCCTGAGCTGCCCTGGAAATTGTGCTCCTCTGAGCATCTGAAAAGAAGTAGATATTATTTTTTTTTCCTTTGCACCCATCTCTTCTTTTTCCAGAGCAGGAAAATCCCGTGCTCATGTCACAAAGCAGTGCTGGGGTTGGCCACGAGATGGTACTGCAAGACAAGAATTCCTGTTGGAAACACACTGCTCGTGGAATTGTTAGGGTTGGAAAAGACCTCTGAGATCTCAGACCGTCCCCCAGCGCTGCCAAGGCTGCCACTAACCCACGTCCCACATCCACAGGTCCTTTAGATCCCTCTAGAGGTGGTGGCTTCCCTGCCCTGCACAGCCTGTTCCATGCTTGACAGCCCTTTCAGGGAAGAAACTTCTCCTAAAATCCAACTTAAAGCTCCCCTGATGCAAATTGAGGCTGTGTCCTCTGGTCTTATCAAATGTCCCCTCACCTGTGTGAGCGGGATCAAGCAGGAGTGACTTTTTATGACACTCTTGTGCCTTGTCTTTAACAAAAGAACGTTTGGCCTAGTTGGAAAATGGATTAATTTCTTGGCAGAGAGGTACATTCAGAACTGCAACAACTTCACCATTTACCCTCAGTTTTCCAAGTTGAAGCTCAAGGTCTGTGGCTTGGACTCAATAGATAACAACACATCCTTTTCCACGGCAAGCAGTGCCTGTTTTCCTTTGCAGGAGATCCTTTGTTTTTATTGTACCTCTTCCAGACAGCCAAGATGCTTGGCCCAAACGTTCAAGGTCTTACAGAAAACACATTTCACATTCCTCTGCAGTAGCAGCGAGAACACTTGGAAACAACCCTTTCCTCAGTGCCTCTGCACTCTGGAAAGGTTCATCTTTGTCTGATTAGTTTTGTTCAGCAGAGATAAGAGCAAAAGCACAGCATGAGACGTGGAGTTTCTGAGGTCTTTGCAAGGAGCCACTGCTGTGCTTTGGCACAAGACACCAACAAGTGAAAGCATATTGTCTTGATGTTAATTCCAACTTCTTGGCAAATGGCTCTTTTGGGGATGTGGGTCACCTCAGTGCTACAGTGACTAATAACAATAAAATTGATTTTATTTTTTTTTTCACAGCTAGAATTGTCAGCAGAAAGGCAAAGGGAACTGGAAGAACTTGGGGGAGCCTTGTCCTGCATAGAGATTTGCTGAAGCCTCTGGCTGGCTGTGGCTGAAGAAAAGGGGCTCTGACACCCAGCACTGCCACATCACTTGAGGAATCTCTGCAGAGTTCATTTCATTCTGAGTCACCAGATCAATTTAATATTTACAGCCCGAGCTAGAGAGTGATATCCTTACCTCCAAAATGACTTCTTGACCAATATTTGCTGCTGTTTGATTCTTAGTCATGCCACAACCCACCACACTACAATGTGTTAAAAGCAGGAGATCCTATTTTGGAGCTCATGAAGGAGATGGAGACATAAAAGCAGCCTCACTGAAGACTTCACTTTCAGAAGGAGCCCAGGCACAAATCAGTGTGTGAGCTGTTCAGCGCTCCAGTTAATGAAAAGGACAGATGAATTAATTAGCTTCTAGGCTGGTAAAATAATATCATTAGATCATGGCTGTAGTTGACAACTAAATGGAAATATTTGACTGTGGCAGGCCAGGTTAGGAAACATCTGTATAGAGTTGTCCTGACCACACACTGTTGATTCCAAATCAAAGCACAGCTGGGTGAACTTTTTGGTGTAAATAAGTTGTTGATTAAATTTTTTACATCTACAAATGGTGGCAAGTTATTCTGATTTTCTGTTTCACAGTCCCATGATACCTCTTATTTGTACTTACTAAAATAGTCCATTCTCAGCTCCAACCATTTTTGGTCTCTGAGCATTTCTGAACTAGAACTAATCTGTTCTGGTTGTCTAGAATACTTCACTGAATTACTTTTTTTAGGCTTTTCAAACCCCAGATTGAATCCTTTTTTAAACAGCACATTACCAGTTGGCAAAGAACCTAGGAACAATCTTCTGTTGCAAAACATCTCACATGTCAGCAATCAAATCCCCGTGTAAAACGTGCAGGATCCATCAAGTTTTCACATTAATTCTCAGTTTAGAAACACATGAAATGAGTAATACATCCCCGTGGAGGGGGATAGGGAGAAGCTACCTGTAATATTTGTAAATGTACTTGTGAAACCATCAATAAAACTGCACTGTGGTTGAAAGGACACGTGAATCCCATCAGAGAGGATTGTCTGGGGCTTTGATAGCTGTCAGCTGGCCAGGAGCTTCCTCTGACCCACTCAACACACATTCAGGAGGAAATAGGTTAGCCCATGAGAGGAAATGATCAACAGGTAGCATTTATATTTGTCTCTTAAAAAATCCCTTACTTAGGTGGGATTTCCACCTGCAGCAGGCTGCAGATTGCAGCTGACAGTGACCTCACCAGGTGTATTTGGAATTAAAGATTGAATTGCTGCACATCCATAGAAAAAAACCTGATCTTTTTTGTAAAATAAAAACTTTCAGGTAGTCCCAAGTTTCTCCGTAACTTTCAAAATGTTGGGATTTTTTTTTTCCCTCAAGTCTCCATATCTCAACTTCTTTAACGAAATATGGACATGTTTCCTGAAGAGGAAAACACAACCTGATTCCTCAGGTAACACATCCTTTCTGCAAGGTACTGAGAATCCTTCTCATTCATGATTTTAATAGCAAAATTTCATATGGCTTTTAAAATGTGTATTCCTTCACAATGGAGAAGAATAATCCTGCAGAATTTAGCAGAAATATCCATAACATCTCTTCATGGCCAGAAATGGACTTTTATTTAAAAGTGGTTTCCTGGAAAAATGTGTGAGTGATATGAATAAATTACACATATTCATACTTACATGAACAAATTATGGAAGGCAATGAATTTGTTATGCTAAACACCAAATTGGCCTGTTTAGGTTTCAGCCATCCATTCTCACCTGGATTACAAAATTTTCTTTTACAAGAACTGTGGCTAGGAAAGTCCATTTATCTTGAAGATATAAATGAGACTTGAAAATTTATGTGAATGCACTTCATCTTTCTTTCAGAATAAAGAAAACACAGTGTTAGTGTAGACCATTTTTAAACAGGCTGACAAAGGGAAACAGAACTTTAGGTTGAATTCAATTAAAAATTTTAATGACTAAATGACATTGATTGCTTGAAAAAAAAAGAGTGAATAACATATATTGAAAATGAGAGATTATAAGTGTAATTGTGTTGCAGCATCTCATGGAAGGTTCCACTTCAACACCCCTGTGGAGGAGTGTAAGACATCATTGTCCTGATGCTTGTCCACTCCTTTGCTGGGGTGAAAGAAGTTGCAATAAACTGATTAAAGCAAGATGCTTTCCATTCTCCCAAGGAAAATGTGGTACAGCTGTTGAGATGTGTGATGGCTGAAGGTGAGACTCTCAGCTCACCCATCGGCTGCTCTTTGGAATGGGGGGAAAAAAAAAAGTAAAATATCCACGCACAAAAATAGAATTTAAAAAAATAAAAACTCCTTTAAGCACTGTAGTCGTGGCAAGAAATTTACACGTTATGTCCTCTTCCATAAAAAAGCATCATCAAAAAGAACTTGTGCCAGTTTTGTATTAAAAGGCCTATAGAAATCTCTTAAAATTGCCTTGGTGGTTGGCAGCATCGGGCCCAGGCTTCTGTCTTCAGGTCTTCGGGTGTTGGATGCAGGACTCTTGGTAATCAGAGCTTCTTGTTTCTCACTCAGAGGTCCTGTGGAAAAAGAGAATATTATCTTCAAATATTTGCCCTCAAAATGCCCATCCTGAAGAAATCTAATGACTGAATCAGAAGGTTTGCCATGGGGAGAAAAATGTAATTTTTCTTAGCAACCACACTGTCTCAGAATATTGAATACAGGCTTAGATCAGTAAAATAAATCACTACTGGTAAATACAGAAATAATACATGTTCCTCTCCTATTAATTAATCATCTCTATTAAAAGCAGCTTAAATCACTCTTGGAGGAAAATAGCTATTTTCAGAAAAAACCCAATGTTTGAAGACAACTTCCCCTCCATTCTGGAGCTGCAGGGATTTCATGCTGCTCTTTCATTTCATGGTGTGAGTTGACTAATGCCCCACAGCAACCCCACAAGCCTCAGCACTCAGGAAAGCCCTGGTTTGTTTATTTTGGAGGCTGGCAGTGGGATCAAAGTGGACACAGGTGCAGTGACACCCCACTGTGGGAATAAAAGTGCATCAGCAAGATAAAAACCTAGGGAGTTTTCCAGCACAAACCACACTCAGGAAGCAGATGCCAAGCTTCTCATCTGTTCAGCCTGCTCCATCCAAGCTTTCCCATCATCTAGACCAAGCCTTGGACCAGACAGACGATTTTTCAGCCACATTTTCATTCTCTTGCTACTGTCAAATCAACATTGGGCAACGTTTTGTCTGCCGGCGTTTCTTCCGAGGATTAGCAACAGATGTCTCAATCAGCACAGCAAAAACACAATTTCTCCCTTCTCCTCGGCTACCAACACAACCTTTCATCATGCTCAGATTTAGGCTCTGGGCCGGTAGCACTTCAGTTCATTAAAATTGTGGAGGATAACTTTGCATCTCCCGTGGCAAACAAGACCTGAGTGACTTCAGAAGCAGGGCTGGCTTCTGTGTGGGAAGATAAATCCCTGCATTCCTAGTGGTCTGGATTTTCTTTTTCCTTTATATACTCTTACTAAGATCTTCTAACACCAGGCATTTGAGAATTTAATTTTGCTTGACTCCAGGCAATGAGATTAATGCATCCTTCAAGCCAAATTCCTCTGCTTCTCTTTTTGTCTCTTAATAAAGCAAAACCAACCTAAAAGGAGGAGGACAATAATGATTTTGCACACTTAACCAGCCAGCAAACCTACCCAGATCCAGGAACTGGAACACCATGTGCATGGTGTACCTCATGTTTGATGCATGGTCCTCCAGGCGAAGAACAAGGATCTGATCTTTGTTAAAAACTGTCAGCCAGTCCAGGAGATACACAACATAGAGCCCTACCTGTAACCTCACCTGGAAGTACAAAAAAACCCAAATTAGTTCACCTTACAACACAAAGCAACACTCAACTCTGTCATCTGGACAAAAAAAAAAAACAACAAACAAAAAAAAAACCCAAATGTGCTTTTAAGGAACAACAAAAAGAAAGTATGTGAATATTTTTCAATCTTCCTCTCATTTTCTGAACACCTTAAAGAAATCTTTGCAAATAGCTCTTCTGCTGGTGAGAGATGTCATGTTACCAAGCTGCACTTGCTGCACCAGCCACAGGTGTGTGTAAAAGTGCTGCACATACACAATTATCTGGAGAAGGATGCTCAGCCACCTCACACCCAAACTCTCTGTGCTTGGAGCCTTCATGGAGATTCTGAGGGCTCTCAGCCTCCAGATGAACAGTAATTCAAGGCAAGAAGCTCAGTCCTGCCCCTTCTCCAGACCCCCAGGCTGCTCATTTCAGTTTGATTTCACCCTGGGGAAATAGTTTAGGGGTGAGCTGGGCAGTGCTGCATTAACACTTGGGCTCAGTGACCTTACAGGTCTTTCCCAGCCTAAATTATTCCATTCCAGGTCACACTGCCATGAGCAGGACAAATATTCTGCCTCACTGTCAGGTGTTAGATTTGGGTGCATTTTGCTGCATCCTCTGATTGCAATCATTATGTTGAGATCTCAGCTGAAGCAGCATTGATGGTGCCTTGTCTGAGTACCCAGAGAGTTAGACCAGAGAAGGGGAAAGGCAGATTTTCAGCCTCTCCCGCCCTTATCTCTGTTTTTCTTCCCTTCTCAATTTTACATAACAAGTTGAAACATAAAAAGAGTAGCCTTGGTGTTCTTAAAAAGTCCAGCCTCCAACTGTGCTTATAAATATTTTTCTCAATCCCTTCAGGCTCAGAGGAGAGGAGCATGAATCCCAAGTCTTAAGCATCTTTCATAAAAGAGACTTAACATCTTCAGCTCGCATTACCACAGCCCCATCAAGTCAGACAACAGCCCCTTCCACTCCTGACACTGCCCAATGACCTACAATGATACCTAAATTCCCCTAAAAAAGCCTTATTTTGAATTATTGCTGAATTATTATTATTATCCTGTGTGATTCTGATGTGTGTCTTTGGCTGTTTATAACATAAGTCTCCATATTTAGCAGATTTCTTTATAGATGTGCTAGACCAGAACCTGGAACCTCTTATTTGGTGAAGACACCAGGCTAAGATGGGATAATTCTGGCAGGGCAGCACCCCAGCCCTCACTCAGTGCCTCACTCCACTCAGCACTGGGCCAAACTTGTGGTTTAATGTTTCTTTTCTCACCCCAGGCTCTTGTAAATAGTTTCTCCATCTTCCTTGTGCACTCCTTCAGGGGCTGGCAGGCTGGGATCACCCTCATCCCTGTGCCTTCCTCTGGGTAACGTTCTTGCCATGGATTCCAGGTGCCAAACACCCCTTTCTTCCCCCTCAGCATCCATCAGCAGCCAGGATGCCTAGGACACCTCTCTGGTTTCAGAAACACATGAACAAGTAGCAAACCCCTTCTTTTCCTGGCACAGTCACAGAATTAGCAACCTAATGAGCTCACCAGGGACAGCAATCCTCACTCCTTCAATGCACAGCAAGCCACGAGCACAACAGATTTAGCAACTTGGCTGAAGAAGAAGCTAAAAAAGGCCACTGAGGAGCACAGTTGGCATGTGGGTTTCATTACAAGCACCTGCTTGTGGCTCTATGGAAGGAAAGAGGCCTCCTCTGCTCGTTTCCAAAAGCATCTTCTTCAAGAGGGCTGTTCAAGAGGACAACAAATGGAGACGGGTTCTGCACCCCGAGGATGAACATAAGAGGAAAATCTTTCCTTCTGGTTCTCTCTCTGCCTTTCTCTGCCACACTGGAAGGAATCCATTTGTGCAAGCAGATGGCTGGAAAATTCTGTGATGCTGCCCAGCAGTAACTGGTGTGTGAGGAAGTCCTGGGGGCTGCAGTCAGGGCTGAGCAGCTCCAGCCTACCTGGTCAGTGAGAGCAGGGTCCTGTTTGCTCTGCTGCTGCAGGGCCCCAGCCCATGGAATGCACTCTTGAAATGTTATTTTATCCAGTGGAAGAGGCAATAACTTCACCCCGAGGCAAAGGAGGGAACTATTCCCCCCGAATCCTTTACAGCCTGAGCAAATAAAAGAGGATTGAATGGCAAACTGGCCAGATAAGATACTTCCAGTCCATCTCTTCCATATTATTCTCTGCCCTGGAGCAAAATCTGAAGTCAGTTCTATGCTGAAATTGTGAATTTTGGAATCGTAAGCCTGTAATACTTATCCATTCCCCTGCCAGCAGTTTCTGTGTTTTCTTGTATAATTTTCTGGCATGCACAATTAAAAAAATAAAAGAAAAAATATTTTATCTAGTTACTGGTAGCCTTTTCTTACAAAAGAACACATAATTTATTCTGATTTTGAGGCAATTTGGTACTGCAAAGATCTTTGCCAGAGCTACTTTTTTGGAGACATCTGCAAAAAGCTTGCACATTAAATTGTAATCTTCACTAAATGTGCTCTCCGTGCACTTGCACAATAGGAAAGCTGTGTTATCCCTGCTGGCATTCAGCAGGGAACAGGCTGAGGAGACAGCTGGGCCCCACACCATCTTTTACATGTCTACATATATATTTATACCCTCCACTTTACTAATGAAGAGGGGGAAAGTTTTGACTTCTCGCTGCTTCCTTGCATGGGATTTTGGTGCCTTAACAACCTTTCCACCAGGCTGTCCAGATGGACAGAAAGAGACCTGGGGGCACTGAGGGACAGCAGGCTGGGCAGGAGCCAGCAGTGAGCCCTGGGGGCCAAGAAGGCCAAGGGCTCCTGGCCTGGAGCAGGAATGGAGTGGCCAGCAGGAGCAGGGAGGTCACTGTGCCCTGCCCTGGGCACTGGGGAGGGCACACCTGGAGTGCTGTGCCCAGCTCTGGCCCCTCAGCTCGGGAAGGACCTTGGGACACTGAGCACATCCAGAGGGG
>JAYDZK010000271.1:30383949-30397489 GCA_034509185.1 Euphonia xanthogaster
CACCTGCATCCCCATCACCACCTGCATCCCCACCATCACCTATATCCCCCACCATCACCTGCATCCTCATCACCACCTGCATCCCCACCATCACCTGCATCCCCCACCATCACCTGCATCCCCTTCTTTCCCTGAGTTTTTCTGGTGCTTTGCCCCTGAGCACTGACCCTGCCACAAGTATTCTAGCTATCCTTATGGAGCTACAGTGAGATGGAATCCACATCCCCTCAGTCTGATCCTTGTGCACTCTGCCTCCATCCCCTCCACCCTCATCCTTATTATCCTGCTTCAGAGGACACAGTGGGAAGGAATGAGCCAGAAATCTGGAGGAAGACTGGAGAGAAAAAGTAAAATCCAGGTGGAAAGCTGGACATTCCTGACTCTGCATAGCCATTTGAAACAGCCCATACCTTGGGAAAAGCCAAGCCCTTTCCCTGTAAACAAAGGAAGACCACAGATGAGCTCATGTAGCTGCTGGCTGTGCAAGCTACAAATGCCCAGTGAACCTTCACATGACTGTCTCACCAAGCACTTTAAAGAGTTTTTAAAAATTGTATCATTTGCTGACTCCAGAGCTATTTAATCACTCTTAATCATTATTATTTAATCAGTTTGAACTGCAAATCCCATGAAAATATAGATTTTACTACTTAAATGAAATGAAACATTTCCCAGGACTACTTCTGCTGAGATCTGGAGAGGCAGTGCCCTCCTAGTCTAAGGAGCCCTGCTGAGAGCCAGGGCACATCAGCTCAGTTAATGGCATTAGATTGCATTTGGAAACATAAAAATTCTTTTTTTCAGAGTAGCTCAGTAGTCCAGGCATGGAACTCATGGCATTCACACTCACATACTTGTCTTTAAAACATTATCACTGTTACCTGTGCCAAAGTACACAGAATGAAACCCCTCTTGTCACAGCCAAGGAGCTCTCAAACATCACGTGAATATTTACTTGCATCCAACAGAGTGAGAGCTGAAAATATTATTATAACAAGAAAATTTTCTTGCTCACCTTTCAACAGGGTCCCTCAGCATGATGATAAGTTTGGCATTTGGTTGGAAGGCATGGATAAAATCCTGGATTAGGAAGGGAGGTTCTCCTTCAGTACTGTTGTCATAGAAGAAAATCCAAGCATTGTTGTCCCACATTGTCGAGGCACTGGCCTCCCCTGGAAATGAAAAGCATCTCTGCTGGTAACTCAATCCATTCTTCATGTTGGAGTGGAAATTGGCTGAATTTTTAAGTGCTATTAGACAGATCAAAATTGACTCCATGAATTTCAACACACCCTAGTTGTTGCAGACTGCTCTGGCTGAAGCTCCCAGAGCTGCAGCAATCCCACTGCCCTGTGCCTTTGGGAATGCAGGGATGCTTAAGGCAGGTTTTATGCAATTCCACCTGAAATGTTGCTTTCCATGACCACACTGCTTCCTGCTGGTGGCCAACACATGCAAATAGATTTCATTTGGGCTGGAATGGACTGCTCAGGGGTTTAGCACCTTTTCCAGTGAGGAATCATGGAATCACAAAATAATCTGGGCTGGAAGGGACCTCGAAGATCATCTTGTTCCTATCCCTTCCACTGGGCCAGGTGGCTTCAAACTCCATCCAACCCAACCTTGAGGAGCAGGAGTTTGTCCCTGCTGAAGCCTTGCAATGCTCTTTGTAGCACCCACAGGTTGGCCTCAATGCTCCCAATCTCAGAGAAGCAGCTTGCTAACAAATTGGAAACTTTCCCACAGAAAAACGAGGAAACCATCGCCCCTGCTGATCAACAGTGTGGAAAACATAATCAAGAGAATCAGTGAGCATATAAGAAATATTTAAAAAGCAGCTGAGATGTGTCATTAAAGTTTGAAATGTTATTTTTATATAATTATTCATGTAGAGCAAGTCAACTATTTATGAATAGATAAAAGGTTTATAGAATAAACAGCACTCTTTGGTAAAATACCAGATTCTGGTATCTTTAGTGTCAGAAGAAGCTCACTTGGAATGCAATGCAACAGGGAGAAATATATTTAGTAAAAATCTCTGCCACAGTGAGGTACATGATGGTTCAGCTGCTAAATAAATGATCTGATACTTCGTTTTGAATTTTGTAACCTTCTCTGTCTTTTTAAGTAATCCTGGCATTTATGTGGCACAGTACTGTTCAATAAAACATGTACAGAAGCTTTTTGGGGACTTACAATGAAAGCTAACTCTTGCTAATGAGGTTTTTCAAATCAAAGGGAAGGAGATTAAAAAAATAATAATGTTATAGGCTTATGGAGTTGTACATTATTTCCCTATTTTTTTCTTCCTTCCTCTGCTGGGAAAGCCCAATAAAGATTTAAAAATATGGACAAAACACAACATGAGAAAGGTACTGGCTCCAAACTTTGGCTGAACATAATGTGATTCATTAATAAAGTCTGGGAGTTGTTAGAAAACACATTAATCTTCTGTCACGTTCATTTTGCCTCTTTCAGGAGGAGGAGATCTGGTCCATTGGCTCTAGCTGGGTGTCCACAACAGCTCCGCTCTTCCATTCTAAATTAATTAGCCAAAGCATTGCCTAATCACCAGCAGGCTTCCACTTGTCAATTAAAACTCAATTAGCCCAGCTCCCACGCTGGGTGAGGCAGAAACACAAAGGATTAACCAGAGGCCAGGAGCTGAGACAGCCCTGCCACAGAAACCTCTCCTGAGCCACCAGGACGTGGGGAAATGCAGAGGGAACGAGCCCCTGCAGGCAGGGATTTGCTGGGGAGGGCACTCCAGGGATGGGGGTGACCTTGGCACATCCCTGCTCCATCCCCCTGACAGGCACAGCCTCAAACAGCTCCCTCAAAAAAGTCTGCCTCAGTCATGGCAAGGTAATGAAAGTCTGTGACCCCATGAGCCACCTCTATTCCTGTCTGGACTAGGTCTGATCATCCTTCATGGCTCTCTGCTCTGTTCCCTGATCACCTCGGGTGTTCTGTTGGATTTATCCCAATCAGGGTGGCCAAATCTGCAAACACCTCCCTGCACTGCTGCAATGTGAACTACAAAAAATACCCAGTGCATTTACACAAAAATGGGCAGATTCTCCTAACACCAGAGCCCACATTCCACAGAAACTCTGAATTCCACCACCCCAAACCTGCAGGCAGGACACAAATCACATAATCACAAAGGTTGGAGAAGACCTCCAAGATTGTCAAGTCCAGCCCAAGATCACAGGCACAAAACCAAATCATGCTAAAGCATTAACAGGGCTCAAGGTGCTGCTCCAGCCCAGCCAAACCTGGGCATCAAGAGGGTAAATCTTCCCACAAGATGACAGTAATGAATTTAATGAGGGGAAAAAAAAAATATATAAAAATATAATAGTCATTCTGGTCCCTGCTGACTTTTATAATTTTAATTTCCTGAAGCAGGCAAACAAAAATATTTCTGACAATTTGACAGTGTTTGATTTTGGCTTAATAGAATATAATTATATATAATATATAAAAATAGATATATACTATATATTATTATTATATATCATATAGCATATGTAATATATAATAATATGTATGTAATATATATTATACAGATAATTATAATTATATATAATTATAATACAATACAGCTTTAACACCTGCAAAGAGAACAAGCCATACTAAACATGAGATAAATTTATCACCAACAATTAATTGTGTTTAATTTCACCGGTGCAACTGAATTGTTTTTTTTTCTTATGGACTTAAAGATCATATGAATTATTAAATTGCCTAAAGAATGGTGCATAACCTCCTCATTGAGTCATTAATATTGTGTTTTCACAAGTCATTCCTCTGAATTTATCTTATTAATGATTCCACATAAACAAATCCTGCTCAGAATGCCTCAGAATGGATCAGCCCTGTCCTCTGGGGCTCATCTCTAAACAGATATTTGGTTTGGTTTTTTTTTGGAAAATGCAGATATTACCCACTAGGTTTACTATCCAAAGAAGCCTAACTTTTCAAAATAATATAAGATGACAAACTACTGAAATATTTACAGTTTTAATTTGATTTTTCTTTACAGTCATCTGAAATAAGAAAAGGAAGATTATGAGAAAACCTGATGTTCATACAGACTCATTTTAGGCTAGATGGCTTTGTTTTGTTTTTTATCAAGGTCATAAAAGACTGCCTTAATGAGTATAATCATTCAAGACTTTTCCTGTAAACTTAATAAGAAAACCCAGCAGAACCTTAATGACACAAGAAATGAGACCACAGGAAAAAGAAGCTCAAAGTGAGCCCTACAAAAAGCTGCAACAGGAGGTGGGTAATCAAAGATGTACGTTGCCAATTAGATTAGTGAATTTAATTAGTATAAGCACTTCACCCACCAAAGGACAGGAGATATTATTGTAAGTAGCAGGAAAATCTGCAGATGTCCTTGATGGCAACATTTCTTAAGAACCCCACCTTGCAAATGCTGCTCAGCGTTGCAATGTTTAATAAAGTGAATGATGGACTTAAATGGAGGCTGGGGAAGCATTGAAGAAATGTGATTCAGACAGGGTTTAACCAACCTAAGGCATCATCACCATCTCATCCAGCCATCAACAGGTTAAAATTTTAGGTTATAATGAGACCAAACCTCCCTTAATTGTGAGGGCAGGCAATAAAATCTTGTCTCTATTTCCTGTAGAATTGTGACTTCAAGCCTACTTGAAAAGTCTCTTTTTGACAGGCAGCTGTCACTTGCACAACTACTTTTTGCATGGAATGTGCCTGGTTTCCCTGTTTTAAGACTGGTAGAATTCCCATCCCCTCAGTTTCCTGGTTTTAGCAGGCAGCAAAAGCAGAATTTAGAAGTTTGTGGTGTTCCTTATGGGCACTGTAAACCAGTACACTCTCATAATTGTGCTTAAAGTGGATGTGGCACTTGGGGACATGAGTTAGGGGTGACCTTGGAAGTGCTGGGGGAATGGATGGGAATGATGATCTTAGAGGGCTTTTCCAGCCTAAATGGTTCTGTGAAAACAAAATGAAAACTGTGTTTGAACGAGTCACCAAGGTCATTCTCATTCTTGGAAAAAAACCCAAAACAGCACATTAATTAAATGCTGATGCTCGTCAGATAACAGCACTTGCTCAGGAATTTTCTGAAGATAATCACAGCTTCTCAACAAAGAAAGAAGGAAAAGAAAGCCAAGAGCTTCCAGGCACACCAGAGAAGAGCAACACCAGGGGCTCGGTGCTGAGAACCAGCCACAAAATCCCCCTCTGGTGCCTCAGCTCTGAGCACTGCCAGTGTGGAGCTACAGAGAATTTGGGGGCTGTTGTTGCCCTACCAATGATGATGCTGTTCCTCTTGCCATGCTCCTTCACTGCATCACTCTGCAGCACACTCTGGATCTGATGTGCTGCCAGGTCAAACAGATCCAGGTAATCTTCCACCGGGTAGCGGTCGTGAAATCCATCCCTCAGCCGGATGATTCCTGAGGAAAAACAGCCAGAAAGAGAGAATTAGAACCAGCAATTATGACAACAACAGGGCAAGACTAACCACTGGTGCAAACCAAGGTGGTTGGCCCCGAGGCAGCCAACATCAGCACGAGATCAGACCGACCAAGTGCAACCCTCAGATAAAAGTGCCAATAATGAAGTGGCTGAGATCTGAGATACTGAATGATTGCACCATAAATTCTCAGTGATAGGAAGTATTTTAAGTGCTCTGTTTTGTAGTCCCTGCATGAATGAGCTTGGATTTATCTTCTTCTAAATTTAGCTTTTGGAAGGAATATAGAAGATAAGATTCTACTTCCATTTGCACCCATGTAAATTGCAGGAATATTGGACTCCCACTAGATTTACTGTTTTGAGATTGAGCACAGGCTCTGATGCCAAATATGCAAATCAGCACACGCTGGGAAATCATTCATGGGTTTTTTCCTTTCACAGGTATGCAAATAAAGCTCCATGGTAGTATCTTGTTTTTCTCCTCTCCTTCCCTACACTCCAGGGTGAGTTCAGTATCAGCTTCCCCCTGCATTTCTCAGCATCTTGAGCTGCATCCTATGATTTTTATACTCCTTTTCCCACTCCTGTTTCCAAATCTAGTCTCACTTCTCTATTTGCTGTACATGCTCCCCACACAGGACTTCTCAGCTCTCCCTTTCTGGTTCCCACAAGGCCAATAATTATCAATTATGTGAGAGGAAAGCTCAGCAAGGGAGTTCTTTTGTCCATTGCCTCTGATTTTCCCCTTTAGGAAAGTGGGATTTAATGAGGGTAGAAGAAAGTTCAACAGCATATTTTGACTTGTTTTGAGGGGGGAAAAAGTGCAAGCGTGGTGCTACAGACAGCCTTGGTTTGTTGCCACCCCACTCCTGGGAACAGAAACAGTGGCAAGGAGCCAGGAGAGAGAGACAGTCAAGCTGAGACAAAGTCCTGTGGAGCATCAACCATCCCAGCAGAAGGGGAAAAGAGTGATTTGTGAAATGGGGCCTCCCCAGAGGGCTGTTTAACTTCAGCTGAAATTAGTCAGTCTCATAAAAATCCACTGAATCAGAGGATGCCATTGAACAAAGAGTCTTTCTTGTCCAGCTTAAGTGTTAGAAACCAAACCAAGTTAATAGCCAGGAGCACAGGAGTCATAGCCACTTGCTGGCTGTCTCAGCTTCACTTGTGAGTGTGTTTGTCATATCCTCTGTTTTTTTTTCTTAATTTTTAAATAGTAACCATTAGGTAATGTACTTTAAAGGCAGAATTAAAGGACTGAGCCACCAGGAATAAACTTGATCTTTCACTCTCAGTGGCAGACAGCTGAGATGATCAGGTCATCCCTACAGATCCCTCTCCCATGAGACCACGAGCTCTGCAATGTTTCCTCATTCTCCAGCTTTACAAAACAACTTCAAAAAAACTGAATTATGCAAAGAATGTTCTCTTCAAGGATCAGCACTTGGTCCCCAGTGGCTGACCACAAGACTCTGCAAGTGGAAGGCTCGTGAATGCCAATACAGAGACAGGAATTCACCCTTGTTCTCAAGTTAGATGCACTCCAGCCTGATTTTTTTACATTCTTCTGCCTGTTTGGGAGATCAGGTTCAGAGCTTTAGTGAGCCCAGTCTTGCTGAAGTGAGGCTGGGTGCATTACCTCCTCCAAAATTCATTCCAAACATTTATGTTGAGGTTCATGTAAGTGGAGGTGTAAAACATTTTAGTTTAAGGTACCAGTTGTGTTCAGCCTTTCCTGCCAGCACTACCATGGAACACAAAATCCTCCACAGATTTTGTTGACAGTCCCTTCTTTCCATCACTTTATCTGAACATGAGAAAAAGTTGTGTCTGTCCCTGGATCCCTGGAAGTGCCCAAGGCCAGGCTGGATGGGGCTTGGAGCAACCTGGGATAGTGGAAGGTGTCCCTGCCCATGGCAGGGAGTGGCACTGGATGAGCATAAAGGTCCCTCCTAACCCAAACTATTCCATAATTCCCATGCTTTCTCTTCAGTCAGCTGCTGACTGTGATAAACAAGTCCCTTCTCATGGGTTTTCAAGGAGCACCATGATGCTTCTCTTTGCTTGACTTGGTTTCACTACTCAATTCACACTGGTGCCTCCAGTGTTTCTCAAACAGGACTAAGTTATCTCAAAAGCAAAGCTGCATTTTCATCACATGGCTTTACATCTTAGTTTACAAAAAAATACTTAGAAATGTCCAAAATATTTTGTTTGGCAACTTTCTTATGGCATTTGCCAAGGAAGAAACCTTAAAATTTAACAGCAAAATCATGAAATCCCATCTCTGTGGCTGAGAGCACCTCACCAAGAAGCAAGGAACAAAACCCTGTCAGCAGGAGCTCAAAGGCTCTTCTGGGATCCAGGGCACAGGGAAACAAGATGGAAATGACAAGACCACACCTAGGAGAAATAAGGAATTTGAAGCAGCACTGCCAGTGTCCCAAGGCCTCAGAAAGTGTCCTTTCTTGTCTTTAGCCACAGAAATTCATCATTTTCCCATTCCAAGGAAGCTTAGAAAAGCACCAAAAGGAAGTAGTGATCAAAATCCTCATCTACACTCCAGTGCCAGTTTTCCTGTTCCAAAGTCTCTGTCGGCAGTAAAGCAACAGCAAATGAGAAACAGAAATTAAGATGTCACCAAAATAAGCAGAATCTTCCTCTTGGAAACCGTAAAATCACTGAAAAGTCTTTGATCTTTGATACCAAAGTCATACAAAGTGAGGGCACACCAGCACTTAACAGCCAGACCCAGGAAGAGGAAAATCCAGTGCCTGGGTGGAATACAGAGGGCACAACACTCATCCACATCTAGTGGGGAGCAGTTAGGAAATTCAAATGGGACTTCTGCAGCTCTAATCTCTAACCACAAGACTGACCTTCCTCAGCACCCAGAGAGAGAGAAGGAGGAGAACACTTCAGGTGGATGAAATTCTGTGCTCAGCCCCAATGCACCCTTTGGAGGTGAAATTATGAGGGATGGATGCCTTTTGCTCCAGTTGGCCACAACCCCAGCTAGTCAAGTCTGCCTTCAGAGATGGAAATAATGATATCATCCAGAAAAAGGATCAAAAATAGATGCAGGCCCTCAGTGTGAGAGAGATTCCTCATGCAGAGCATCTCTGCTGATCAGTGCTGGCGAGAGCAGTGGCACTAATGAAGCTCCTGCCACAGTTGTATTTATTGAGCCATAAGGACTCAAATTTTAAACAATGTGACCCATCATTTATTGATGTAAGAAAGGCTTTACAGAATCTTGCAGTACAAAACTATCACTGCTGCTCTTCAACTCCCCCATGACAACCTAACAGTTTCTCTTCTTGCCTTTATAAATTCATAAGGTTGGTTTGATGCGCTGGTTTTGTTTTCCCTTAGATTTTCCAAACTGCTGCAAATAAAACCAAATGAAATGTGCATTTTCTCAAGAGGCTTAACCCAAACCACCATTGAACAAAAGCAGGTGGAGCGCCGACCACCTGGATTTCTCAAACTCCAGCTGTTTCTAGGCAAGCCAACACGCAGCAAATCCATAAACCTCATCCCAAATATTTAAAAAATTTTAAGAGGGACAACTTGCCTGGCTAGCAAAGGGCATTCTGACTCACCAAAGCGTTTCCTGGTCCACCAGTGGGGCTCCTTGATGGCCGAGAAGCGAACGTCGGGGTGCAGCCGGAGGCGGTCGTACAGGTCCGTGGTGCCACACTTGGGCTGCCCGATGATGTAGAAGTGTGGCAGGCAGCGCAGGCGGTAGTGCTTGTCCTTGTAGTGGTACAGGTGGTTCCAAAACACCTTCCTGAGGTAATCAAAAATGATCCGAAAGCGCTTGGAGTACAGCGCGTAGGAGTTGGTGGCGTAGGGATCCGTGGTCGTGTTCACGCGGTACTCCTCGTACCAACAAGGGTTCTTGCTGTTTGGAAGGAATTTGTTAGGAATTACCGAAAACATCTGCAACATAAAGAACAACAATTTCAGTCAAGGCAGCAAGCAATCAGCTTTTCTTACTTAGCACTTACTTTCCTTACTTAGCACGGTGAGAGAACGGAAACACTACCTGGGTATTTCTACCTACAAAGCTGACCCCATTCATTGCTTCTGATGAACCAAATCCCGTGCAACCCACTGGACTGGGAGGCAAGTATTTAGAAATCCTTTTACTTTAAGGCCAGAAAGGGCCTCAATAATCGCCCCAACTCCTCTGCAATCCCAGGAACTGATTTTTAAATTCAAACACCCAATACTCAAAACAAATTACCTTCCAGTTTTTAACTCTGAAATACAAGTTTGCAATGATTTTCAGGAAGGCACCCTGGCAAGCAGCTATTAGAAAGGCTCTTTTCTTATTTATTATTTCGGGTGACAGGTAAATATGTAAGTCACAATGATTTTGCATGAGAGAAGGTAAAAGTTCAGTGATGTTGTACAGCTACCAGAGACTGCCTGATTTTTTGCTTCAGGTGTCAAGACCATTTATAGAACCCATCCATCCTGCCCGTGACTCAGAGGGATGTGATCTACAATATCAACTCCTCGGCTGCTGTGAATCAGGACACTCTAGATGGTGTAAATCACTGCATGAACATCCAAGCAGTTGCACTTTTTTATATCTAGGCAAAAAGATTGATCCACAAGCCTTGAAATACGGATGTAAAAAGCAGTTTAAGACACGCCTCAGCTCATACTTACATGTGGCTCTTGCTTCCTCAGCTCTTCTAAATCAGGGCGCTGCCTCGTTATAAACTCTATCTTTGAAGTAATGGTGTCAATAATTAATTTAATGCTTGGATAATCCTTTACATATGAAATATTCATTTTTGAAGGCTGGTAATAGTCTTTCATGTCACTAAGGCTTTCATTGTCCATTAAGCCGGGATTGCTAGCAAAAGCTCCGTAATGGAAGGGAGATGGGATCAGCAGCAGGCCATGCTTGGCTCCAGTCAGTATGTAGGACACCATCACCAGAGTCATTATGATCAACCCAAACATCAAACTGCAGAGCTTCCCCTTCCTCAGGCAGAAAAACCCATTCCAGCTCTCACAGTGATCAGTCCTCACTTCCAGAACCGCGAGCCACTTCATCTGCTTGCTGTCGGTGTACAAAGGGATTTTATTTTCTCTGCACACAGGACACTTCTGGTTATTGTGGTCAGGTCCACGGCACCTGAAACACTGTCTGTGCAAGTCATTTGGTAATAAATGTATGCAGCAATTAATGCAATTCCTCATATTACTACTGTTAAACTCCTACGTTAATGAGCCAAGCACAGCCATAAAAATGTTTCTGAAGCATATGAGTCATCTTCTGCAAGTCTGAAGTTATTTCGTTCCTGGAGTGGTTCTACAACTACTCAGCAATGCAAAAGGACAGGTTCAAAACAGAATAAAAAGTGACATGTGTCACAGGAAGAAAAAGAAGCCCCAGCCACCACCAACACACAAAAATAGATGTACTCTGGATGTGGTTCCCAAGAATTTGGCTCAGTAAGAGGAATGTGGTGAAGTAAGGATCAGCTACAAAACTGGCTCAAGTTTTTCCCATTGAACAAAATGAGAAGGAAAAAAAATTGTTATGTAGTGTGAAAATATGCAAAAAATAAAAATAATTCATTTTCCTCTGCTTTATGCTGGAATAGGCAAATATGGGTAGAAATTTCCAGGTTCCCTTAAAACAAGCAGGTTCCAAACCACACTGCTGCTGCTGCTGCTGCTGCTGGAAGCTTCATCTTCCCAGAGGTGGCTCCAAAAAGATGCATTGTTCAACCTAGAGAAACAAACCCAGATATTTATACACACCCAGGCATCATATCCACACCACCTACAGCCATAGCAAAGCACAACCTACCACCAGCCATTTCAGATTCCTATTTGAAAGATGCCTGCCATTTGCCAAGTCTGCTAATTACAGCACTCAGGACAATAAACCCAGGGAACATTTGGCTCCAGGTTCACAGCAAGCTGCCCCTGATCTTCCATCACCCATCTGCTCACATCAGTGACTGGTTGCTACTACAGGTAACACTACACGACTCACTAACCCACCCAACAGATCTTAATCTGCTCTTGAAATATGGGAGCATTTCTGGATGGTATCCAGTGACACAGGTTTAAATAATTACACTCTATCTGCTCCTGAGGACCTTAAATGAACAGTCCTGAAGTGGGGTAAGACCCTGTTTGAGGCAGGGATAAAGTAACAATCTCCTTTCAAACATGGGAGATAAAAAGCCAAACAAAAAATAAAATCAAAAGCCATAGTAAAACATTCAGCAAAGTGAAGGGATTATAAAACAGACACAAGGAAAAAGCTAATGACAAGATCTCAGGTTTCTGGACAAAATGATGGGTTCTCTTATTACTCACCAAATCAGAGAAGTATAATCATTACTAGTATGAGTCCCACAATTTGACTGTTTTGCCTTTAGATCTATCAACACCTATTTTAAATGCTTAAGCAACACTGCTATAATTCTAGATAATAACCCCTGGTTTATTCCTACAAAAGTGTCCTGATCAAATGGGGCAATCACTTCAGATCCCACATTTATCATCATCCTTCTGGCTGCATTTTTGTATGTGAGACAAAGTGCTTTTGTAAAAAGTTATTTGTATTCTGATGTTTCTCCCACTGAGCACTGTCACATATTGGAGGATTTCTGCAATCAGAGCAAGTAGGTTTTGTCTCAGTGACTCAAGAATAATTAGATAAATATTGAACAAAAGTATTTGCAAAATACTTTCCTTCCACCCCAAAAAAGTTCATTTCCTTAATGAGTTTATTCTCTAAGCCAGATGAGGCAGACAGAAATCACAGCATAATCATTACTGACTATATTTAAACCAAAGGGAAGGAAATCAGTGCAAGACTTCTCAAAGAGACCAGTCTTAAAAACTTCTCCTAAGGAGCAAAGCTGTGATGACCTTGACAGAAGTTTGGACAACTCAAGATATTAGATCAGATTCATATGGGTAATTTTAAACCTAGAAAGTTTATGCTTTCTTATGTGTAAAATATCCCTCCAGTAAACATCCAAAAGAAAAAGGGGAACTATGGAAAGGAGCCAAGGTTGGAAAGACCTTGATGGTTGTCCAAACACCACCAATGGTGGTGAGAAGAAGGACAAGAAAGGGAAGTCCTGACAAGAAGTGAGAAGTTTCCACTTCCCAAGTAAATATTTCAGGCAGAAATAAGACCCTGATCAAACCTTTTCAGAGAGGAAGCAAAGGGGGCCAGAGACAGAGGCAATGTCAGGGCAGATTCAGGCAGCATCCACATCCAACAGAGGAAGCCATGAAAACAGAGACAGCTCAAACAAAAAATACTGTAAAAAAGGGGGATGGAGGTGAGGGCCTTCATCACAAAAGATAAAAGAGGAAGGTGAAAAAGCCCCTCTCAAAAAAGAAGCACAAAGAAAAGACTACAGCTTAAAGCAGTAGCTAGAAAAGATCTGGTAAGCAAAATCCACCCTACAGCATCTCTTCAACTATATTTATCATGTTCTATACATTTGTTTTTATGAAATTCTTCTACCCTGAACCCCTCTTCTTTGATATCCACCTCAGTACCCTCTCTGCTCTCCAGCTCCTTGCTGTTTATTTTCAGAGACCAATTCCTATGCACTGGCTATTTAAAATAAAGAAAAAATCCAATTTATCTTCCAGTCCTCTTCTAACAGGGATCTGCAACCTGCTGAGTGACTGAACAGATTTATTTGAGATAACCTTATGGGATCAATTCCAGGTTTGTGTATTTGACATCAATTCTCAAATTTTTAAAAAGAGCAATCAGAAATACATTAATGAATGCAGACCACAAGACCTTAGAAAAACCACATAACCTTCTCTGTCCTATGTCCATTTGTGTGTTAAAAAATGGGCTGGAATTTATTGAACCCTTCCCAGCTGCAGACACTCCTCAAGAAAATCTGCCACAAATGTTACAAAGCCAAGGAAAAACCACCTTAACTACATCTTTGGCAGGTGAAGAAAATTGTTTATCAGGAAGCTGGTGCAAGAGGAGGGGAATATAGAGATATGTTTAGGCTACAGGTAAACTGAGATATTAATC
>JAYDZK010000271.1:30397589-30408427 GCA_034509185.1 Euphonia xanthogaster
TATTAATCACAGCAGTCATGAGGGGAAATTTAAAGTTCCACCAGCAACCATAACTCTGCCAGCTCATGCACGAGCACTGCATCAGGCTGCTTAATTAGCTGATCAGTTTGATGACCTATCACAGGACAATGACAGATCATTCAGCTAATAGAATAAGCACATTGATCTCATTTTTTTTAATAACTTCTAGTTGCCAACACCCCATTTGACATGATTTTGCACTGTCAACGTTCATGAAATAAAAAAACTGAATTGTAATAAACACATAAGTGGATCTAATTCCCCAGTGCCACTCCCTTCTCTGTCCCAAGCAGTTTTTGATAGAAGTTCATTCCCAAAGATTTTACCATGGCATGAAGGATGCTCAGCAGAAGGGCAGGCTCTCCCCCCAGCCCTCATTTCCCTCATTCACCCCATGAAATCAAGACATCTACAGCGCCCTGTTTTTGTTCCTCCCATCCAACATTCCCAGCAGCCACAGCCACCAGCACACGTCACCTCTTTGTATTCCACTCCTGAGAGCAGAAGGATGTGGATTGCAGGCAGAGGGAAGGTTATGAGGCTTGAGCTGGTAATAAACCATGTGTGTCTCCTTATATTTTAGCTGCAAAGCTGCTGGCTGTTCACTGGCAGAAAATTACTCTCTTTACACAACAAGCAGTGTCTTTGTATATTGAATAATGTAGCATGTAATTTCCCCTTGTTGAAGGGAAGGGTGAATTATTTATGATCACGTCTATACTGCATTTGTCTGCTGTGCATTAATGCGTGCCAGCCCTAACCACAGAGCAGAAATCAACAGCAACCTTTGCAGGCTCCTTGGCCAAAAGCAGCCCTCCTCATAAAAATCAGGATCTCTGGGAATAGCCTGAAGAGGAAACATGGATATACAAGATGACACACAGTGGAATGGGGGGAAAAGGAAAAGCTCTCCTAGATTTCAATATATTCCCACTGAAGCCAGGGGGGACTTTGCTCCAAACTGGAGCAAGCTCAAGCTAACAAAGGTATTTATATGCTACAGAACTTAATAGCAAACAGGTGAGACCTTTTAATGGCAGTTTTCCTGAACAATTCCTGCATTCCATGAGAGGAGGGGCTGTTGGGGGCTCAGGATGCAGGAGAGGAGGCTGGCAGGTAACACTGGCAGGAACCACAAAAGCAAACAGCAAAAGGAAACCACAAAACCTCACACCAAAGCCCTGAAAATACAGCATCCACCAGGCCCTACTCATCTCATACACAGGGTAAAAAGAGCCATTCCCCTCAAAAGAAAACATGCAAGATTTTTCATCCTCCACATGGGTTTTGTTGACTGTACAGAAAGTATCTGAAATTGTGTACTATTCCTTTTAAATAAAAGTTTCACAAAATTCCCCCACTTTCTCTTTAAGGATTGTAAAGGAAGACTGCAGCCAAAATGGCTACAGAATCTCAGAATCATGGAATCACTGAGGTTGGAAAAGGTCTCCAAGATCATCAAGGCCAAGCATTAATGGAGCACTGCCAAGGCCACCATGTCCCCAAGTGCCACAACCACACAGCTCTTAAATCCCTCCAGCAATGGGGACTTGACCACTGCCCTGGGCTTTTGATGAAGAAATTTTCTCTAATATCCAACCTAAACCTCCACTGCTGCAACTTGAGGCCATTTCCTCTTGTCCTAATGCTTGTCCCTGGAGAGAAGAGACCAACAGACTATAAAAAGCAATTACTTTCATATGCTCAGTCACATAGCTAAAATTCTGCTCCTCTGTGAATAAAATAAAACAGATTGAACAGATTTTACACATATATATACCTATGTGTATGACCTGTTTTCCAGGTCACCAGTTCCTTAATATTTAATATGCTTTCCTTTTTTTTTATTTTTTTCAAAACTCTTTAAAATAAAGATAAATCAAACTTTTGCTGGTAGTCTTCAGGTCACATTTTTCTGTAGCCTCGTTACTTCTAATCACAGTCAGCTTCTCCCCCCACCACATGAAAAGGTGGCTGTTAACCTCTTATAAACACATTTCAGGTACACCAGGAGGACAGCTCTCATCCTGGGGTATAAATGCTCCCCTGAATTTATGTCAGTGGAGCTACAGCACTTTGTTTCCTCCCTCCACACAATGGAATTGAAGATTTCAGGTGAATCAGTCCTGATGGGCAGCTCACAACCTAAAATATTGATGTCTAAGGCAAGTGAGAAAATAATGCACCAGCTCTCAGATTAGATGGGATGAAGCCTATTCAAAAAGCTACAGATGCTATAAAATGAAGGATAAACACTTTTATCCAAAAAAACCTAAACAAAAGATAAGGCAAAATCTAATAGTGCTGAATCATCTGGCCAGGAACATCAGATTGCTCCTAATTCAATATATCTAATGCCATTCTTAGAGTAACAGCTATGTTATTCTATCCATAGTGTCCTAATTGTTTCCACTAATCTGGAGAAATATTCCTTCTGCCTAAGTGCCTTCCCTGCCAAATCAGGAAGGTTTGTTTAAATCAAGTTCTCAGTTTGCACTGCTGATGTTTTTTGCAATCTCAGAGCAAAGCTGATCCCACGCCCCACAGAACACTCCAGAAATGAACTTCCCTGTGGAAATGTCTCCCCCTGAGAAGCTCCTGTGAAGACAAGGCTGTCATTAGTCACAGAGATGCAGCTCTGGAAGTGAAGGGCTGCCCACAGTCCTACCACCATAAACTTCCCATGACTCACAGCAAGAGGAATGGAAACATGAAAGGGCAAAGTGAGGCTGGCGGAGTGAAATCCTCGTAACATTTTCATATGGAAAGAAAAAGCCCAACCATATTCAGTAGCAATGCAGCACAACCATGTAATTCCTTTGCCATTCCCCCACCACTCAGTGCCACACTGTCCATGTACAACAGCAATTCTTCAGCCCAAGCAGGATAAATTTGTGACCTCTGGACACAAAAAACCTGCAAAACCTTACAATGACAGATATTTTTTAGCTGTCAAGCTTGCTGGAAATGGTTGGAATTGAAGCAGACTACAGGCAGCACACAACCAACCTGAAGTATTTGTACAAGGGTAGGGGAGTATTTGTACAGCAGGAGGAAGTTCATCCTGTGAGTGGGCAGGTTGTACCATTTCAATAAAAAATAGCCCAGTAGAAGGAATAAAATCTAAGCTAAATTAAAAAAGAAAGACCATTATGTAAGGAAAAGAGAGAAATGATCATAGATTTTCTCTCTCCTGCTTCTTGGACACATTTGGCTCCTCAAGTTTACATTTTTGGAAATAAACTTTGCCTGAACTCACATCTATTTACCTCAGAGGAATCAGAAAGATGCCAGAAAGATGATATGTCAATAAAAAGAGGATCATGAATCACTGAGCTCTGCAAGCTTCTGTCAAACAAAAAAGAGAAAAAAAAACCAAAACAAAACAACAAAAACAAGCAAGAAGCAATTGCAGTGATTTAGAAAAGCCACAGGACTCATTACAAAGCTCAGCAACCTCCTGCAGGCTGAAGTTATGTAGAGCTCCTTTATTTGCTTAAATCTCCTAATTTTTAAAGAATCATCAATAAAGACAACTCCCAAGATGCTTTATGAACCCATGGAGCCAATTTCAAGGCAATCAGTGGGAAAACAGGCACATCCTAAAAGCAAGAGTAGGTGGCCACAGCCCATGGTTACACACTCAACCTGTTGAACTACTGCTGAACACTTGTTCAAGTCTAAAATTTTCATTTCAAGAATGCATTTCATGGCCTTTTAAAGCCAAAGAAAACCTCCTGAATCACCACTGAATCAGCAATCTCACCTAAAAAACAACAGTGGTTTCTTCCACAACCCAGCTGGTTCCTTGCTCAGAATCTAATCCAAACACAATCTGCTCCTTCCTCATCCATACACTTCCAAATAAAATGTGAGAATGGAACAAATTCCTTGCTCCACATGCAAAAAAAAAAAAAAAGAAAAAAAAAATCAGCAAACTCCCCTAAAATCAGCATAACAGTAGTCATTTCAATCACATAAGGATGACTTCTATTATTTGGGCTGCAGTGCTCAGGAAATAGTTACTGAGCTTGAATCACACTCAGTCAGGGCATAAACACTGCCTGAATAAACAGATTATTGGAAGCAAGGAAAAAAGAGTGGGGATTGGGAAAGGGAGCTCCCTGCCCTGGATCAGGGACAGCAGGGTCATGCCCTCCCCCAGAAATGCATTATTGCACCTAAGCCTGGTGCAAGTTCCTGGAAATTACCAGGGTCCAGTTCCTTGCACTCCTAAAATGCCACAGCCACATGCTGTGATGTGCTGTTGTCTGGTCTGCCTCGAGAATGTGAAAATAACTAAACTCAGTATTACCCACTTTTAAATTAAAGCCTTTTTCAGCAGGATAAAAAACCAACCCACCAATTATATTTAATGACTTAAGTGTTCCTTCTTTCTATTCTATCTGATTTAAATCAATCTAAACCAAAAATCATAGTTTTTGGGCTACTTACAGGATAAAAATTGCAGTCAGGAAAATAAAACAGAACCAAAAATCAGCAATTTCTCCAGAGATACGTGTCCAAAAACCCTGGAAGGAAAAAAAACAGCATCAGCAGCCACCCAACCTGTGGCAGCACATGCCTGGAGCTCCTGTGTCAGGGCAGAGCTCCCATCAATGCGTTTAAATCCTGCCTCTGTACAAACATGGAGCAGAGTGCTGTTTTCATACATTTCTGAGGATGTTTGGAGCAGAATTTGGCCTGCAGTGCACACTGGCTTCTCAACTCCTGATCAAAACTTGCTGCCTACGATGTGCAACAGCTCCAGCAATTCATCTTTTTCCTTCCCTTAGTTCCTATTCATCTCACATAGTGCCTTGCTACAGAATCCCTGACAGGTTTATATTGAATATGAAAGAGTTGCACACTGTAGAAAAAAACTGTGTCTTTACATAAATTATTCCAGAGCATTTCTTCTCACAAAAAAAGCCACTTTAATCCACCTTCAGAAATCATTCTGCATGGTCAAAGTTTAGTATCTTTATTTTCAATCCTCACAGTAACTGTGGGCAACCTCCCAACAGACCCCACAAGGTCCTGGGGGTCCTTCCATGGAAACAAGGATAAACCAATGCACCCATCCTGTGGGGCTCACAGATTCCTTTCCCAAAAATCTGGAGCCACATGAGAAAGTTCTGCTATTCAGAACACAACCAGAAATTGCATCTATTTAACAAAACCCAGCCAGTATCTCATTAAAACGATCGATTCACCAAGAGCCAGAATAAAGGACTGATGCCATTGGGAGTTAATTTTTACCACTTCCTAAGAAAAAGTGCACCTACTTAAATGTCCAGAGAGACACCAACACCAAAATTAGATAAAGACAGATGTAGAAGGTCAAACAATTCATGCAATGATTTCATATCCATGAGAATTGTTCAGTCTAAATTTGCCCTATGTACTTTTTTTTTGTTTTATGGAAAAAAAATAAGCTAAGAGCTCCCTGGGAAGGCACAGGGATCACCTGAAATCCAACTTCAGGTGCAGAAAGTGAATGCAACGAGGCTGGTCTTGCCATAAATGTTTGTATTGCATTTTTAATAAGACCAAGCAGCTGCTGAAGTTTCATTTCCAGCACAGAACATCACGAGAATTTACAATAATAGAAATTCTTACCTGCCTGCTCTTTCAAGGAATACTTCCCACTCTCATCCCACAAACCAGCCAAATTCCTGTTCTGAGTGCAACAGGGAAGCACAGAGCACGAAGGCTGAATCTGTTATGAAGCTCTTTCACTGCAGTTATTTTTATCAAACAAACTGAAGAGGTTTGGGGGTTGGCAAGAGGGAAAAAAATATCATCTCTAAATACAGCTCTCATACGCCCTGCAGTCAGGCTGTAATCAGAAATAAATAAGTGTTTATCTTCAGAAAACGCCCAAGGCAAAGAATTGGTCTGGTATTGACAGAGCTGCTGTCTCAGACCCAGCTGTTCTGTAGTTACCTGTGTCTTCCCATCCACTGTGAATCCTGTTTAATTTCAGGCTCCCAAGGCTGCTTCATTGACTCTCTGGAAAGATATTGCTGCAATTTACTCCAACAGCTCTTCTGGAGCAGCCTGCTCCACAGAGACACGAGGGTTTCCCTCCATGCAGAGCTCATTTAGGTGAGCACAGCACAGTGATTTCACCACTCTACCTGAACACAGGAAAAAGTTGTGGGTTCCCCACCCCTGGAAGTGTCCAGGGCCAGGCTGGACAGGGCTTGCAGCAACCTGGGATAGTGGAATCACTTCACTGTGCAAAAGAAAAAAACCCTTCAGCGTCAGTGTGCCAGCTGACTGTCACCCAAGGGAGAGGAGGAGAGCTGGTGCAGCACAGTTGGGCTTGCAGGAGGGGATCTGTCAGTGCTGAAGGGTTATTTTAAGCCCAGCTCTTTGTCTCTTGCATTGATTACTGGTCCAGAACCAGCACGTGGGGGAAAAATGTTCTGAGAGTATTTCCAACGTCCTGCCAAGCGTTTTCAGCCTCGACATGCTGCAAAATAGTGGGCACAACTCACAGTTATGAGTTACTCTGATTACCATCTTGTTCCTTTTACACATTTGATTTTCCTTGATTTTAGCAGCTTCTACCTCAGGTTGATTTAAAGTGAGGAACATATTCCCTCCACCACCTGATCTCTAATACTTTCTGCCACTTTGCAAGGGGTATGCAGCACAAATTGCTAAATCCTGTGGGTTGTGAAAGATCAGCTGCTAATTTAAGGCTGCTTTTGAGGGATGAATAACATTGTATGGAATAAACAGAATTTGCATCACTTAATGCCTTCGGTGCCTGTTTATCTCATGCTGTGGTAAAATGGTTTTGCATGCAATAATGCAGCCAAGTGGTATCTGCTAGAATTCATCTGATGCACCTTCCCACTTCATCCATAAGCAGTTTTTCTGAAAGGGGACCCATTCTACGTGAAGCTTAACTTTGCTTGAAACACAATACACTTATGGCAATTCTAGAGCAACCTAAATGCTCGCAGCTGCTCATTTGAGTTTTTAGTGGCTGAGAAGGGATTTTCCTCCACCCCCAAGCTGAATTTTCTCCATAAACTTTACTATCTTAACAGAGTCATCCGAATTCTTTTTGTTGTGACTCATATACGGTGCCTTCTCTGTGAGACATGCATTGAAATGGATGGAAAAACGTATCTCATCTGTACATAAGTACCATGTAAGTGCTTTTTCATGAATAGGGCATTTCATCTTTCATCTAGTGCTGAGTGGGTGAAAGGAAACATACACAGCTGCATCCTGAAAAGACAAACTCAGCATTAGAGTCTGTCATTAAAGTTTCTTGTAAATTCAAACAAAAATTACTCAACTCAAACTATTCATTGATGCCAAATCACAACTGGGGCTTTGTTTCAGCACTTTAAAAAAACCCAACTCTGTTCCAAGCTTAGTAGTAACTTTTCTAAATGTTCAACAACTTTAATTCTTTAAGCAATGACACATCAGATAAACCTCAGTCCATTAACCAAGAAACCACTTTGTTCATTACAAAGTGCAGCAGACTCAGAGCCCAAAGTGGAAAACCCAAGAAAGCTGTAAGTGTTCTCAAGAAATTTCTAATTAGTTATTTCTAAAATATCACCAGATAAAATTCTTGCAGGTAACTACTGGTTACACCTAATTAAGCAAAACCTTTTTGATATAATTTCATTATACTGCTCCCAGCTTCCTAGAAAAGTGTTTATTCTGCAGAAGTCAGGCAACATTTACTTCCAAAGTCTTCTGCTGCTATTCCTAAGTGTTTCAGCAAAGGCTTGGGCTCCATCACTCACCCCTCTGTAGTCTGTGCTTTGTAACTACACAAAAGTGCATTACATTTTTATTAAACAGTTTGTAAGATCCCATCATTCTGAAGACATTTCTGCACCTCTGCACCCCAGGCTTTGAGGTGTGTGTGGCTGGCAGAGCACACTCTTGATGTGGAAGCTAAAGCCATCTGATAATGGATGAAACTCTCATGATTGTCCTCTCCTACCTTGACACCATCACATCTAAAGAACAACACTTCTACCACACGCTTCAAAGGATCAAATATCAAACATTCAAAGCTCAAATATCTTAACTCATTGATTTCCACAGTGGAGGAGAGAGGATGTGCTGCACTCTGTCACCAGCCTCTCAGAAATATCACAGCTCTTGGTGCTGTTCTCACCACAGGGCAAAATCCAGCCCAGGAATCTTGCAACTGCACAAAGCCCCCAGTTTACAACAGTCATAACAAAAGGGAAAAATTCCATGCTACATAGGGAACCCAGTGAGTAAATACTGTAATATCCAGGACAATAATAAGAAAATCTGATCCTCAGCCACTGAACCATTGACTCCCTTGACTGGACTCTCTCTTCCTGCAGGTCTCTCCCGTGCTGGGCATCAGTGTGCTTGTTTTCCACTTGGAAAGAACACAACCACAAATACCTTTTCATGCCTTACACTGCACTTAGCTGGCCTCCAGATTGTAAACAAACAAGATAAAAATCTGCAAATGTTCTTTACTCAATCTCCATGAAAAGAAACCAAGGGGAAAAAGAAATTAGAAAAGCAAACCAAAACCCCAACTCTGCATAATGATGAATGTACCAAGGGAAATTTGGCATGCAGTCCCTCACACCATGCCTCTTCTGCAACATTTTCTGCAATATAAAGACAACATTTACCTTAGAAAACTAGATGGTCTTTATTTGTGGGCAGAGGAAACCCAAGGCAAATGCTCCAAGAGACTTTTTTTTTTTCCAATGGATATGTTAATTACTTAACTTCTCTTGTTGGGAAACTGTCCCAAACTAACCTTCCACTCTCCCTCTGCTTCAGCTGCACAGGGGTCAAAATTCACTTTTTAAGGTTTTGCAGTGAGAAATTGAGAAAACAAAGCCCACCCTTGACAGAGCTGAGACAGCACAAGTGCCTCATTCAGATCCTTCCTGATCCCTACCTGAGCACCTTTTGGGAGCTACACAGGGGTGCCTGGGACCAGGATGCTCCAAGATCTGCTCTGTGGGGCACAGCATCTCCTGAGACAGCCCAGAGTTCTAAGGAGAAAGGGAGCACAGCTTCTCCCAACCCCCTGCTCCAGCCAGAAATCTCTCACTGCCATGGAAAACCCCCACGTCCCTGGAGGCAGCAGAGCACAAAAGTGACCAGTGGGAGGTAAAATGAGGTTTTATTTCTAAACAGCAGTGCTTGTTGATGTATTTGGTTCCAGACAAATAGAGGAGGACACGGAGTTGCTACAGGATTGCAGCTTAAATGGCACCACTGCTTGAAATAAACCCTTTGCTGAGGCAAATCACACAAGGGATCTGAAGTGACACAAATTCCATCAACTGCAGTTGGCAGCCAGATTTTCAAGAACAGATGCATGACTGTTAATGATAACCCAAAAAGCTGTTTCTAGTGCAGAAAGACTGAAACTGTTAACATTTTGAAACTGCAAGGAGCTAGAAGCATCTCCAGAATACACCCCACAAAATACTTTGCAGGAACTTAAAAACTCCAACTTAGGCAGAATTAACATATCTAACAAAAAAATCTCCAGCAAAAATGCCTCCCAAGTTTTGAAACACATTTCCATCTGTTCAATTTCTCTGTTGCTGATGGTGTTCACCTGGAGTCAGTGATATGAATCTTTGATTTCATGAGATTAATGTAATTACTTGGTTTAGGCTGTTAATGCATTCAAAGCTCTCAAATATGCAGGAGACTAAGACAGCATCAAGAGCACACAGATACACTTGGAGGGGATGTTTTTAATGTGAAATAAATTAGAAATTCCTTAAGCTATTTCTGCAGCAAGGACTACACTTACATAAAAGCTTCCTGGGCTGTCTTAGGCAGGAAGAGATGGCTTCCAAGCCCATTTGTTCCTTCTAAGCACTCCTGTATAACCTAAATAATAACAGCAAGGAAAACCCCTAAAGCCCTGTCAGGTAAGTGAGGACTCAGCTTTGATGAAAGCAATGCTCGTGTCTCAAAAGTGACACCTGGCCACAATGAAACAATGATGACTAAAATATTCATATTATATGCAGATATCTGTAGAGAAAAAGGCTGTGTTGGTCAGCAGGAGAGCTCAGCCCAACTGATGCACGAAGCTGCAAGAGGAAACACTTCTGTTGGTGCCTCAGATCCAGAGAAATGTGAAAAACAGCTCTGTCCTCAGCTGTCCTGTCACTAATGCTGCTGAGTTACTTTTTAATGGGCACCAAAAGGAGCTGCATGGTTTTGGGAGTAAGGCATTGGAGCAGCTGCCCCGTGCTTAGCTTCCTTAACACCTTCCATCCTCAAAAATGGTGTTTAAAAAGCACAGCAGGTGCCACCAGAAGCTGCATCAATCATCATCACCTGCAAAGATCACTCCACGCCCATAGCTAAAGGCAGCAAGGTGCAACAAAATGCCAAGAAATGCCACATATTCCATCAGATCTTCGGGAATGTGACTCAGCAGCTGGGCTGGAGCAGTGCTGGGCACTGCAGCCCCTCCACCCTGCTTTATGTGCTCCACAGGAGCAGTCCAAAGAGCAAGGCTGCCACACCCCAGTACCTCTGGCTTGCCCTGGCTCCAACAGCAAGAGCTCCAGGGTGAACTCAGCAGCCTGATCAGAGAATTGTTGGAAAAGGCTGGAAAAGACCCTTAAGATCACTGAGTCCAACCATCAACCTCAAGCTGCCACCTTTGATGCCTCAGGTTTGAGCTTTTCTGTGTTTCACATTCTGTGCTGCTTTAGTGGGTGAGTCTGGGCTTCACATCAGGGGATGCTGAGCTCTGCACAGAGCAGGGAGACAAAACAATTCCTGCTCCAGCTGGGCAC
>JAYDZK010000271.1:30408552-30420385 GCA_034509185.1 Euphonia xanthogaster
CCAGGGAGAGACCCCGGGCCCGGCCGTGCATTTTGGGGCCATTTTGGTTCATCCTGGGTGCAGCCCTGGCTGGGCTCCTGTGCTGCCCAAGGTGCATCCAGGGAGGAGATCCTTTAATAAATCCCTGCTTTATTCTTTAGCTCAGTCCAGCCTCTGTTCTAGGGCAGCCCCCACAAGGCATCACCTTCACCACTGAGCCATGATCACCACTCCAGCACCGCCACCCAGCTGGGAGAGCCCTCCTGAGCCTGGAGCCACACTGGTTGTTTTGGTTGGGTTTTTTTGTCTCATGAACTGCTGTGGTGACCATGCCATGAAAACCTCCAGGCTCTGGCCAAAGAATTGCTCCAGGAGCTCATCTCTGTCCTGCTGCCAAGGGGGAGGTGGCAGCTGGAGTGTTGTGATCCCCTGGTGCATCCCCACCTGCCTGAGGAGAGCAGAGCTCCAGACCAGAGTCCACAAGGGAAGGCAGCCAGGGATGGGTTCTCTGGACCTCCTGGACAAAAATGAAAGGTTGGATGAGGCTTGGAGCAGCCTGGGATGGTAGAAGGGCTGGAATGAGACGAGCTTTAAAGTCCCTTCCAACCCAAACCACGCTGTGACTCTACAATATTTCCATGTGAATAACCAGGTCCTGCTCCTTTTACAGCAGTTACTTCACCAGTATGTGAAAAATTAGGCATTCTAGAGCACCTAGGTGCAGGAGAGAAATAAGTCTCACAACTGATCATTTGATTTAATTTGAAGTTTTCCTGCATATTTAAATCCTGGAAAATGCCTTCAGCATCCAAACCATTTATAATCAAAGTAAGTGACTGCAGAAGCTCGGAATAATCTATAAACTCAAAAAATTCCACAGCTCTCCTCATTAGGTGAAAAAATAAATCATATGCTGATAACACACCTCAGTTTCTTTATTGCATGGCTCATTGGTTTAAATTACACTTTGGGAAGAATAGCAAATCAGAATGAAACCTTACAATTATATGGGCTTCATCTTTCTCCATGAAAACTTGCATTTGATGTTATTCTTACTATTCCTCCTTTAGGTTACTTATATAGGGCCAACAAAACTGATCTGGATCAGAAAAAATGTTTTATGCAAACATGGAGAATTAAACACAACATGTATTATTTTGTCAGTGTTTTGACAGAGATGCTTCTCCCCAAGGTGAAAAGTAATTAAATGAGAAAATGCAGCTGTAACCATTCATGCCATAGAGGAGCCTCAGAGTGCACTCAAAGGTACCTTGGGGATAGGTTATGGTCCAGAAAGGGTGTGGAACTCCCAGCATCAATCTCAGATTGCTTTTCAAAGGTGCTGCTCCACCTCTGGGGGACAAAATGACACAGTTCTGACATGTGTCACCTGTAATATCATTTGGACTAACACGATAGAAGTACAAGAAAAACCTAGATCTCCTAACTCACCATCCAGAATCCCATTACCTGGGAATTGAGGGATTTTGAATGAAATTCAGAGATGTGTGTCACAAGACAGAAAGCCACCAGCAATCCAATTTCTAAATAAACCACCTAAGGCAGGCAGCATGGACTCTGACTTTCCCCCAGTAACCACATTAAACAGAATGAATTTCAGCCTTTCATAAGCTCAACAGACAGAGAAAGTGAATTTTCCCAGCTTCCCAAACTGCAATCATGCTCCCCATCCCAGAGCTGTGCCAGAATCTCCCTGCACAACAGTGGCAGGGAGCATTTTTGGGGCCAAAGCTGGCAGATGGCACTTTCAGGATCAATGGTGCAAGACCTGCAGTAGGAAATGAAACCCTCCCTGTCATAAACAACCCCCAGTTAAGAACTGGAGCCCTCATTAATGTAATTGGTTTCATATGTGGTGCTAAAATACAAATTTGCTGCATATAGAAGCCAACACTGTTTCTATTAGTTAAGGAGTGTTTTGCTCACCTCTATTTTTGCTCAAGCACCAGAAGGAAAAGGGAGGGGGAAATGTGTCATGTACTCTGCCTCCAGCTAGAGAATGCCATGCTAGGGTACATTTCTCACCTCAGATGAAAAATGAAGGCAGGTGGCCTTTCAGCACAGCTGCTCATGAGGACTGAAATGGAAAATTATTTGGAGAGGAACTCTCACATCATTCACTGAGATCTGTGGATTTACATCCTCCAACCTGCAGGAGATCCACAGAGTGAGCAGGACTCCATCCCAAGCTGAAATCTGAGGGAGGAGACACATTTAAAATGTAAAAACAAACTGCAGTACTACCACTAGGTGGAAAAAAATCACTAATCATCATCCTTCAGGAAAACACTCTATTTTCAGCCTTTCTGCTTCAAGTCCAGCAAATTAAATTTCCTCTTTTGAATGGTGCTGCCTTTAGAGTGCAGGCCAAGGAATGAAAGAGCACGAGGGTTATGTTACCAGGGAGCACAAAGGGTGTGAACCTCTCAATTTGGCATCTCTGGCAATGGGAGGGAAAACCCACAGTGGAACAGGACACACCCAGGCAAGGAGCCCTTTGCTGGCTCTCACTGGTGAGGAATTGCCACCTCCTCCAGCTCCCTGGCACTGGCCATGCCCATCCAAGCCAGGAAATCCAGCTTTGCCTGGGGCACCAAGTGTTTTTCCTCTTTAGGGACATATCCCCAGCCCCCTTTGCTCCACTTCTCCTTGAAGCCTTTGAACCCTGAGGATGAGCTGCTCCACTCCAGAAGCAGATGTTGGTCTCTGATTCCAGAATTACTCCTTTCCCTCTCCACAAAGAATTCCACCTTCTGTATGACTTTAAAACTCCCCCCACTGCTTTTGACTTGGCTGAAGTAGAATATCTGTGTGAGCCATTGGCTGAGGTGCCTTTAATGATAGAACAGTTCATGAAAATAAAACCATCCTATCTGTAAAATGTACATTCCCCCCTCTGAAAATGGAGTAAGCCTATTAATTATTTTCTTAAAGACTGACTCTCAAAATGGCACTGCTGACATTTAAGGCTCATAAAAAATGCAAGTCTGTCTGATCTGTGAGAAATGAGTTGATATGATCTATTTCAAGATGAAAATATTTATCAAGGAAGACAGTTGCCAGTTAGGAACACAAGCAGAAACAAAGCCACCTAAAGTAAGTTGTCCTTTTTTTGTTTTAATCTTTTCCATGCCAAGGACAGGCTTCTCCCCAGAAGAGTGGTGCACAAAATAAGTGACATCTGGTGGCTTTATGCTGTAATAGAATAAGGCACCTCATTTCAATGCTGTTAACCAAATCAGTTTTTAAATTTACTGCTTCTTAGCAAAGCTTTTCAGATGTTTTATTTATTTATTTTCCTGCAGATACTTCTGAGACCCCTGGGCATCACAATCCCTCTTGCAGGGTGACGGCTGCTGTTATCCAATTAAAGTGGGACTGTCATATTCACATCAGGAAAAACACAACTCCACAAAGGAATTTGGAAGGTACAGGAAAAGAGCACTAAGATTTAGCTGGGCAGCATCAGCAAGAATCACATAGAGCCAGGCTGTAAGAAAAGGCTTTGCAGAATTTTGTGAAGGAAATAATTCACCTGCACCAGTTATTCACATGCTCAAAGTAATTAATATCAACTTAGGTCACTGTGAATTGTCTTTCATTGGATTTTAATTAAACCCAAAAGAAACAGCTGCATTTTTCATTCTGAGTTTAGCAGCATCCTGGTGGCTACAACTTTTACAAATTTGAAACAGCTTTTCTCCTTTTCATGCTTTATTGATCCTCAGCAATGGCCACATCTAATCCAGCCAAGCCTCCTGCACCTAAACCTGCACTCCAGACATAAAGCAATTACAACTCCCCTTCAAACTCCTCCAGCCAGAAATACACTTCTCTTTTAGAAAGCCATAAGCCTCTCCTGGATAATTAATAGAAGTACTGTCAGCCAGCCTCAATTAAAATTACAAAACTGCTGGCACTGCAATATCAAGGCTTGCAACACTAATTTCTGCAGTAATAAGTATTTATGGGGGGAAAAAAATATCTGTAAGCACTACGTAGCAGAAATGAGATGAAAGATAAACAGACTCTAATATTTATCAGCAGAGGAAGTCCAAAAATACAGCAGTAAAAATGGAGCGGATGGCAGCTAAATCCAGACCATAGAGGGTTTCCTCGAAGGATGTGCAAGGAGGAACTTCATTTTCAGCTTGACATGGCACAATCTAATTAATTCCTTCCTCCTATTCAATTGTTGCACAGAAACCCCTGATGGCAAAAGGACAAAGCTAAGAATGTCCCCAGAGCCATGCCTGAAGGCTGCACTTGTGCCCTGCAGCAGTGCAATAAATAAAGAGTTGGACTTTGGGGCTTTTCCATCACTTTTAACTAAATTTCCTTAAGAGGAATGTCCACCTGCATGCTTGGCTTCCCTCAGCACTGAAAGGGGGCTCCACATCTGCAGGATCTCCATAAAAAGGGGCCTCTGGGATAGCACAGCTACTGATGGATTATTTCAAAGGGAAATATTATTTCCTGCTCACATTCCCTCATCCCCACCAGACATTATCTTCACCTCGAGACCTCCTGGCTGAGCTAAATAACATATGCACAGAAAAGCACAGCTGAATGGCTTTAGCTCCAGCCACTCATCAAGAAGAAAACTTTTAAAGATCCCATTTCAATTTATTTTTTGAAATGCTGGCATGCTGAAGTCAGCAGGAAGACATTTCAGTGACTTTAATGAAGGCAGAGGTTCATCCAGAGAATTGCTCTTTGGAATGAACACAGGGTTTATGTTATCTCATTTGAAACCTTCCAAGTTTTCTGCTAAATGCAACTTAATGATGTTTGCTATCTCAGAATTATTTGCTGTCACAATACAGAAAGGAGGGTATTAAAGTTGTGCACTGTAAAATGTTTTGTGATGATGGATAGGATACTCTTGTTTCACTAACAGGCATGTTTTTAATGCATAAATATTAATTGTCATAAAGTGCCTGTTCATTTTGCAGTTTTTGAAAGCTTTAGCTTGTAGGAATTGTAATAATCCAAAAAAGATACTGTTGGTATTTACATATTTATCAGCATTTTCAGGGCACATTTTTAGGGCTTTTCTCTTTTTTTTTCATTCATTATCCAATGTACCAGCACAGCAAGACAAAAAAAAAAAAAAGGAAAACTGGACAGATTACTACACTCACTTAATGGGAATCATTACAGGAAAACACTATCAAAACTCAGCAGAGGCTTTTTATGCATTCCCCTGTATTACACCAGAATGAGTTATTGCAACATTCCAACTCTGATGCTGAACCAGGAGAATGCTCAATCCGTACAGGAATGAGCAGCAGGTGAGTGGAACCATCTGAGAGAGCTACTGGCTCCAGGCAAAAGCTGCTCCCTGACAAGCTCTGGAGGGTTACCCAGGTTTCCCAGCCTTGCCACACTCCTTGGTGAGCACAGGGCTCTGAATCCCTCCAACACAAATGGAAAACTATTCCCACTCCCACGCCCTGGTCCCCCTCACACCAGTGAAGCCCAAAAGGTGAATCACTCCTGATCCAGCCTAATGCCAGATAAATCCACGTGGGACTTCCATGGATACCAATCTAGATTGCATTTACTCTGCTGTATCTTTTCATTTTGCTGATCTCCTCAGCAACGTTCAAAAATCTACTCTGAAGGGTCAAAAACTTCCCTATTTAAAATCACCTGATGTCAGACAAGTTTTTATTTCCTTTTTCCTCAGCCAGAGGATCAGATCAGATTCCACTCTTCCCTCCTGCTCACCTCTCACATCTCATTTCTTGTTCTAGAGATGGTATAAATAGCCTTGCAAAGTAATTCTAATACTAAGTGTCAAGTGCAATAGTGGTTTCATTCTGATTTATCCTTATCTGATCCTCAGGCAAGTTAATCCTGAGGCTGAGAAACTGTTTTCAGAGCTTTATAATTGATGAAACTTTTCATCTAAATTATTTACTTTCCGAACAGCTCCAGTGAGTTGCTCAGGGCATAAAGCTGTAGTACTCCATGCTGGAGTGCTCAAGAACATGTTTTTGTCTTCTTAAATTAACAGCCCATCACTGCATCTCGTGCTGCAGTTTCTATTGGCAGTCTTTAACACACAGCAGGGTTTTTATCTGAATTTTTATGGCCTGCAATGGATGCAGTTACAACCCAGATGTCTCGGTGTTATCCCAGCCCGGAGCTCTGGGGAGACACAAAGCAGGCAGAGGATCCCTGATCCTGAAGGTGTGAATCTTACAGTGTGAACCAGCGTTCCTTCCCTGGAATCACCTGGGCACAGGCTCCCACCTGACAGGTGCAAAACCTGCTCCTCTCCCATTGCAACAGCAGCGCCCAAAATCCTTTCCAGAGGCAGCCCAGGAAATGCCCTCAGGCTTCAGCAATCCCAAGGATGAGCTGAAATGCACTAGGAAGGGGTGGAAGACAAGAGCAGGAGCCCAGTCACCAGCCTAACACAGTGAAATACATCTACAAAACGATGAACTTAAACATTTGAGATTCATTATCCATTTAATTTACTTAACATTACCAATATCTGTTTAACATTATCTAATATCTACAGAGCTGAGCAAAAAAGACAAATTACAACTAAAAAAGCAGCCAAAATCAAAGAGGCTGGGAAGGAATATGAGATAAGATATTTGATGGGCTTGCACGGAAGTGTTGGTTTTAAGAGCTGCTAAAGGATTTTCAGGAGATGAAGCTCCCCTGTGAGGAGCTGGGCCTGCAGGCAAACCCATCTCATTATGTGATACATTCTCCTAATAAACTATTAAACTGTCCTTCTCCACTTCCTCCTATTTCCAGCTTTACACAGACAAACCTCCTGGCTGCCCCAGTCAAAGAGTCCTTTTTCTTTGGATTAATAAATTCTGGCACTCGGACCATTAGATCCCAATTTAGGCACAGCAAGGTTGACATTACATTTCCTCCAAATTATGGGCAAAACCTTGAAGAATCCTGATTTCTGCTTCTTTTTTTCCTGAGGTCTCTCCTGTTTGTTGGGATCTCACTGGCACTCATTTGGTGCCCCTTCTAAAGCACTTGAATTAAGTGGTTTTTCTCCACGCTGTTCCAAGACTTGAAATTGGGCAAACCATCCAATATTACAAATTCCCATCCACGTGCTGCCCATCCTCAGAGCACTCTTTCAACATTGTGAGGCTTCTTCCCTCTCCTGAGTACACATGCTGCACAGAAATCTTTTTATTTTTTTTGCCTTTGTATCTTGTAGAGTTTTCCATTTTTCAAAGCAGTCTTATCTTGTTTCCTCTGTATGACTTTGAACTTTGCATTTTATCTTCACTCTTGTCTGACCTCAGAGTTCTTCCCAGCTCAGACTCACCTGTAACTCAATGACTTATTTGAAAGAAATGCCCTTCCCTCTATTCCATGCAATCCTGAGAAGTTACAGCTCTAACTTCAACTTGCATCCAAGCCAAACAGCAATAAATGCAAAACCAAAGTAAAATATAACAATACAAAAGCCTTTTTTCACTCTCATCAGTTTTTCTAATTTTATGGTTAGATAGCAGGGTACATTCACCCACACTGAAAATCAAGGTTTTTCTACAGGAAAAAATTTCTCCTCATGAAACTTATTTTTTCCTACTGGAAGGCGTGAAGCAAATGGAAAATGTCACTTTGAGTATTTTGCTATTTAGATACAGATCTGCACCTTTTACAGTGAGGAACAACCCACCTCAGATACAGATTTGGCCTAAAACCCCATTTATTTATAAAACACTGTGCTTATCTGGTGAGTAAACCACGGCATAGTAAGTGTTAGGACATTAAGTGTGTATCTGGTGCTGCTTGGTAAATAAACAAATAAAAGCCTGGCTTGCTCCCTTGCCACTCCATCCCAGCAGTTCTCCAGGGGATTGGGTTCATTTCCAAGGAAACCCATGGCCCAGGAGGCAGCCACATGCCCCCCACCCTCCCCAAGGCTGCAGGGGCTGGGGCTGCTTTCAGCAAACCAGCAGGGGAAGGGTCACACCACCAGGAGCTCCAAAAATGTGTCTGCAGCTGAGGTGGGACACCTCATTTTTGGGCAAGGACAGGAGGAAAGGAGCAGCCGGGCGCTGAGGTTTGGGAAAGGAGTGTTTCAGGCAGCTCAGGCTGGTGTGGGAGCCGGGGAAAGGTGGATTTGGGAATGAGAAGAGGCAACAGGCTGGGGCTGGAGGGCTGGTGCAGGAGAGGTCAGAGTGATCAGAGGGATGGAGCATCAGTCCTGCAGGAAAGGCTGGGAGTGGGGTGTTCAGCCTGGGGAAGAGAAGGTTCCAGAGAGACTTTGGAGCACCTCAAGGGCCTCCAGGAGAGCTGGAGAGAGACTGTGGACAAGGGATGGAGGGACAGGAGAAGAGGAATGGCTTCAAACTGCCAGAGGGCAGGGTTAGATGGGATATTGGGAAGGAATTGTTCCCTGGGAGGGTGGGCAGGCCCTGGCACAGGATGCCCACAGAAGCTGTGGCTGCCCCTGGATCCCTGGAAGTGCCCAAGGCCAGGCTGGATGGGTTTGAGGCAGCCTGGGACAGTGGGAGGCGTCAGGGTTGGAACTGGATGAGCTCCACACTCCCTTCCCACACAAAGCAGTCTGAGATTGTGACCTCTGTGTGCTGCCACCAGAGGGGACAGAGGCAGTGGGACAGAGCGTGCCAAGGGTCCCTCCCTCCTGTCCCCATCCACCACCTCACCAGGCCTCTCATCCTCCCCACAGCTGCCTTGTCACTGCCACCAGGATAACATTCTTCCTTCTGTTCCTTCTTGCAAGGCATCACCTGCCTCTCCCCCCTCGGAGGATGCTCCTTAAATCTAAAGCTTACAATCCACGTTCAACAGCTGCTGGAAACCAGGTGTAACATAAATTAATAAATATTCCACGGAAAAGCTACATTAACTGCTTGCCCCTAAAGTGCTGTTTAGTGGCATGTCAGGCACAGCTGTGTAATCAAAGGATTACAGCACTCCCATTGCAAGGCTCTCCACCTCCTCGGGAGCTTCCCTGGCTCCCTCATCTGCAAAAACCCAGCCCAGGCACCAGGACAGAATTGTAATCATGTCTTTGAGCCTGGGAAAAACAACCCAGCAGGCTGTGGGGACAAACACAACACGTTTTCTGTCAGATACACAGGCAGCCACACTAATTTTTAGGAGAATGGGTCAGCAAAGCTCTAGATCATCTAGAATTTTAGTGAAATTGCAGTGTAAGTGGAGAGGTGGGTGCAATTCAGGCTGCTTCTAAACAAGAACTTGCAGGAGGTTACAGATCCCTTCCCCTGAATAGCTGTGCTCAGACTCCAGGTGTGACACCTCACTTGGTCAGCAAGCAAAACAGGGCACTTCACTAAAAAACATAAATAAATAAGACATGCTAATTTGTGGGGGAAAGCAGTGAAAAAAAATGCTCTCTTATTGGAAATCTTCCATGGCTTTCACAGCATTTTGGATTCTTTTAGCTGAGCAACATAACTCCAGCCAAGGATTATGGTGGGAATTTAGAATTACCCCTCCCTGTGGGAGGTATGGAGGAAACCAGGTGGGTTAAAGGGGAAAATGGGAGTCTAAAACCAGCAATTAACAAGCCCAGTTCAAATCAGGGTGCATCTTCTGCAAACCCTCTGAGATGTCTGAAGCAGTGCTCCACATCAGGTAAGTACCCAGGGCAGCACTGAGTGATTTAAGAGCACATCTCATTGGAATTTATGACTGTGGGATATACATTAACTGAAGGGATAATTAGGAGGGAGAGGGGGATATCAGTATCTGTTTCTGTCATGGCTTTCCTTCACCTAAGTGATGCATCTGGGCTGGAAGAGAAGCACAGCTGGGTGTTCCAAGTTCCTAAATCCACGAGTCATTTAGGTGAGGTCAGCCCTCTGCTGCCAGCTCACCTCGGGACAAATTCTATCAGCACCCAGTGGTGACACAACCCTGAGCTGCAATACTGAGATTTTGCTCTGTGCACATATAAGGAAAAAATCAGTGCAGGAAAAGTAGTTTATGAAAGGAAGGATTCCCTTCCTAGTCAACAGAGGAATTCCACAAGAAATCCCTGGCAGAGTTTGCTGCCATCCCACTTGATCTTCAACACAAACCAGTGCTTTGGGATGCTTTACTACCAGCCCATCCTTAAAACTGAGATCACCTGGGCTGCCAACAAAAGCTTTGAGCACTGAAAGCTCATTCTCACAGAGCTCCTGCCACAGGTTGCTTGAAATAATGTTAAAATAGAACATAAGCAGTACCTTATTTGCATCTCTGTGATGATGCCTACATGAAATCCTTGTTCATGCTGCTGGTGGATTACACACCTTCATCCCTCCCCTCCAACCACGTGAAATAATTCAAATATGAGAGTCTGCTTCACCCTTCTCATTTATATGATTTCCAGATACCTGCTTTTAGTTTAGCAATGAAGATAAAAATCCATTACTGTCTTCCATTGCATTAGTGGAATTAAGTGTTTTGCAATGTAACTATCCACTGTTTGATCATGTTCCTGTTACAAACCACCAAATAAAACACTCTGAATTTGACATTAGTCCTCCTATGACAAAATCTGAACCATAAAACTATTTTCCTATTGATTTCAGAACTGCACGGTGGCTGCAACTCGCAGACACAGGATCTAAGTGCTATTAAAAAAAAAAAGGAAAGAAAGACGGTAGTTTCACTACTACATCTCCATAGAAGTAGTCTTTCTGCATTCAAATTGATTTTCTTTCTTTTGGCACGTGAAGAGCCAGATGAATCCTTTGACTTAATGCCCAAGAGTGAAATGGCACCAGCAGCAGCAGAGAAGCTCTCAGGGCACGAGACGTGTGACAACATTTTAATCACTGACAAAAAAAGGCTGCAAGGCAGCTACTCTGTTAGTGTTTGCTGGGTTTGAGTGAGATCCTCTGTTTGTGAGTGACTGTATATGAAAAACATATCTATGTCTATAAATAGCACAGATATAAATATATATGTATGGTTCATGTCCATTTGGGGATGTTTTATTGGTGGAAATTTCCCCCTCTGCCAAAGATCAAGCAGTCCCCAGTCAGTATCAAGTGCAGTGCTGTTCAATCAGGTGTTTGTTTATCCAAACGAGCACATACCATTTGCAGTTAAACCTTAAAAATATTTATTTTTCATGAACAGTTCCAACAAACTTTGAGATTTAATCTGTGATGTGCCCAGCTGGCCACTCTGCTCTTTCTTTTAAGTCTCAAAACACAAAAGAACGTGTTTGTTCTACAGGAGATGATGATGATGATGGGTTTTTGGTCTGGCTAACAATTCAAGAAGTGAAAACATTCTGATGTCATATGCAAGGAAGTCAGTGTGAAGGGGGGACTTCAGGACATAGCATGATATAATAAATAAAATTAAATTTAAAAAAAATTCAAATCTGAGAGTTTGGTAGGTGTTTGGATGCATCATCAAAACAATACTCTCACATATCCTATTAACCTACAAATCTGTCTGTGCCTAAGACACCCAGATCCCTGCAGAGTACGGCTATAGTATTACAGTGAAGCAGCAGAGGAAAATTTAAAAAGAAGAAGAAAGAAGAAGAAGAGAAGCCCATATATGAGACCGCCAAAGTTCAGCTGGTGAATTGTTGCTTAACACACTCTGACCATAATAACCCGTCACTGAACCTTGCCTGCATTCTCAGCAGCTATTGAAGCTATTTTTAACAGCCAACAGCTTGCATTTAAGAAATCCCCTTCTTCACCCAAAAATATTCGCAGCGAGCGGCAGCGTGCCCGGCCGGCTCGCTCCTCGGTGGGATGCGCTGCCGGGATGGAATGGCTCATTCAGGAGAGCCCCCGGACAAGTGTCTGCCGTCCCCGAGCCCCGAGCCCCG
>JAYDZK010000271.1:30441658-30460126 GCA_034509185.1 Euphonia xanthogaster
GAAAGGCTGGCACAGCTGGGAATGTTCACCTGGAGAGGAGAAGCTTTGGGCTGAGCTCAGGGTGGCCTTGCAGGGCCCAAAGGGAGCCTAAAGAAAAGAAAGATGGAGAGAGGCTTTTTACAAGGGCCTGGGGAGACAGGACACAGGGAATGGCTTCCCACTGCCAGGGGGCAGGGAGAGATGGGATATTGCACAGGAATTGTTCCCTGGGAGTGTGGGCAGGCCCTGACATAGGGTACCCAGAGCAGCTGTGGCTGCCCCTGGATCCCTGGAAGTGCCCAAGGCCAGGCTGGACACTGGGGCTGGGAGCAGCCTGGGAGAGTGTGAGGTGTCCCTGCCATGGCAGGGGATTGGAATAAGGTGATTTTAAGGTCCTTTCCAACTCAAATAATTTTGTGATTCTCTGATTCCAGGACTCTGGACTGTTCCAGAAGACCATCATGACAACACTGACTGAGATCCACCTACGCCCTCTGCCTTTCAGACCCCTTGTTCATTTCCCAGCCAGGCTTTTAGGGTGTCCTTCAGAAGGGTCCAAGCCTGATCACTTGGTCTCAGACTGTGCTCCTCAGAGTTGAATGGATGTCAGGTCACCAAGAGGAGATACCATGCACAAGCTCCATTCCACCAGCTTCTGCCTCCCACCCTGAAGGAGTTAAGCAGAACTTACAGCATTTTAACTTATATTACTCACTTGTATTGAATTATTCTTGGATCAGATATTAAATGGAGATTTTCCATATTATATCTGTCACAGATGGAAAAAACCCCATCATCTATGGATGAGTGTAATCCATTCATTGGTTTACGGATACAGTCCTCTCCAGGGATTGTCAGAAATAAACACGATGTCCCTGTTTGCTGGATTTTTGCATTTGGATTGCTGAGCTAGCTGAAAAAAATGTGTGAAATCGCATGAAAGCCGACAGCTCCCTATTGACTCGGCATACGAACAAGCTCCCATGTGTTATTTATTCCAGCAAGCCCATGGACTGTGGCGTGTACATGAAATGCAAGCCCGCTCTGAAATTCGAGGGGATAATAATCAATAATGCTTTGTTTGGAACACAGCTTTCATCTGCAGAGCCCGGAGCGGTGGCAGGGAGCTGGGGGAGAAGGGAGGGGCAGATGCACAGACCCTCACTCAAAAGACACAACTGGAACCTGTCTCTCCACCCTGCAAACCCCAGGGACAAGCTGCCTGCTGACAAGGCACCTTTGGCATCTCAGACATGCTAAATCCGTGGATTTTTGTTTGTTTGCTTGTTTTTTAACAAAACAGTCTCTGCCAGAGCAGCTTTCCAGTTACCTGCAAAGACCAACTGCAGTGGTTAAAAACTACTTGTTCTTTTGGGAATTCCTGGGAGGAATTAGGGATATCAGTGTGCCCAAAGCAAAGGTACGGCAGGATGGGAAAAACCAAGCCTATTTCCAGCCCTTGCTTTGATTCCTGAACACGGGATTTGCTGCAGCATCCTCCTGCCAGGCTGGTGCCACCACATCCCCGTGGGTCACCCCGGACAGGCTCACCCCGCTCCCTCGGCAGCACTGCCTTGTGCTGAGCGGCGTGGCACAGCTCCAGGACAGCATCACCCTCACCACACAGCTACCACTCACTCGGGGATAATTAGTATTTCCCCCATCTGCTAGATGAGCCTGGGGAGGGGAGGCAGGGGAGCGCTGCCAGGGCGTGCTTAACTCTTCCATCCTCAGGCGTTTTGCTGCCGCTCCCACTCCCAGGCTTGTGGCAAACCCAGCTGGAGCCTCAGGAGATCTGGGAAAGGTGGCTGGATCCTGCCTCCCACCTGAGCCTCTGAGGGGTTGTGGGAAGGGGAAGGGTCTGTCCTGCTCCCACGGGAGCCACCACCAAATCCCTGCCATTCCCTGTGTGTGGCGAAGCACCCGCTGCTGTGCCCAGCATGGGCGGCCTCCAGGTGAGCAGGTTTGGGTTCCTCAGCTGCAAACCCCTGCCCAGCTGGTCCTTTCTGCCCTTCCCAGCCAAGGCAGGGGCCCATGTGCCCGGGACAGTGTGTGGGCACCCCTTGGAACCAGGCCCTCGCGTCCAGGAGACAAAGGAGGATGTTAACAACCGCAGCCCAAAAGGCAGATGCAGGATTAGTGCTGCTCCCGGCAGCAGGCTCCTTTCCTGCATTAAAGTCAACACATCACCCGACACTTACTTCCCACCTTCCCTGGGGTGGCCAGAGAGCTCCCTTTCTAAGGTTAATGCCTCCTCCTCCCCCAACACCCTGAAAGAAACAGGATATTTCCTAGCTAATTTGTATGTGTCTAATTTTCATATCAACAAAGCAAAGTCATGATTTGAGGCTTTTTCGGCTTTGCTTTCTTTCTCACCACATTCCCACTCTTACTGAGGCCGTTTCCATTCCTTCACTCCTTTCCCAGATTTCAGTATCCACAGGTTTCTGGGTTAACAAAAAAATAACACAGGCTGGAACCTGTTCAGGTGACTTTTTTTATTAATTATTTTTATTTTCTTGCTTGGAAAACCTTTTCCCCTCTCTTTCACCCTCCCCGCCAGGGAGTTCAAAGGGACATGTTCGCAAACAGGGGCAGGGCAGCTCTCCACACCCACACTTGCCACCTTGAGGGAGGGAGCGGCACAAAAACTCTCTGGTGAACATTTGTGCAAATATTCATTTGGCATCTGCTAATGTCAAGTCTGGCTGGATTGGGGCTCGGAGCTGCAGAAAAGCATAAATGAGTCAGGCAGACAGCAAAAGCCGAGCTCTTCGTTATGCAAACAGGAGCCTCTCACAGCAGCTCGTGTGCACAGGGAAGAGGCTCATGCTCCTCCTAATTTCTGTCATGCTTTGTCCTGCCCTTCAGTTACCAGGACTTTTCTCATGCAAAGCCCCTGGGGTGTTAAATGCTGGACAAACCTCTAGCCCCAAAAAGCACAGCCCCAATAAACCCCGATACAGAGAGCTTGGCAGCCATGGGCAGCAGCAGCAGGAGGGACGGGGGCTGCTCTCGCTCCTGCCGTCATGGCTTTATGGCTGTTACTGCCACAAAACCCTGGCAGGACTGAGGTCCTGGGATGTACACGGAGCTCCAGGAGCCTTTGGTACTGCCAGCTTCCTGGCTATGGCAAATGCAGCAGAGCAGTTAGCAAGGAAGGGAGGGCTCCCTGCCAGCATAAGCAAAATGCTCAAACAAGTGCAAATAACCCACTCGCACAACATTAAGGGGACAGCCACAGCCGGGGCATGTGGCTTGCTGGTAAAGCATCCACAGGCACAAACAGACCCAGGCCTAAAGGATGGAGTCAGTTCCCATTCACTTACATGGCAATAAACCTTCCCCAAAATCAGCAGGACCTCATGGGGCACAGTAGAGCTCCCACAGCCACAGGAGAGGTTTCACTGCAGGAACTTCATCCGTCCCTCGTAAATTCAGCAGCACCAATGCAGTGGACCACACAATCTATAATTCAGAAGTAAGTTAAACAAGGAGCAGGCTTGCTTCCTGGAAATGATGCCTCCAGCACCAAGCACATGAATCCTGGGAAGGAGGTCACAGCACACCTTGCTCTGGGGCCTCGGATACAAACTGGTCACAAACATTTGGATGGCAAGAGCTGGACTGGCCATGTCAACACAGCCCTGATTCACCGAGCAGCTGACCTCCTCCCTGGTCCCCCGCTCTGGCTCAGTGCTGCCCTACCATGGGTGACACAGGGCTGGAGCCAGGAGGAGAGGGCCTGGCACTGCACTGGTAACCATGGGAAAAGTCAGCACTGCCATTTCAGATCTTGTGAACCAAATAATCAGTGTAAGAGCTGGCTGGAAATCTCCACAAATTTACAGGTAAGCAGAAATTTTGCATAGAAGGAAGCCTGTTTTTTTGTCAAAAGCAGAAAACCTGGGACCTGAAATGCATTCTTTTCACTTTTCAGTATTTTTAGATTTTGTTTCTAGGCTGGAAAAAGAGAAAGAATTTTCCAAGAAAAAAAAGAAAGGTTAAAAAAATGCAAAATTTAATCCTTTTCCTTTAGCTGTATTTTCCAAGGCACAAAGGACAAAATTCCCAGTCATATTTCACCAGACCCCTAGCTGATTCCTGATTTAATGTTTAGTCCTTGTTCAATCATTCCAGTCCAGCCCAGGTTCAGCATGGCCTTGGGGAAGGTGTCCCCTGAGGTGGTGCCAGGACCAGGCACAAGTGAGAGTGTCCCTGTGTGCCCAGGGCAGGTGATCACTGGTGCACAGTGGGGCAGGAGCTTCTCCAGGGCCCCAGCTGCACCCACCATCCTTGCCTGGGTCACACCATGGTCAGAGCAGAAAGGGGCACTGACTCTCCCAGCAGCTCCCACCAATCAGCTCCCTCCCTGCTCCTTTAAACAGCTTCCCACTGCCAGAGGGCAGGGTTAGATTGGATAGCAGGAGGAAATTGTTCCCCGTGAGGGTGGGCAGGCCCTGACACAGGGTGCCCAGAGCAGCTGGGGCTGCCCCTGGATCCCTGGCAGTGCCCAAGGCCAGGTTGGACAGGGCTTGGAGCAGGCTGGGGCAGTGGGAGGTGTCCCTGCCATGGCTGGGGTGGCACTGGGTGGCTTTGCCGGCCCCGAGGCCTTCCCGGGTCCCGCGGCGGGAGCGGCGCGCGCGGAGGGCCCGGGGCGGTGGCGCCTCTCGGCCGCTGGGTGGCGCTGCGGGCCCATCCCGGGGACACCGCGAGCTGCGGCTGCCCTCGGGCCCCGCGGCCTCGGCCGCTGTCCCTGCCCCTTCCCCTTGGGGGTCCTCATCCCCAGCCCAGGGCTTGGCCCACTCTGGAAGTGACTGCTCTAGTGAATTTTTCCTGCCTCAGCCCCGCAGGTTCCTCCAGCCTCTGCCCCCACCCCTCCCTCAGCACAGCGCTGGGGGCCCTCGAGTTCTCATGAAATCTCCAGTTTATCCAGCTGCTCTCTAGCCGAGGTGTCCTGGCACCTGTCCTCCAGCCTGAACCCGGGCTCTTCAGGCAGCAGGGTGAGCCGTGGGCAGGGGCGTTCAGCTGTCTCATGGTGTGGGTGGAATTTGCGAGGTGTCAGGGACTGAACAGGGTCCCCAAGGAGCCCCAAGGTGGGTGTCCCAGGTGGGTGGCACTGAGGCTGCCTTTGGGTGCCTGCAGCAATTCCCTCACTGCCTGCCTGCACCAGGGCTCCTGCAAGGTGCTGGGAAGGCCAGGTGGGCTGGAGACATCTGGGCTGTCTCCTGTTCATGTGCTGTGGGACACGGCAGCTCTCTGAATGAGCCCTCCTCCTCTGTGAGTTGCCATCCAGGCCCAGCAGAGCCAGTGCCCACGGGGGATGGTGGGTGTGCTGGGGAGCAGGGTGAGCACGGGCAGGGCTGTGCAGTGTGTCTGTGTGTGTGTGTGTCTGTGTCCCTGGAGGTGCATGCCAGGGGGATTCGGGCAGAGAATGGTGTTTATTGGGGTACACACATGTCCAGTAAGTGGGATGAGGAAGGGGTGTGTGTGTGGAGCAGTGTCCAGCAAGACCAAGGTGGATCCATCAGCCCTGTCCCTGCCCTGCCCCAGGAGTGCCCAGCTGGTGCTGGGCTCCGCAGAAAGGCTTCTTTCCAGGTTGTCCCCCAGACACCTCATCCTGGCCCAGCTGGCAATGGAGTTTTATTGCAGCTCCTGAGAGCTGCTGTGGAGAGATCCTGCGAGGGGCTCCCAGCCCATCCATCACACACTGACTTGGCATTTATGGAGAACCTGAAGCAACAAATTCTCCCTGGGACATGTGTGGTTGTTGGTGTTAAGGATGGGCTCAGCAAAATTCCCACAACCCCTGCAATGTGCCTGCTTCCTTCTGGCACCCACAGTCCTTGGGCTGGCCCAAGGGCTGTCCTTTCCTGGGAAGCCTTGGCCTCAGTGCAATGTGCCCATCTGCCAGCCTGGCCCACGTCACAGCTGGACAGGGGTGGGTGCAATCATGTTTGAGTGTCTCACCAGGACAGGCACAGCTCCCACAGCCTGGCTCTCTGGTGCTAGGGATTAGTGGGGCAGCAGATTGCTTTTACAGACAGGTCTGGTGGCATCTGGAGTGCTGCACCCTGCTGAGTTTCCCAGTACCAGACAGATGCTGGTTACTGGGCTGAGCCCAGAGAAGAGCTGTGAGGATGGTTGAGCCACTCCCGAGAGAAGCTGTGCTCTCCACCCTTGGAGGTATCCCAAAGCCTGTGGGCTATAGCCCAGAGAATCCAGCTTTAGGTGACCCTGCCTGAGCAGGGATGGCACTAGACCATCTCCAGAGGTTCCCCCACCTCAGAGAGCTCTGAGTCGGTCGCGGGGGTGTCGAGCCCTGGAACAATGGGGCAAATGTTCAAGGCCAGAGAACAAAGAGAAAAAAGAATCCAGCTTTGTTTTCTTTTGGAAGCATCTCTAGTTGCAGAGGATGGACAGCAATGAAGGGAAAACCTGGGTGGTGGTGGAAGACTGAAGAGAGCTAAAGTCCTAGACCTCCTTTAGCTGTCCAGCATCACCAGAGGACACCAAAGGGAAATGTGGCCTGTTCCCAAATAAAGCAGCAATTCAGGTCCAGTCTCATATTTCTCCACTCATAAGCAGATGCTGGCAACAAAAAAATATGATAAACAATATAGAGTTTGTCCAAAATTTGGAAATTTTTTCCATGAAGGGTGTTGGGATTCTGATGAAACCTGGTTTTATCGTGACATTTTGCTCTGTGAGAAAGCTCTTTTTGGCTGTGCCCAACACTGTGTGTTGCTCAGTAGAGCACAGACGGCCTGACAACAATTTGGCTGCTAAAACTTCTAAAAATAAAAGCCATCCTTTTTTCTTTCTTTTAGTCCTCTCAGAAGAAATGTTGCAACATCACACCTTCTTCCCAGTACAAACTGTCAAACCTCTTCAGGCTGAGGGGCTGTGCATGACACTGAACTCCAAGATTGTGTCATTCTGGCTTTCTGCAGTATTTTGTTCTCAAAATGGGGTCTTTTCTCTGGTCTTGGCAGAAAAAAAAGAAGGAAATAAAAGGTCATGGGGTGGGTTCAAACACTTTTTGTTGTTTGGGGCTGTCCAGAGAGGAGCATTTGGGGGGCTCTTCTGGAATTGTCTGGTCTGATGAGGAGACGGAGCTGGAGCTCACCCCTTTGCTCTCTGGGGTAGGGGTGGTTCCTGGTGGTCTGTGCTGAACTGGTTTGAACAGGGAGCTCTATCCTGCAGCATGTCCCCTCACTGCAGCAGGGCAGCTGCCCAGGGCTCCCCTCATGCTGCCCCAGGGCTGAGTGAGAGCTGACACTGCTGCTGGTCATTGCTCAACAGCCAGGAGACTTCAGAGTGGGGCTGCAGTGCATGAACCAGAGTTAAATAGCAATAATAGATCATTTTCATCTGAAAATGTATGTATGTATGTATCTGTATCTATCTATACCTACATCTATATCTACATCTATATCTATATCATCTATATCTATATCATCTATACCATCTCTATCTATATTTAACAAGGCTTTACTCAAAGTCATGCACCTCCCATCACCTGAAATGTCCAGTTAAGAGGAGTTGCTTTCACTTGTAGATGTTTTGAAGAAGTCTCTACCCTCCTTCCCAAGGGAAATGTGGCACTACGGAGTGTCAGACTGGGGTTGGAGGTCCCTGGTGTCTTGGGCATCCACAGAGGTGTCACCCCTATGTTTGGACATGGACATGCCCACCAGTCATGCTGTGGGAAAACAAAAGGCATCCAGACCATGAGAACAGCCCTGCCACCCCCCCTTGCCCCTGCTCTCAGCCCCCCAGCTTTGCTTGGAGCACCTATTGCTCTCAGTTTTACCCATCTCCCACATTGTCAGTCTGACTGTACTTCCCTGCCTGTTCCTGGGAATGCACCAGAGGCTTTGCATAATGAATCATATCCATCGTTTCTTCCTCCATTAGACCAAATACCCTGGCAAGGAGGGAAATTAGATCACCCTGACATAATTGCTTTCCTGGTAGAGTTGTGTTGGCTGGTTTTTGTCCTTTATTTTTATCACATATTGGTACTTACAAATGGATTGTTCAATAATTTGTTCCTAAATTTTTCAAGGAACTGAAGCCAGCTTGGCTGATCTGTAACTCCCCAAACTCTTAATTTCCTTTATTTATATATTTTTATTTTTCACAGAAAAAGTGCTTTTCCTGCACTTCCCCAGGATTCCCTAAGCCTTCAAAATTTGTCACAATCTGCTGCTAATTGTTCAGAGGTTGCATACATTTTCCAGGATGATTTCTCTTGTCTCCTGACCAGTCAGTGCACTGAGCTTCTCTCATTACTGGTGATGGCTCTGGGCACTGGTTACAAGCTTGCACTGTGCAGCCACCGTGAGGAAGTTACTGTTTGTGTCTCTGTGTCATCCCTTTGGTTTTTTCTATCACAAGACACGAATGCTGACTCATTTTTCTTTTCATTGCACTTCCAGTATATTTCTGGAACTTATTTCCCTGCCTTTTACGCCCCTCACTGGCTGTAACTCTCTCTGTTCCTTACTCTTTCTCATTCTGCACCCATGCGCTTGAGCTTTCCCTTTATACTCATCCTTATACCCCCATTCCCATTTTTATAGGATTCCTTTTTGATTTTCAGGACATTAAAGTGCTCTTGATGCAGCAATATTGGCCTTTTACTGTTGTCCTGTGGTTCCTCTGCAGCAGGAAGTTTAGCTGCTGTGCACCTCATATACTCTCTTTTAGTAACTTCCCCCAGTCCAGTATTTTGGAATTTTTCCTTGAGATGTCCTCCTGAAGGATGCTGCTGGTGGAAAAGCATCCCCTTGAGTTTGTTCTGTTCATGTTTGTGCAGCCACCTGTCTTTTTTTGGATTCTTTTTTAATTTCAAAACCAATAAACTGCTGCTGGTGGTGGCTCTGCCCCACAGGACCCAACTAGTCCTTCCATACTGGTCAGAGGCTGGAAGAACTGCTCCCATCCTACCACCCCAGAGCAGCACTTTGGAATAAAAAAAAGTATCCAGAGAACTTTCCAAATGATCTTTGGGTGGCCTGTGTCCTCCTGCATTTGTTTGTGTGATGGAATGTTAAAATGGGTGGTGTAGACATAATTATTGCTGTTTATTCAGCCAAATACTCGCTGAATGGAGCCTTAAGTTGAGAATAATTGCAGATAAAATGAAGCTATATTTTTGATGAATAAATTGTTCTTCTTTCAAATGTATTCAATTTGAGGTTTAGTGCTATGATAAATCTTCACTACTCCTCCTGAGAGAAGGAGCAGCAGGGAGGGAATGTGCCCAGCCCAGTGCTGGACAGATGGTCCAAGCAGTGATCCTGCAGGGAAGTGAAGCCCCCTCCCTCTGCAGAGAGCAATGTGGACCTGCCATATCTGAGCCTAAACATGCAATGGGAAGGGAGAGTGTGAGGGCAGGAGGGATGGGTTAAAGAGTGGTTATCACCATAGGAAATATACTCAAAATGCCACACTTGTTCTCTAGCCAGAGTCAGTCTGTCCACTCATCCCTTCATCCATCCATCCATCCATCCATCCATCCATCCATCCATCCATCCATCCATCCCCATCGATCCATCCATCCATCCATCCATCCCCATCCATCCATCCATCCATCCATCCATTCATCCATCTCTCCATCCATCCATCTCTCCATCCATCCATCTCTCCATCCATCCATCCATCCATCCATCCATCCATCCATCCATCCATCCATCCATCCATCCATCCTGACAGAGTGACATTCCCAGGAGGGGATCAGCACCTAGAGCTGGAGCAGGGAAGTCCTTTCAGAGCAGGTCCTTGTCCCTGCAGCTGATTTGGGATGCAGAAGGAAAGCAGCCTCTGCCTTCCCAAACAGACGCTGGGAGGTCACTCCCGGGTCAGCCCAGGCTTGTTTGCAGCTCCCTCTGCCAGCCTACCTCTAATTAAAGACCTGCAGTTTCCTACATAGGAATTCTTAAAACATCTGTAAGCACAATTACAGCAATCACTTAAACAGCTCAATATGAGGCAGGCACTCTTTTTCACCAGGAGATTGCTTTAATGACTCCATGTACAGCAGAGTTTGCAGATAAGGCCAGAAGTGCACCCAATTATCTCTCTGCTGGCACTCACTGTGCTTAAACTCACATTTCCAGGCTTTTTGGTTTGCTTCATGAGGACTTGCTTTCCTGTTAATGCTCAATTCTCCCTGCACCACTTTAAAAATTAAAGATCCAGCCCCAAGCCTGAGCTCGGGTTATCCAATGACCCTTGGAAGATGCTGTAGAGCTCAGCCCCATTTCCTCATGTCTTCCCTCTTCACTTTGACGTGTGCTGATAGCACTCTTTTGTGAGCTGAGGGGTAGATTTTGCAGGAATTTGGCCAAAACACAGGCTGTGAGGTCAGTAGTGTGGCACAGGGTGTTTAGAAGGGGACTGAAGGTAATTCCTGGCCAGGTTACAGCTCCTGTTTCCACAGTGCCCAGCTTTCTCCAAGACTCCAAGGAAAGCAGAGGTGTGAGGAGCTATTTGATGTGTGAAACACATTCCTCATTTGGGGGATTTTCCAGCTTGGAAAAAGAGATTAAGGAACCAAATTAAGAATATCTAAAAATCTGAGCTGTTTTCCAGGGAACTTACTGTTGACTGTTTTCATGCTCTCTTTCCTCCTTGCCTGAAGAGTCACCCATCTCCAGTTTTCTACCCAAATGAAAACACAGGAAAGATCTATTGGATAAACTGGGAGATCCCACAAGGGTGGAAGCATCTTTGTTGTGAAAGGCACTGCAAGGCTTGAAAGTAAAAAGCAGAACTGTGGAGGTTTACACCATACACAAAACCTGCAACTTTTTTTTGTGTTTTTTTTTTTAAACGTGGTATGCAGACAGAAAGAGAAAAGCAGCTGCCTAAATAAAGAACTGGCTTAGACAGAAAACATTTTATGAACAAGTTTTTGTCTTGCAGGAAGAGGTCAAATCTGGGTCGAGGAAGAACACACAAAGGGACTTAAAAATCAGAGGTCATAGAACCATAGAATATCCTGAGTTGGAAGGGACACACAAGGATCATCAAGTCCTGGTTGTGCACAGGGGAGTGCTTGGGAGGGGAGAAGGAGAAATCAAGCTACCAGGGCTTGCAAAAGCCAAATAGGAATACCCAGAGAGGTCAGAAGAGGACAGAGAGGAGGAAAGTGCTCACAGCTTGAGGGGCTCCTTCCCTGCTCTTTACCTGCAAGGTGGAGAGTGCTGGGCAATGAAACACTGCTGCTGCTGCTTCCCAAACACAGGAGCACATCCCCAGCAGCACAGGAGCTTTGGGTTGGGCTTGTGTGGGCTTTGCCTCTCTTGATAACAACATTCCACAGGAGATGATCCCGGCTGGTTGCACACACTTCCCACCACGAGTCCTCTCTTGCGTGACCCTTCCTGTGTCACAGCCAGATTCCCCTCACCACAGACACCAATTGCACAATCCAGACCCTATTTTCCAGCCCATGGAAAAGCAGCCCATGTCCAGCTGGCTTCATCCTGTCACAAATGTGACCTGTGGGGCTCACAGATGACGTAGCTCCCACTTCCCCCCTGACTCACCGACCTCTTTCCCCATCTGCCACGAGCAGACCAAGCCGCTGGCTCTGTTTGGAGCAAGGCATGTGCCAGAGCCACCTCCACCAGGGAGGACACGCTTGGGATTGGCCATGAGAAACCTCCCAAAGGCTTCCCTGCAGCTCAAACTTTGTCTGGAAAAATTCCACGGAGGCAGAACCCAGGAAATGAGGCAGAGACCAAGGGACACCAAGGGACAGCTGCTCTCAGCACGTGCTCGGAGTGTGACCTGTTGTGTTTGCTTTGTCCTCACCCACCAAAGCCTGAAAATGGATTTTAAAAATTCATCTCTTCCCTTAAGTTCTGAATGCCAGAATTGCATCCTCATAGCCCCATTGATAATATTTCTACACAGCATTCCAAGCAGTAAATAAAAGTGTATTTTAATTTGCTGAAAGATTTGGGCTGTTGGAAATGACACTTGTCTGTGTCTGATGCTCAGCTACATTTCAGTGTGTTCTTCTGATCAATAGAATAGGAACAGAGTATTTTTTGTCCTAATTAAATTGGGAGGCATTTTTACCCAATTAACATTTACCTGTCAGACCAGGCACAAACACTCCTCCAAATAACTGTGGTTGCATTTTGTGTGGGTTCTGTTTGGAGGAAGGTGGTTATGAAGACAAATCTTGGCCAAATATTTTGAAGGAAGACAATACTGTACAAATAAGACACACGTAATCTTTCATTGCATTCCTGCAGGATCTGAGTTCTGTTGTGGTTCAAACTAAAGCAAATAGAATTTTGCAGAGGAAGCTGAAGTGTTTCTTCCTCTCCTACTGTAATTAGAGGCAGAAGCAATTTTAAATGCAGCTTTTCTTTTTACTAATTCATTAAGCATGGATTTTCCCTGAAAACATTTCTCTGTGTCAAGTGGCCCTAATGAACAGGATATTATACAGCTATAAGTCCAGTTCCTGCTCACAGGGAAGAAGTTCAACAGTTTCAACACGCTCATCTTCAAGCAGTCTGGATGTCCTTCTGTGCCTGCTTTTGTCATCCTGTGGCCTTAGATAAGGCAGTGTCTGAAACTCAGCCATGCTCTGTGAAAAATGAAGATAACTCTCTCCTCCTTCACAGGGAAGAGATGAGCTCTAACCAAGCAGAGTGAGTAGATATCATCATGAAAAGCAGCAAAGAAACAGCAGTGGCTTTTTTCCAAGGATCTAAAGAGAACATCCTTTGCAGATGCTTTTTCCTCCACAAGTCATATTTTAAAAGGTCTTCTCACTACTATTGAAAATCAACTTGGTTCGACCTGCAGGGTTTTGTTCAGCTTTATGTGAAGAAATATTTGGCAGCCATCAATCTTTCCCAGCTACCTTTGATTTGGGAGCTGCATCCAGGGGGTTGCTGCCTGCATTCTGACATAGCAGGAGAAATGCTCAGTTTTACTGGGAATCTGGGCACTTCATCATTAGACAAGACAATATTAGAAAATCAGATATATTTATGTCTAAGGCTTTTGTCCTTTGGTCTATCCTCATTGGTGTCAGCTGACAAAACACTGACTCTTTGGGTTGAGCAATGGGATGGGTATGATGGCCTTGGCAGGGGTTGGAATGAGATGAGCTTTAGGTCCCTCCCAACCCAAACCATTCTGATTCTATGGTACCAGGCTCAGCTAAATTCAGATTCGAGTCAGTTTTTCTTAGGAATGGCTCTCAGATGGGCTTTGCTAGCATGTTTGCAGAAATCTAGATAAGGATGTCTTTAAAAGGGGAAGCAGAAGAATGAGAACAAATTGGAAACAATTGACTCTGCTCAATCCTGGGTAGCTGTAGCTGCAAGACATTTGTTTGTTATTGTACAACAGTGTGTTACAAAATCACCCTTCCTGTTACAAAACTATCCTACCCAAAATTATGACAAACTTACTGTAGATAACCTTGAGCAGATGTGCAAACTCAGTAGGATATTTTATTTTTTAAAAAATAAATCAGCATGGACTATGAATTAAAAACGTTATCAGAAAGGAAATCATATCACAGTCTGTGATACTGCAGTGAACCATTAGATTATGGCAGCCCAGTAAATTATTCCAGCTGGGAAGTGATTAATAGAGCTCACAGATTTACAGATCAGCTACATCAGTGCTGGCTGGTCCGAGGGTGAGCCCTGACACCAGCTGCCACTGGGCAGGATGTAACTGATTCCCCCAGCAGTCAAACACAATAAAGACTTGAACTTGGGAGCCTCTCTCCTTTTGGCAGAGCTGCAGTCATTCCTCTTCCTGACTGCTCTGGAGAGATTTTATCCGTGAGCACACGTTTCCCATTAAGCACTGGAAGTTATTGGATTAGAGCAGTGCAGTAGGAAAGGTCACACACAGAGAGGACTCTGAGCAGCTCAGGCTCTGCTGAGTGTCCTCATCAGGAGGGATAATCAGACAATCACCCTGCGTGCTGCTTTGCCACTGATTGCTGCCCCAGCGCTTCCCAGGTATCTGTGCAGCTCAGTGCAGTGTTCCAGGGCTCTTGAGAAAGCATTTCAATAAGCCCTTTCTCTGAAGTTCACCTAATATTTCCATGCAGTTTTCCTTTGGGTGAAATATTCTGTGGCTGCAGAGGTTTTCTTGGAAAGCCAAAGGGGAAAGTAAATTTAATTTGACTGTTTCTTAGTTACCTGACCTTTCATATTCTGTGGCATTGGGATTTTCCAATAGTCTAGAATCTTAATTAGCTCCTTCTCTCATACTTCTCTTTTTTCCTTTTTTTTTCTTTTCTCAGTCCTCCTACAGCCCCTCCAGTTGCTTCCAGAAGTGAGATCCAAAAGGAAAAAAAAAAACCCAAATGAAATGGGGGGAGTTCTTCAGATGGAATAACTCATGGTGTCATTGCTGACTTCATTCCAGTCTAGTACTGAAGGTAAATGAAAAATACTGAAAATTCAGCTAAAAAATCTGTATCATGGTTTTTCCATGTGTTTGCTTTCAAATTCTTTGATAGGCAGGGATGGCCTCTACACTTGTTTTCCATAATTATTATTTTTATAGATGCAGATTTGTAAGGACTGGGATTTTTACTTGTATCTTTGTGTGCACAAGCACTTTTCATGTACTCCAATTTCTGTTGTAGCTGGGACTTATACCCTACAGAGGGTAAAATTCATTAATTTTTTACTGAACTGTGCCTTTTATCCAGCTGGTTTCCAGAAGCTCTTTGCTCCTTCCTGAGACAGTTTTGTCTTATGAAGCAGATTTATTTTTTTAACCATCTTAGAAATTAAACTCCAGTTCCAGCTCTAGACAGTTTTATTTCATATGCTGAACTGTCACAATCAAAGGCAGGATCTCTGCTGAACAGGTTTGGGAACATCTGGCTTGTTTCTTTTGACTTTTGAGCTAATTACCTCAGAGCAGCTTGGGTTGGTGAGTATGAAACTCAGCTGCCTGGCCACAGCAGTTTGGGAGAGGTTGGGGTTTGGTTTTGTTTTTCTCCCCCTTTGTAACTGCTTTCCCCACAGCCTTAAATCATGCTGAAATGGAGAGAGCACAGATGTGTACCCAGGGAGCAGCCCACATGTGCTGGCACTGGGAGACACCACCACAGGAATTTCTTGCTGTGTGCTACAAGAGCAGACAATCTGTGCAGAAATCAGGGACTGAGGGGGGCTTGGAAATTGGGAACAGCAATGGAAAAGCTGCTCCCACGGGGAGACTCCACTGAGCCACTGCACACAGCCCAGGGAGAGGTGTTAACCCGGGCTGGGAACCCCCTGGTGCTGCAGAACCTGGTGATTGAGTGCTCCAGGGGGCTGCCCTGTGCTGGGCAGAGCATCCAGGGTGGTCCAGCTTCTCACACCTTCCTTCTGCATCCACGGGGGCCAGGGGATCCTGGAAAACCAGGTCTGACCATTCTGGCTGCCTTTGACTCTGTCACCCCAGCCCAGATGTGCAGGCTGGTCCCAGGGATCTCACTCTCTCTGGTTTCACACCTGCCCATGGAAATGAGGGCAAGGAGCTCCCGAGCAGAGGATTTGAGAAGCCTGTGCCACCGAGGCAGCACACTCAGAGCTACAGACAGACAGTGGAGTACAAAAGGAGGTTGAAACTAATTTTTTATTAAACTGGGGGAGAATGCTGGGGCCTCCAGTTTTGCCTGCTGCAATCTTTGTTAGGGGAATGTTGCTTCTTTCTGTTTTTTTGGTTTTTTTTGTTGTTTTTTTTCTGAGGATTTCTCCCAGAAAATTCAAAGGGAGTGAATTGAAGATATGTCAGCTTGGCTTTTTCCTCCCCTAAAGGAGCAGAAGTGCTGAAGGATCTGAGATTCTTCCTTTGTCACCCACAAAGTCCCACCCTGCCCCAGGATCAAACCCACACCCCAGCCTCTCCTCCTCCCTTCAGCTCTCTCTGCCAGGTAGTGTCTAACACAAATTCCCACACTGAGGAAGGAAAAAAAGGAAAAATAAGAACAATGAATCACAGCAAACCAACCAATCTTTCCATCCAGCTTGGAAAAACCTGATGGAAGAGGCTGAGGTTATTTCTGCTTCCAGACAGGAGTGCAGATGTGAAGGTGAGGGCAGGGGGGAGGGAATGCACAGATGATGGGAAGGAAATCCTGAAGGAGGAAAGGATTTGTTCCCTGTGTGCAATCCAAATGATGTGAGGGTCAGTCAGGGCAGGGGTTTCCCAATTTCAGCAAGGTTTTCCAGAACTGAGTCCATGTCTTGGGCGCAGGCACATGCCAGACACACTCTAGGCAGCAGACATTTTCCTTCACTTCTTGATTTATATATCCCAAATTGTGTCCTGGGAACCAGAAAAGCCTTCCTGCCATGGAAATAAAAAATACTAAATTCCAGTGAAGAAAGAACTTGGTTGAAAAGCCACTTTTCTTTGTAAATGACAGATGGTGCTTGGTTGTGGAGGGTGAGGGGAGTCATCCATTAAGGCAACTTCTCAGGCTGAATCCCATGTTTTAATTATGCAAATGCACTCAGACATCACAGCAGAGATGTGATCCACAGCAGAGATGATTATATCTTTACTGTTGCCTTAATGCTCACCATTGCTCTTGAAAACAAGAAAAAGCCTGGGTCAGGAGCCCTTTGCAGGAGTGAAGCAGGCTCAGGCTGAGGGAGAGGACACTGTGCTGGTGGCATCCAGCACATCCAGGTCTCGTGTTGCCCTCAGCTTGTCCCTGAGTGTGCTCTCCTGGTGATGGATGGCCCTGGAGCACACTCACACACACCAGGTTTGTAACCCCAGCAAGCCCCTGGCAGCACTGTGTGATGCCATCCACACCTTCTGGAGAGATTTCGGTGTTTTTCATGAATTCAGAGCATTCTGGGGACTCCTCAGGAGCTGCTGAGGCGAGCTCAGATGGCTGTGCCACACTCCCAGAGGCACAGCTCCCAGGCACTGTTCCCACCTGGGAGCAGGGATCCCAGCTCCTCCATCCCTCCCTCCCAGCAGCCTCCCCCAGGCTCCGTGGCACAGTTCACCATTCCCAGCTGGAATCTGCTTCCCTGGCTCTGCATCAGAGCCTCTGCTCACCCCCACAGCACACTGCTGCTGCTCCAGAAGCAGGGAAAGCTTCCAGGGGGCTTTGGCCATCAGGAATTTTGCTTTCCCGTGGTCCTTTCCCCATTCCGAGCCCCACAGGCGCTCTGTGTCTGGACAGCCAAGCTCAGAGGAGGCTGAGGAAAAACAAAGAGGAGACGTGTGGGCTTGGGAACCACTTCAGTGTCCACCCCAAATGATGGCCACTGCAGCTGCTGCCATGAAATCATTTCCAAGCCGGGTGTCTCGAGGTAGAGGACTCTCAAAATTTGGGTGTAGGCCTCTGAGAGGGCTCGAGCCAATAAAAGAAATCACTGCTCACTGCAGAAAAATACAAAAACCAATCTAGCCCTCGAGCCAGCCCTTGAAATCCCAGGTGAAATACTTGCTCAGGACCTCACTGCCTGCTCCTTTCATCATTTCAGCCCCTCCACATTGCTAATTTCATAAAACCATCACCATTGTTGCCACAGGGGATCTGCTTAGCAAACACAGCAATGCTCTGTCACTGTTTGCCCCCTGCCACTGCCCCAAATTTTCCACAAAAATTCGAGGAGGGCAGTGAAAGTGGCACTGCTCCACCAGAGCTGCAGGATGAGTGTGAAGGAAAATCAGCCCAGGGGCTCACGTGCTGCAGCTGAGTCCTGTGGCTTACCCAGCTCAGTTATCACAGAGAAATCAGCAGATTAAAGACCAAGAAGGAAATGATAATTTTCTCTAAAAATCATCTGGGGATAACCAGAAGAATTATCTGAGTGCAAGGGTAGGATAAGATCAAATGGGTATGTGTATATATAGATATATATTATATATATACATATATATCTATATATGTGTGTGTGTATGTGTGCCCTGAATACATTAAAGTGTGGAATTAGAAGGTCTCTAATCACTACACTGAATTTTAGAAACCCTCCATCAAAGATAATGCTGGGAGAAGGAACCTAAACTGTTTTAAGATGGATCTTGGCAGCTTTCTGGGTGGGATTTGGTAAGAGAACAGAAGGAATCTTAAATTGGAAATTAAAGGATTTGAAAGATGGTTTTTCCCACAGGGAGATGAAAGGATATTTGCTGAGTAGTTGTCAAGGAATTTTGATTTAATCATTTTCAGGCTATTAAATAATTCTGTTCTGAGCTCTGGTTGCTTGAAGGACCACGAGAACCTTTTGATTGGAGGAGGTTTTGTTGTGTGTCACCATGATATTTTCTGAAAAATCCCTTCACCAGGATTTTTTCTCCTGAGAAGCCTCAGAAAAGAAATGTAAACAATATTATCTGATGGCTTCTCCCCGTGTTTTGCTGCTTTGGAATGGGGCAGGTGCATCTTTGATTGGTTCCATGTGAATTGTTTTTACTTAATGACCAATCCCAGTCCAGCTGTGTCTGACTCTCCGTCACGGGTTT
>JAYDZK010000271.1:30460177-30478701 GCA_034509185.1 Euphonia xanthogaster
ATAATAGATAATCATATAATATAATCATATATAATAATATATTATTATCTATACTAGCATATCATAATAAATTATTATATATAACAATAGATATAACTATATAATAATGTATAATATAGTAATATATAATTAAGTATATAATTTAATAATAAATAATAGTATATAATAATATGTTATATCATATACTATAATATAATATAATATATAATTATAATAATCAGCCTTCTGAGAGCTTGGAGTCAGTTCTCATCTCTCACTTCATCCCGGGGACTCACAACACCACAGCAGTTGTGTTCCTACAATCAGTAGGGGCTGCTCCCCCTCTGAGCTGGGGTATTTGGAGGGGTGTGATGCCACCCCCACGTGGGTTCAGGAACATTTCCAGGATGGTCAAAGGTCTGAAAGCCCAGGAAGGAGCATCCCTGGAGCTCCTGGAGTGAGGGAGCTGCACCTGGAGTGAGGAAGGGATTCCCACCCTGAACATCAAAGGAGCACCTCACATCTCACTTCCCACCTATTCTGCAACCTGGCCATGTCCCTTCCTTTGGCATTGCTGCAATTTTAGTGGCTTTAAGTCTTTTTTCCTGCTGATCATTCAGATTTATTTCACAGGGCCTTAAAATGCTCATAGGAGGTGCAATTTCCAGCTCCTCCACATTTCACTGTAAGGGAAATTCCTTCCAGCAGACTGGCCAGTGAAAGACAAACTTTGTTTAATTAGACCAGGTTTATGATGCATTTTATTTAAAAGAGCCCCTCATTTTTATTTGGCATCCACCATTTACTGTTCCACTGATCTTGCAAGAAATAAGCAGAGTTTGCAGGACCTCAGCATTTTAATTGTCTGTTTTTCTATAGTCAGGACTATGCCAAGAGGTTGAAAATCCAGGGGCAAAAGATACAAAGAAAATGAATGAATATTGCATTGTAAAAAATAAAATAAAATAATTAAAATAAAATAAAATAAAATAAAATAAAATAATTAAAATAAAATAACACTAAAATAAAATATAAAATAAAATAAAATAAAATACCAGCATCTATTTTAGCCATTATTTTCTCTTTTTCCATTGGAGCTATTAGTCTGTGCAAAGCTGAGCCATCACACTAATAAGTTTCTGGGAGAGGACTTGGCAAATCTGACATGAAAAATGCTGCAGGATCATTTGCCTACCAAAAGGGGAAAAAAAACTTTTAAAAAAGGGTGCTTAAAATAATTTGCTTTTTAAAAAAGCCACAGAAAAGTCAGACCTGCCCTCAGTGAGGTTTGACTGAAATCTATTTATGGAATTTCCATAAGACTTTGTTCAGGTTGCTGAAATTTCATGGCAGGGAGTTGCTGCTCCTTTCAGATTCCAGCCTTCTTAACAACCCCAAGTTATTAAACCTCCTGAAAGAACCTTTTTCTTATTTTTACAGCTTGCACTCTTCGAGCTTGACAAAGATGAAACCATAATGAAAATTAGAAACTGCAGGTATAAGGCTCACTGTCATCATTAAACCCTTGTATTTTTATAAGATAAAATAGAATTGGGACATTTATTCTTTTTCTAGGACCTTAAATTGCCTACACATTTGTTTTTTTTTTAATATAAAAGTAAATTAAGTTGTACCTTGAATAAAAAAGCATTTGGCTGTGGGGCAGAACATGGTCAATGGTAGGAGATCAACATTTAAGAGTAGAAGGAGAGTGCTAATTATCCTGCCATTGAAAAAAAAATTTGTTTTCAAAAGCCAGAATGGAAAGAACTGACCTTGAGGAGCATCAAAGGAATCAAGAAAATATGAAAATAATTAAAATTTTGATGTGCATAATTGGGAATTTTGCATTCGTCTGCTTTAATTTGTGTTTAATCCATTTGCACTGAACTGCTCCTTCGTGTGTTCCTCCTGCCAACTTCAATCTCTTAATGCAACTCCTACAACTAATTTACTGCTTTTATTTCAGGGCCATATGAAACCAGTGATGTGAGCCCTTAGGATTTATAGGTGTCTCCCTAGAAGTCTTCAGAGATGTGCATTTTTTGGTAAAATATTAAACAGCTGTCACTTCCACTTCCAATAAAATGATTTGTGCTTCCAGTGTATATTTCAATTTTCACAACAGAGGCTTATTTTGGCTCTTGAGTTTTGAATACAACATGCCAGAAACCCTGTGTTTTCATAATACTAATTTAAAAAAACCATACATTTTAAACATTTTTCAGCAACCGAGTGTGAAATGTTGAAGGAATCTGTTAACATATTGATTGCTTTGAGCAGTGCTTTAAATTAGCTTTCTGTTCCTCTCCATATGGTTTTCCATTAAATTTAAATAAATTAAAGTTCAATTATCTGGAAGAGAGGTACAGAGTCTTCCCCAGGTTGATGGATGAATTAGCACTCAACGCTCCCTGTCAGGAATTCATCAGGACTCTGCCTTTGGGGATTGTGGACTTTACACCTTCTCTTTCAGGCTAGATTTCAGCACAGGTGCCAAGCACACTTTCAGAAATAGCCCTGCAACTGGAAATTCTTTCTCTCTGAGCTATTATGTGAGAAAAAAAGAAAATCAAAGCCCAAACCCAGAAGTTGATCAGCTGGAGAGGCTCTGTTTTGGCAGCCACAAGAGGTTCCAGCCTGCAGAGATGCAGCAGACGTAAACAGGAGGATATGCCACAGATGGTGTCTTTCATTCTGAAAAAAATAAAAATAAAATAAAATGTAGCTCATATCTGCCTGTTGCATGCTCAGCATGCAGAGGAGGGTGAAGAAGGGAGAACAGCATCTTAAGTATTTACACAACTGGGCCAAAACCAATTTATTCCTGTCCAGTGGAGGTCTGGGGTAGAGCAGAGAATCTTAGAATGGTTTGGGTTGGAAGGGACCTTAAAGTTCACCCAGTGCCACCCCTGCCATGGGCAGGGACACCTTCCCCTGTCCCAGGCTGCTCCAAGCCCCAGTGTCCAACCAGGGATCCAGGGGCAGCCCCAGCAGCTCTGGGCACCCTGTGCCATCTCATCTCACTGTAACAAATTTCCTCCTTCTGTCTAACCTAAATCAATCCTCTTTTAGGTTAAAAGGTGGAAGTACAGTAACTTAAAAGTAAAATAAAAGTGTATGGGGAGAAGGTGATCTGTGGGCACTTCAGGACATCTGGAGGATGTCTGGATGAATGGGATGAGTGAGCCTGGGATGTTCTCTTCCAAAACTTGGTCTCCTCCTTGCCCCATGTCCTTCCCATCCCTCCAGCTCCAGCCCACAGCAGAACCAGCCTGAGGGAATTGTGAGGAGCTGCTTGAGCTCCTGGAGGAAGGCAGAAACACCATTCAAGATCTGCTGCTCTCATTCTCATTTTCTCCCTCACGCAGGAGAGCATAAGGCATCCATCTTAGAGCTCCTGTCAGCAGCAGAGATGATCCCAGAAGGCAAAACCTCCTCATTACAGGCTCTGCCTCAGAAGTCTCATTTACCTCAGATAAAATTGCAGCTGTGAAGGGCATTGTCAGAACCAAGAATAACTCAATGGAAACGTGATCTGTGAGGAACCCTGCCCTGAGGAGCTGGGGAACAAACCCTGTTTGCAGCACACTGGGCACCCAGGGTGGTGGGGAGCCCTGAGATTGCTGGAGTGGCTACTGGGACATACTGGGATGGAGCTGCGACACGCTGGGATGAGCTGGGACATGCTGGGATGGAGCTGGGACATGCTGGGATGGAGCTGAGACATGCTGGGATGGAGCTGGGACATGCTGGGATGAGCTGGGACATGCTGGGATGAGCTGGGACATGCTGGGATGGAGCTGGGCCACGCCCCTGCTGGATGTTATAAGAAGGGGTGAGCTAGAAAGGCTTGGCTGTCTTTTGAAATGATCAGAAAGCCACAAAAAGAGCAGCAGAACAGGCCTGGCAGTAATTTCCACTTAGTGGATACCTCTATGGCATAGCTTTGTGGTTATATGAAGTAAAAAGGAGAAAATGGAATTTTTACAGCCTCTCGTGTGTCTGTGGGGTGTTGTGCAGGGATATTGTAGGTACAGACACATCTCCACTGCTCACATCTGCCTAGCCCTCCATTTCTTACAAATCACAGAGCATCAAGCCCTTGTATGAGCACAGTGACATTTCTGAGGGCGCACAGAGGTGCAGCCACCCCACGCTGGTGAAATGCCCATTTCCCTCTTCCCTCTGCCTAAATTGGGACCCTCACAAACTTCCCTCACCTCCACCTCCTCTTGCCTCACCTGCAGTGGCCCCAGACTGGTTGTTCCTCTCACTGAGCATGCCATTCATCCCCGGCAGCCACTCACCAGCTTTACTGTGTGAAAATGCATTAAATGACTGAATTGTTTGTTTTCAAGCAACTTGCTGTGCAATCCCTGGTTTGACAGGAGCCCTCGGTGCCTTGCCATTTGCTCTGCACACGTGGCTGCTCCCAGGGAGCCCTCAGCAGACAGGGGGCAGGGAACAAAACACCCTTTTTAGTGAGCCTTGGCATATTCCCCCCTGCCAAAAAACCATGGAGGCTCTTGTCTATTGTGTCAGGGCTCTGGAGTTGAGTAAGAGGGAAATTATTCACAGAAATGGCCCTATCCAGTTGATGCTCTCCTTTTTTTTTTTTTTAATTCCCAGAGTATGCATTTGTTTGAAGAGATAAGACAATCAGAAAGTTTTAAGCTGGCTTTTATAGGACTATTAAATTTCCCAATAGCGCCATAAAAATTAATAAAATCAACTGCTGCTATTCTAGCAAAAAATAAACAGACCTGGTATTAAGGGGTTTTTTTTATTCAAGGTTCTGTTGCTGCTGTTGCTGTACCAATAGGCACACATGGGTTTTGTTCCCTGGGATTTCTCTCACTGCCAGGAACAGGGGGAAAATAGATAAATGACACTCAGCTTGGCCAAAGCAGAGCATTGCTGTGTCTGTGGCACAACTGCTTCTGTGCAAGGAGTCCCTGCTCGTGGCAGGGGTTGGAATGAGGTGAGTTTTAAGGTCACTTCCAACCTAAACCAGTCTGTGATTCTGCTCATCACAGCTACTTGGACAAAAGTTGTGAAGGTGATTTATCCAGCTGGGATCCATGAGGTCTTAATGTCAAAGACTCTTTCTTCAGCTGGGTCCACTCTTGTTCCCAAATATTTCTATTTTCTGCTTCCCCCGTGCCACACAGCTCAATTGAAATTGGGTGGATGGCTGTGTGGAGATGGATGCTGCTCCTCTGGTGTGCTCCTGAAAATGAGATTTTCCATTCCTGTAATGTAGTGCTTAAAACCTAACTCAGTGTACAAAAACAGCTCGGAGGTAGGAGCTGTCTAAATCACACGTTGAAAATTCCCCATTACATTAGTGGGGGAAAAATCTTTTCGCATTATCTCTCTCAAGCTGCTTTAATCACTTTAAATCACTTTAAATGACTGTTATCAGTCATTTCATTTCCCTTCTTCCACTGAATCCTTACTGCTTTCCACTTCTGAGGTGTTTTCAACCTGTACTTGGAACAGAACTTGCTCCCTCCAGTGTAATTTTCATTTTAACCTCCCCTCAATGGCCTAGAAGTAATAGATTGCTAAGATTGCTTTAATAGATTGGAAATTTAAACCTTATAGATATAACCACCTGGATGATGTTACAGCTGGATGGTAAGGCAAAGAATAACAAACCCTAAAAGTTACTGAACTAAGACTTATGTTGTAAGGCTGCTGAAATGCTGGGCATTGTTATGGCTCTGTAATTAAATAACATTCCTTGGTGTTATGGTTCCACTGCTATTCAAAATCCTCTGCTCTGGAATTGCTTTCTTTAGTGGTAACTTGGAGAGAAGTGATTACTGATGGAGGAAAACAAATATTTTTAATATTCCCTTGTTGTCTTCTCAATGGTCTTCTCTTCCCTGTGGTCCTCTTAAAGCACTTGGGTGCTCTCTCCATGAATTTCTGGACACTGGAGGAGCTTTCAGCTGAAATCTTCAGGTTAATAATGTGCCTTCATCATTTGGGGTGGTGAACATAAACCGTGGCAACCTGGTTAAAAATCCTCCCAGCTTAGGGAACAACCAGAAAGTCTTTGTGAACGGTGGGAGCAGCGGGGTTTCCTTGCCTTTGTGGTGTCCAGAATTCTGGGGTTTATGGAATATTTTCTAGAGAATTGCTGATTTTAATTTGTGACATCTCATGTGACCAGGTGCCCATCCTGTCATAGGATCTTAGGAAGACCCTAATGATTGATTGATTGGAATGATTGATTTTCATAGAATCCCAGGATGGTTTGGGCTGGAAGGGACCTTAAATCCCACCCAGTGCCACCCCTGCCATGGGCAGGGACACCTTCCACTGTCCCAGGCTGCTGCAAGCCCCAATGTCCAACCTGGCCTTGGACATGGTTTGAGGCATCCACAGCCTCTCTGAGCAACCCAATGGACTTCCAGAGGCTTCTCTGTGGTGCAAAATATCTTCTAAAAATACTTGGTAATTTCAGGGCTTGTGCTGGAACCTGGTGGTGTTCAAACATTCCCTCAGCGTGTGATTTTCACTGCTGCAACCAACAGCTACAAAGGGCCAGCAACAGCCTCCAGCACTCAGCACATAAATGCAGAGTATTTATCTCCAAACCATTTATTTTTAGCCTGCTTTTCTCAGATTCTAGTGGGGAGATGCTGCTCCCTGTGTTTTCCTTGTGCTTTCCTGTGCTTTCCTTATTTATCAGGCCTGGAACCACAGAAGATATCACTCCATTCAGTTTGTGTCCTCCTCCCGTGGAAATGCTTTAGCATAAATATACTGAAGTTTCTCTCCATTTCCATGTGATATCTGTGACAAACTCCTTCCAAGATTTCTCATCTCCATCAGCAGTTTTCAAATTTCACTTTCCAACTCAGGGAAACAGCAGTGGTCTAAAAAGAATTAAAGAGAGAAGAACACTTTATTTTAAATATATTTGCTTCAGGTTTTCCTAGAATCCAGAACTTTGAGGTCAGTAACGACTGTTTCTTCCAAACTTCCTCCCTGACACAAGATTAACAAACAATCTTGCACTAATTAATCTCAAAGGAACTACCTGGGAAGCACAAACCAGTTGTGCACAGCTTTTAAAGCAATCACACTCATACCAGAACTGTTGTTTATCAGGGTGTGTTCCCATTTTCCCAGAGTTCTTCTCCGTAGACCTCAAGTTCAAAAAAAAATGTTCTCACTGCCATATTTGTTAATTTTGCACGCAAAAAGAAACCTGAGTTTTTGGTTTTTTTTTTCCCCCTGAGCCTGGAAGAGACAGCAACCACTGTAGGATGACTGAGAGCTGGGGCTTCCCAATCCCACTGGGATCCCATGCCATGGGTGCTTCCCAGGATTGCTGAGCAGCTGCAGGGCTCAGCCATGCAGGTGGGGAGACAGCAACTCCCCAGCAAATATTTGGGATGACTCAAATCAGCTTCCAAAACAAGCCTGTGCATCGTGGGCTGACCTCATCAGAAATAAACTCTGAGTGAGTGTGCTGGGGATGGCATTAACTCACCACAGAGGGGACAGCAGGATGGGGATTTTGCAGGGAGCTCTCTGCACTCTGGACATTCTGAAGTTAATTAAAATGTCACTGAGGCATTAATAGTGTGAATCACTCTGGGTTTTTTAAGGGAGCATCAGTTTGGTGGGCTCAAATCCTTCCCTGTGCTGCTGGATCCTGTTTGGGATGGGAGCTCCCCAGACCCGTGGGCTGCTGTGGTGCATCCAGGCGTGGGCCCAACAGCCAACCCCTGTGCCAGCTCATCTTCCAGGCTGAGGAAGAGATGCCAGTGCTCCTGGTGGTGGAGGAATGCCCCCGAGGTGAAAATCCCACAATCCCAGCAATCAGTGCAGACAGATGTGATGACATCTGCTTGACAAATCCAGCACGCCGGGTATCTCCTGCTTGACAACTCTACAAATTCCTTTGCAGCCTGTGATAATGGAAGGCTGTCAGTCAAAACTCTCCTACATCTTTCACTCACATCAAATGCTTGACTTTATCATAAATAACAGGGAGTTAATTACTGCTCTGATGTGATCGACTCCAGAGGTGCCCCAGAAATGTCACAGTTATTAAATTGATTGCCCTGGCTTGCCTCTACTCCTTATAACATTTATTTTAACCTGATCCTTAGCACACAAAAACCTACCAGCAGTGTAAATAGACTCTCCAGTAAGTAAATTCTAGTTCAAGTCAGAAAAAAATGATGTCTTGGAGCAGGATCCACCCCCGCTCTGAGTTGATCTTGAAATATCATTCTCATCAAGTTCTGGCACATGATGCAAATCCCAGTACTAGAGTTGCAGGACATCAGGCAGCAAGGCTACACAAACATTGGCAAGACTTCTCCTTTTCCTTCCACTGTGTTTGCCTCAGACATAAAACTCCAGGCCTCTCAGCCTTCCTACTCCAGTGGAATATTGGAAACATGGAGAAGGCAACAGAGCCTCCCATGGCGCCGTCCAGCCAGAGGGGAGAGGTGGGAGGGTTCCCTCTCTCATCTCCCCTTTCCTGCTTCATCCCCACTCTCCTCCTTGCCTCCTGTCCCTTTCTCATTCCACTCCTCCCCAGGGAATGCTGACTTGCTGCAGAGGCTGTTTTAAGGAGTGACAGGGGTCCAGCAGCAGTGGGATGTGCATCACCCAGTGGCAGCACATCAACCCCCCTGGGGATGAGCTGTGCTCCCTCTAAACCCAGCATGAACCCACACAGTGGAGGCAGAGAGTGAAATTCAGGCTGGAGCTGGAGCTGTGGACTTGTGGGCTAGTTGGGAAACCTGACATTAATTCCCACCTTGGATCTGCTGGCCCCTTTGGAGAAATGCTGCTCTGTTGTTCAGCTTGCACTAACTCCAGCAATGCCCAGAGGAATCCTGCAATGCGGTGATCACAACATTCCATCCCCATGATGTCATTTGGGGGGTTGGAATTGGATGATCTTTAGGGTCTCTTCCAACCCAAGCCTGTCTATGACTGATTTTTCAAGAAGCAAGGTTTTTCTTTTGAGAAAACAGCCCAGTTTACATTTGAGAGGGCTGGCAGCAACGGAGCTATTGATCTTCCTTCCCTAAACATTGTTCTTGTGATTGAAATGAAATATGTGAACTGCATTTAAAAGATTTCTCTGCTTCTACAGTGGGTCAGAGCTTGCCCTCGTACATCAGTGGATATTAACTCATCATATTCTCATTTATATGTAAACTCCAAGATGCTGATGGAGTCAAGTACTGTTGTGTGTGCATATTTGAGGACCTAATTTTCTTCTGTGTTTTATTTTATAGTTATCAGGCTGGGCTCTGCTGGCTTGACTCTACTGCCTTTAAAAGAGAGCAGTGGAAGAAGAATGGATTTTGTTTTGTTGTTTGATCGGTGGAATGAAAATGTCCTGCCCAAACCAAAACTGCATATGGGCTATTTGTAAACATTTGCCTTGTTTACTTCCAGTAACAATGCAGCCTGGTTTTCATACAGGAAGTTCTTTCAGAGCAAAAACCAACACATATTTTTGTTGAAATGTTGGGTTTGAAATCACCCGAGCTTTGTTTCCAGACAAGCAAATCTGTGGGTAATTTGATTTAAAATTAGCAAGTAATAAACTTGGTTTTTTTGATCAGAACTATTTTTGCATGGGTGATCCTGCCACGCAGACAAGAAGTGATTTGTCCTCAGGTCTGTTCTTGCTGGGGCAGCAAACACCCATCCTACTCACAGGGGTGAGCCAAATCAGCTGAAGACTTGTGAAATGCAACTTTTCCCCATCATTTGGTGGTTCAAGAAGCCTGGGGAGTTTTGTTTCTCTGCCCAGGGACACAGGAACACACAGGGGAGTGCTGGGGGTACCCTACACTCCTGGATTTGCCTGTGGGTACACTTTGTACCCACAAAAACCAGCAAAGAGAGGAGGAAAACTTTTGGCTGAGATGTAAATCAAAGATTCATCTCTTTCCCCTCCGATTTTTTTCCAAATTTTGTACTGCAGAGCTACAGATTTTCTACTGACCTTCCTTTCTGTCAGTGTTTTTTGGGATGGAATTAGTGCCAGGTACACAGGGTGGGAACTGAGCCACAAAGGTGAAAGCTGCTCACAGATCAAATCCCCAAAAACTCTCAGTGTTTTGGTTTAAATCTCTACAGAACTCTTTGTGGGAGCATTTTATGAGCTGGAGAAGAACATGAGTACAGAATTAACAGCTCTTGCACTTAATTTGTCAGAGGGGCAGATGCAGCTTCAGCATCAGTGCCTCAAGTGCTCCATGTCACAGCTTCAGGGGCCAGGCCAGGAGCTGCCCGTGATTTATGTCACTGCAGCTGCCTCAAGCAATAAAATTTGGATGGGCCCCAGCACCTGTGTGGGTGAGGAGTCAGGGGCTGAGGAGATTCTTTCCCTGCCTACATGCATTTAAAGATGGAAGGCTAATTTTGTGATACCTGCCACAGTCCAGTGGTGGATTTTTATATAATCTCATTTTTCAACTGAGAAGGAAAGCCTTCCTTTCCAGATAAATCCACCTCAGTTAAGTAAAGCTGGGAGCCTTTCTCTTCTGCCTGATTTTGATACCTCTAATTTATCACTTGCAGATTTGTATCTAAGTCCCACTGTAGCTTCTCTAAAGTCCAGACAAAATTTAAATGTTGAAAACTTCTGTCTTTCAAAAGAACAGATTTTATCTTAGAAGATTGGGGTTTGGATGTTTAAAAAATGAGATAAATCACGATTCTGTGTTATTCTGAAGACAACATGTCTGGCTGGGGGAGACTCCCACCTCTTTCTGGGCTGCTTGCTTTGGGACAGCCTGGAGGATGTGAGCAGCTGCCACGAAAAGTGAGTGTGAAAAACATGCAGAATCCTTTTGTCTTCTCGGTGAGTCATTGCAGCCTCCTTGTCTCTCCCTTCCTACATCCCAGAAAAGCAGGGGAGGGCTGGGTTCCACGCAGGCAAGCAGCAGCCAGGGCTGGCAGTGACAGGGGCAGGTGGGCAAGCCCAGCATGGCCAGGGCTCTGTGTGTGTGTGTGTGTCAGGTTAGGGAATGGGACCTGCTGAAATCGAGGGAAGAGGGAAGAGGGAAAAGATCCTGAGGGCTCAGAGCAAGGGCTGGGATTCCCCATCCAGAAGTGGTTAGCACAGAAAATGTAATTGCAAGTTGGAAGCCTCTTGGTTTTGCTGCTGTTTATAGCAGCCTTGGTTCTGGATGTTGTTTGAAGATGCTGTCCCTGTGGCAGGGAATGATTAATCCATCCCAAATGCTGTGGAGAAGGAGCTGCTGTCAAACCAGAAGTGCTGTGCAATCCACAAAGGCCCTCTGGGATTGCTGGAGAAACATCTCCAGCACCAGCCAAGCCAGCTATCCCATCCTGTTCATGGTTATCCCACCCATGTTCATCTTTTTTCATAGAATCACAGAATCACGGGGTAGTTTGGGTTGGAAGGGACATGAAATCCCACCTAGTTTCACCCTTCCTTTATACCAGGCCCCCCAGTGCCTCAGGGGCTTTCTTCCTTGATGGGTTTTTGCGATCTCCAGGTGCATAAATGCTCTAGCACAGCCTGCACAGCCTTGTGTGCTCCTTCCACAGCACCTCCCGTGGCTGGCTGCAGGATCCCTCCTGCCAGAGCATCCATGGAACCCCTGTGTGCTCCTGGAAAGGACTGTGCTCTCTGCTATTCCTGAAGATTTTGAGCACGTGGCTCTAAAACTCTCTGCAAAGCTTTAATTACAGGGGGAAAAAATGTTGTTTTTTTTTTAAATAGATTGTCCCAGGGGAAAATGGAGCTGGGAAGTTATTTTCCTTGTCTGGTGGTCTGATCTAGAACTGCCTGTCACACACAGATGTGTGCAGCAGCTCCAGCACCAACACCCACAGATTAACTTCCATAAGCACTTCAGGCTTCATCTGCTGCTGTTTTGCCCAGGAAGCTCGAGCCCAGGTTGATTTCTGAAGCTGGCTGTTGCTGAAATAATTCACCACCTTGATCTCAGCAGTGCCAGTGGCTGCCAAAAGCAGCGGTGCAGGTGGGTCCTGGGGGTGCCACTGGCACAGGCAAGGCTGGGAGCACCTGAGTGGGAGCAGTCCTGCCTCCACCTGAGATGAGGCAGTGCCAGTGATTTCACAACCTCTGGAGGGATTTAAAAGATGTGAGGTTGTGGGGACGTGGGGTGGCCGTGGCCTTGGCAGTGCTGGGTGAACTGACACAGTGATCCCAGAGGTCTTTCCCAACCTAAACAATTCTATGCTTGTGCAGAGTTTTCTGAGCTCTCACCACACTGAATGATGTTGTGAATGTCTGTGGGAAGCAGCTCTCTTGCTCATGCACCCCTCAGTGGGTTTTATGCCAAAAAGTGCTTTCTGCTGCTCCTGAACAATTCTTTGCACAGCACATCTCCTGCAGCCCTCCTTGGGGACTATCAGTCCATGCCATCTCTCACCTTAATTCTCCTCACTCAGCACCAAGCCCAGGTGCTGCATCACACAAAACTTTTGCTTTATTTCTCTCATTTTCAAGCTTTCTGAAGCCCCCAGCTCATTCAAAAGGCATTGTTTTAGGTATGGCCATTATACCCTTGTAAGTGCTCACAGAAATGCTACATGCTGGTGTTCAGTATTTTGCCTTTTCATCTGCCTCCCAATACCAGATTCCCTCAGCTGAACCATTCCCCAGCTGCTTCTTCAGGGTGGCTCCACCACCTGAAGCTTTTTTCTGAAGGCAGATTACTCTTCTGGTTTATTTTGTTGACATCTGATAGAATTTCCTCCCTTGCTAATGAGATTCTTCAACTCAGTCCACTTGTGCTGCAGTAATCCCAGGTTAAAAAAAATAATAATAATAAAAAAATACAAAATTAGCCAATAAGAATTAAACAACTTGGGAAGCCTGCAAGTGGATAACATAATTCTGAAGCAAATCCACCTCCTGAGCCCTGTCCCTTGGCTTTGTGTGCACAGGGATGAGCTGACACAGGATGTGCATCTCTCCACTGAAGTGTGTGACTGCTCCTCCAGCCAGCCTCAAACAAAAACCCCACTTTTCCCTCCCACAGCTCAAACCTGTTGGTTTGGCACTGATCCTCATTTGTTCTCCCAGCTTTCTGGAGACAGGAGGGCTGGGAGCTCTGCTCACCCCAAGCAGGGCTCCCCTGAGCTCATCAGCCACCCCTGAACTTTCCCAGGTGGGACTTCCAAACTTTCCCCTCTCTGTTCAACAGCTCCCCTTCTGCAGAGGGAATTAGCTGACTACAAATGGAATAAAACAAAAACTTAAGTCACTTTCAGGTTACTCACAGAGAGAAACAAAGCTGAGAAATGACAAGTTCCTTGAGGGAATTTGTCAAATAGGAAACAACTTCCTCTTTTCTCAGCTCTCTGACATCACTGGGAGCTGGGATCTTGCATCCCTAACTGGCCATAACTTTTTCTTCTTCCAGAAAATGGGGTATTTAACGTAATGCTCATTTTTTTTCCCCTGAAAATCTTCTTAGGGACGTAGAAATGGATGTTAATGTATGCCAGTCCATTACTGAGTATGGTAATGAAGCAGCCGTGGCCAATGGTGAAGCTTAAATTAAGCACGCTTCAGAAAACAAACACAACCCCTCCAGAATTCCTATTCAACATTTGTAATGGAACAAAACTCCTAATAAAATGTTTTCCCCAAGAAGTAATAAATTCTGGAAACATGACTGTGTTTACTTAGAGCTTTTGTAATGAAAACGTTTTTCTCAGGCAGGAAAACTGCTCTTTATGGGAAAATTCAGTAAATACAATTATGCAACTGTTTTCCTGAGGCTTTTACAAACCTGTGCTGCTGCAAAAGCTCAGCAGACCAGTCCAGCAGTGTGTGTGGAACTCAGAGAAAATATTCCTCAAGCATTGAAAACACATATGTACTTTTCTGTTTCTGTATCTCATTTATATAATTAAAAACTCCTCCAAAGCCTCAGCAGAGATCTGAAAAAACCTGATTCATTTTTCACCAGGAGAGAGTTCAGGCCATAAATCTTCTGAAATGAAACGTGACAAATCTCCACTTGCAACTTCTTGAGAAATGCTTTTTCTTAAAAGCATTAAAAGTAAAAATGCCATATTTATTTATTTGGGGGAAGGGAAATAAATGGATTTAAATTTATGATTTAATCTAGGAAAAATGTATCAAGTATCACTAGGATTGATTTTTTTTAAGTAGATGCTGACCACCTAAATGCTGCTGTTGCCTCTGGAATTAACAGGGAGCTCACACACACCCCAGAGCTGATGTGAGACATTTTACATTTGAAGTCAAACATTCACCACTAAATTTTAAATGGCTTCTCACCCATTTTTGCATCCCCTGGGGTGTCTCAGGAGGCTCAGAAGGCACAAACCATCCCAAGCCACCTCACAAGGATGCTCAGGCAGCTCTGCTGCGTCTCGGAGCAGCGCTGAGCTTTGCTCAGGGAAACACCAAAATTTCCCTGGTTTTGGGATGACAGGAGCCCTCCCAGTGCTCCCAGTGCTGGGCTCCCTGCTGGACCCTGGCCAGGGGTGCTGAGCAGCACCCACAGAGCTGCCAGCTCTGCCCCAAGCCGGGCTCAGGGCTGCTCTGCACTGCCAGCACTGCGCAGAGCAGCTTTGATCCCAAGCTGCAGAGGAAATCCTGATCCCAAACTAGAGAGGAAATGCTGATCCTTGAGCTGATCCCATGATCAGCTATTGCTTCAAACGCAGCAGAAAGCACCTCTCCAGGAGGCCCTGCCCTTCCTCCTCCAGCACAGAGCAGGAGTCAGAGGAATCAAAGCTCAACAATCACAACTGCACAGCAAATAAAAGGAGCAGCCCCCCTGGCTGTCCCAGCAGCTCCAAAGCCTTGGCAGGACCTGCCCCTGCATCCCTGAGCTCCAGATCCCAAAAGCAGGGGAACAAAGCTCAGGCAATCTGGGAAAGCATCAGCCCTGGCTAGCAGGACTCACAGGGGGGGTTTGGAGGGGCTCTGAGGCTGTGACAGCCAAGGAGAGAGACTGGAGCCCCCCCTGCACCCCTAAATGGGGTGAAAAACCCCTCTCCCATCCCTCTGGGAGCTCTAATCCACCTACACTCCTTACTGGGGTGATAAAAACCCCTCTCCCATCCCTCTGGGAGCTCTGGGTGCAGCTGTTGTCACCTGTCCCGTGGTTTCAATCCATTCAAACCCCCAAAAACCATTTTAACTTAGGATAAACAATGTGGCAGATGACATCTCTGTAGGATGTGCTGTTTGTGTTTCCTCTGGTAAGTCTGGGTTTCACCACATCATAAAACAAAAAAATGAGGGGAAAGAGTTATTTGGGTTTTGTGGCTTTTGGATAGGTAAGTTTTAAAATATTACACAAATGTGAAATCATTTTGTTTGGGTTTTCTAGTGCAAAACTGAAGCCAAACAAAGATAAATCAAGAGCAAATACTTTCTGGGGCAAAGATGGGCTGGAATGGTGATACACTGCTAAACTCCTGTTAAAACTACACCTCCCAGCATGTATCCATGTTTTATACCTCCACTTGCATCTCTGAGAGAGAATTCTTTTCCTAACAATATTCAAAAAGGAAGATTCAACTCCTCAAGGCAATTTGGAATAAGTTTGGCAAAAAGTATCTGCGTTACTTAAGGATGATGCATTTACCTTGAAAACAAAATACCTTTATTTCTCCCTCAAATTACTAATTATCCAGGTGGTAACAATGCCAGATTAGAAAATTACCTGTAAATAAGAAAATTACCTGTAAATAGAAAATTACCTGTAAAGCTGGAAGATCCATCAGTTAGAGTAATGTAAAAATTTTATAAAGTATACTCTAGATCATCTGCATTCACAAAGACAAGAGCCTCATTTCCTTCCTCCTAACTCTGTAATTTCTCATATTTCATTAAGCTTTAATCAGGAGACTTAAGTCTTGTTCTACCTCAAATTAGTTTTAAGCAGAATATGAAGTACAAGTACTGCTAATTTATAATATTTTATATGCCCTTAATCCTGCTGAAGAATGGACTGAAGGAATTATTGCATTTCCTTCTCACCTGGCCTAAAAAGGGCAAATGGCCAAGGAGAGCCTCAAGCTGGAATCACTCAGGTGCAAAGCAACCAGGACAACTCTCAGCATCAAACTGCAGATTTTTTCTGCCTCTAACACATGATCACCCAGAGAATCCCCAAAGCCCCCGCTGATTTTGAAAGATTATCACAAATCAGGTTTAAAATTTTAATATTTTTAATTAATACTCCGAGGAAGGGAGGGAATTTAATGGGCACAAGGGACAAAACAGGCATAATTTGGAAATGTGTGAACCAGCAAAGCAGGAAAGCTAAAAAATTGTTCCAGATGAGAAGAAATGAATGAAGGAAAAAAAAAAAACTTTCTCCATCATCCATGGCAAAGCTCTGAGGAGGCTTACAGGGAAAAACATGGTGAGAGAAAGGGAACCAGAGAGGCCTGGCCTGCCTCAGGTCCCTGTGACCAGGGACTGTCCCCTCTCCTGAAGGGTTTCCTTCACTGCTAAATTAGCAGAGGAGAAATTCAAGGTGCTGTGGGTCGAGGTTCAGGGGGTCCCCCTTTGAATCCACCCTGGTTTTGGCAGGCAGCACCCCCAGCATCACCCCCTCCAGTTCCCTGGGTGCTGCAGGGATGGAATGCAAGGTCAGGCTGGGCTGAGAGGGGGATATACCTCAGCAGAAGAAAGAAGCAACCTCTGAGGTTCAAAATCTGCACTTGAATCAGTTCATTAATCCCACCCTGCAAATCAGAGCAGAGGGGAGGAGGGGAAGATGTGAGGAATTCCCAGAGTCCAGGACTAAAATAGCATTATTAAACACTTCATCTCTTTTTTGGACATTTTCCCAATGACTTTTAAATCTCCCTAGGCTTATAGAGAAAGGGGAAAAAAAAAAGTTTACATCCTTTATGTGCAGGTTTTAGAAGACAACCTTGAGCAGTGGTGCTGTAGGGAAGGACTGCAGCTCTCCCACCCTCGTGCCTGGGAGCTCAGCAGCAGCTGATGCATCTTGTACGAAATCCCCCCAAAACAGGAGCACAGGTGATGCTGCAGCTAGTGCTGCAAAACAAAGGAAGAGAGAGATCCCACTCAGAGCTAATCCTGGAGGGAGTTGGCAGGGGTGAGGATTATGGCAGCTTTAAACAAAAGTTAGAATGAAATGAAAGATTAGGCAGTTCTTTTGTTCTTCAGGAGGAAAAGTGCTTGTGTAGCACTTCTCCCCAAACTTTGACAGCCCCAGCAGAGAATATGAGAAGTATATGCAATTTTTCTTTATTAAAAAAACCTCTGCCATTAAACATTCGTTATTTGACAACCTAAAATTCAACACCTGATTTTTGTAGTCCCAGATTATCTCTGTGCTTGCCAAGTGTAAATTAACTTCTGTTTGTCTCTTTTATTGAAATACAGCTAGCCCTGCTTGCTTTTGTGCTATAAAATGCAGTTATTCCTCAGAAAAACACTCATAAAACAGAGCAGGGAAGGAATAAAGTGACTGGGATGGATGTTGGTAGCTGAGCAAAGTGAGAGCAGAACTTTTGCAAAAGAAGCTTTGCTGGAAAGATTAATTATTCTGGGAATCCATTTCAGACTCAGTAAGACAGGTTTTCATGGGCATTGTGGCAAATCCCTTTAAATCTGGATTCCATAACTATGGGAGAGATGGATGGGGTGGCTGAAATGGGATAGGATGATAACAGGAACAGGAGCCAGCACCCAAATCAGATTTGTGCATGATCAGCTCAGGCAACTGAAGCCTGGGAAAGCTTTTAAAGGCTCATGTGATCCTAAATGGCTGAGGTGAAAATGTAAGTGTACATGCCCACAAAATACAGGGATTATTTCTCTAGCTCCACTGGAAATGCAGTGAGTTTGGCAGGCCTGAACTGCAGAGGGCTGGCAATGGACTGGAGGGTCTTTGATTTATAGATTTATAGGGAGGGTCTTTTATTTATAGATCTGCTCCAGTTTCCATCCAATCCAAGCCATCAGCAGCTAAAAGCTGGGTATTTTCCTGTGGCCTGCAGGAGCTCTGCCCGAGGCTGGGGAGCTGTAGGAGCTCCCAGCCCTGAGAGATCCACCAGGATCAGCAGCTGGGGGGGACAGAGCACAGGGGTTTGCTGCAGAAATCCCAGAAGAGGCCAGCGCTGGGGGATTGGGGCACAGCCTCCTCCAGAAACCACTTTCCTGGGAGAGGAGATGGTTTTGAACCCTGCCCATCCACCCCAGGTGCTTTGCCCTGCAGGGAATGAGACATTCCTGGAGTACCCAACATTCAGCTCAAGGTGCTGTTTGCACAGTTCAATAAACACAGCCCTGGGGATGTGGTTTAACACAGGAATGGGGCAGTGGTGGCCCCGTCCTCTGGCCTGTCTGGCACTGCCACAGGCTGCAGCTGAGCTCCTTGTGAAGACCACAATCCTCCAGAGGTCATGGCTCATCCAAATCACTGCTCCAGACAGCTGAGAGCAAAGACCAAAAAAGCAAAGTTAAATCTGCACTTGGCAAAAAAGAAAAAAGAAAAGAAAAGAAAAAATAAAAAATA
>JAYDZK010000271.1:30498896-30509721 GCA_034509185.1 Euphonia xanthogaster
TGGTTGGCTTAAGAAAAATTATTGTTATTATTATTGCTATTATTATTGCTATTATTGCTATTATTATTGCTATTATTATTATTATTATTATTATTATTATTATTATTATTATTATTATTATTATTATTATTATTATTTACAACATAAAGCAGGTAAGTCCCATAAACACCAGTAAGATGTCAGTGGGATGACACAACATTGCCAGGGAATTTATTCCTTTAATAGTTTTCAAATCCTGTCCATGGACTCCAGTAACATTCCACAACAGCATCTCCACACAGAGGGTTTTCTGCACCTCCCTGGTCTTCCACATTTGGCAGCATTTCTTTGATAATGGAATTTAGCCTTTCCTAAAGCAGTGCCACCTCTTTGGGGAATGCACCTGCAAGAGTTTCTCAGAGCTCAGGTGTGTCCTGAAGGACACATGCTGCTGCTGGAAGCTGTTCTTGGATAGGGGTTGATATTCCTCCACCAAGTGTCCCTATTTCACATTAAACCAGACTGCAGTAACTCTGGGTTTTAATATGTTGTTTTCCAAGTGATGTTCATCCAAACCTTTTAGATTCAGGTTTCTTATATTAACCATATTCCTAAAGGATCATTCTGTGTCCACACAGCTCCTGGAATTGCTTTCCTCTGATTCTTGTTTCATTTTCTCAGCTGATGTCCTCCAAATCCCCACAAATCTCCCACTCCAGAGTGGGCTGCCACATCTGGCAATATGGATTTGCTGCAGCTGTGCAGGTCCTCCCCACACACCTTTGCCAGGATGTTTTACTGCCCTGTGTCAAGTGGGTCCCCTCACAGTGGCAGAGCTGCTCACACAGAGATATGGGAATTCCTAGGTGAACTCAGAATCAGTTCTAGCAGCTTCTTAGAAAGGCTGCATTTTATTTTGTATCACTTATGTGATGAGCAGAAATTCTTTGTGTTTCAGGAGGGATCCTGGCCCTGAGTATTCTCCAAGGGGCAGCTGGATAACTGTGATCCCTCACAGACTTCACAAAAGGGACTCTCTAAGAAGTGGTCTGCAACTTCTTTTCCCATCCCTTTTCCCTCCCACTCCTCCATTTTCTCTGGAATAACTTCCTCTTTTACCAAGGAATTTCTCCCTGGTCTTTCTGAGATTTCTTGGGAGAGACTGCCACCTCAACAAGCCCTTAAATAAGAGTTGCCTCCTCCACCTTCAAGGATGATGGAAACTCTAAACACACTGTCAAACAGCAAAGGTCAGCCTGCTTTTAAAAATGTCATTTTTAATGCCCTAAATGAGGTATGAATTGTAGAAGTTCATCTACAGATGCACAATCAAGTCCCTAATCTATAGCTACCTATATTATAAAGGTCAAAGCCTGCAGAATTTTTTTTTCCACTGTTTGGCTTTGCTTCCTCCTAAGGGATCAATAAAGTAACTCATATTTCCTTTCTATTTTAACTGTGTTGTTGAGAGTATCTTCTCCTAGGCAGTGAACTGCTGGCACTACCTTTTTTATTGGCTATAACCTTTAAAAGAATAGATAATTCAAACACCACCTTGGAAACAAGTGGTAATAAAATGCAACACCAGAAAAACAGCACAGAGTAAAACTTCCAGCAGAGTCTCCTCCATCAAGACTCTTCATGAATTTTCTTTTTCTCTCTCCACACCAGCAAGTACAGAAGGAGAACATCCTGTCCCAAGCCATGACTGGTTTTGGGATCCACCACAGGACTTTGGTGACACCAGCTCAGTACACAGTGGATTTAGCCTTTTTCTGACCCATAGATGGGGTAAATTACAGGTGTTTTAAAAACTTTTATTCCATTCTCAGTCTCATGTGAAGGGTGAGACAATACAGATGTTATAATTCATGCCATCACAATCAGAAGTTGATTATTTCTCAATTACAATGCATTGTAAGTGTTTCTTGGCCTATCAGCTTTTGCCACACCATGCTGTAAATGCCTTAAAGCAAATAATCTAAAATTATCCTTTGTGGGTCCTACTACAAAGGATAATTTTATATTATTGGCTTTAAGGCATTTCATAGTCTTTCATAGTTCTATTTCTTCAAAGTATCCAGTCTTATTTGCAGGGCCATCCTTTGAAATTTGTTTCTAGTTCCATTTCTCTCTCAACAATGTCTGTCCCATTCTATGACACTTCTAAGTCAGCATTTCTTATCTCAAAGTTTGCATACAGGTGCACACTGTGGGAGCCTTCTGTCAGGCTTTGAGAATTCTCTACAAATCAATTTCCCACATTTCCCCCTCTCTCTTGAATGGAAAAAAACTTGTTTGATGGCCTTGTTCATCATTTGCTGTGCACAGTGAAGTACACAAGGTACTATCACTAACATTGATACTATAACAATCAATGCATATAAACCTGTTTTGTAAAGCTCTTTCAGCTAAGGTGTAAAACTCTATCCTTCAAACAAGTTGTCTGGAGCTCTGGAGAAGCCAAGAGAATCTTGTTGGAGGTGATGTGGATCTCACATCCCCAATTTCAACAGAGAGGCTGCTGCAGGAATACCTTGGTGGCATTAATTTTCTCCCCTCCCTAGCTTGACTCTGAGCACAGACATCAAGCAGCCAGAAAAGCAGGGGAAAAGGAGTGTCCCAAAGTACAGCCTGCTGCTGAAGCAGAAATTTACTTTAATCCCATTGCCAAAGATGACTCATGTTCTTCAGCGGAACTTGAAAGTCAAGGTTCTCCCCTTTAAAGTCTTCATCTTCCTGCAGCATGAGTCTCAGTGATTTTCCATGTAAACAGGGAAGTTTTAATTACATAATGGGTGCTTCTGCTGTTTTCACAAGAATTCCTTTTTTCAGAGGCAATGCTTAAAGGAAGCTGTTCATCTTCAGAGGTCAGGTTGTTGAAAAAGGTGAGTTATTGTTCAGAGCAAGTGAAGGAATGTGGAAGTACATTTTAATTAAGTGTTTTAATCCATAACTCCAGGAAATGCTTGTCACACTCCCTTAACCCTGGCCAGATTCAAGATAGGACCAGGGGGTGCTTACTGGGGGTCTTAGAAAAGCCACAGATAAATCCACTCAAGAAAAGGTTGTGCAAATGAAAGGAGGCACAAGATGCAAATTAATGGACTGTGATGGCCTAAAGAATAACTAAGGAACAGGATAAGAAGTAAATCTTCTCCTGGAGTCTGGTGGAGCTGCTTCAGTCCCCTGAGATGACAATAGACACCGAGAGCCACACCAAGAGGAAAAAGGCATCAACATTTGTGAAGGACACTAAGTAAGGTAGGCTACCTCTAGAGAAAATCAGGGGGAGCAAGTAGACAACAAAAAAACCTGAAATTTATTGTAGAGTTCAAGGTAACCTCCCTTTATAACACAAATATTTGTTGCATGTTACTGGCTGTTCTGTTGTACAAAAAAAAAAAAAATCATGTTGGCTTTGCTGTAGGCAGTTAATGAAACTCCTCAGTGCCTGGCAGCATTAATAACAGAAAAAGGTGTCATATGTAAAATGAAATCTAATCTAGCCTGACACAGTGGATTGCTTACCTCTGACCTTCCCACAGCCAAAATCCTTTTAAAGATATGAAGAGGCTTTGGCTCATTAGGATGAGCAGCAGCAGCCCAGCTTAAGCTGTTTTGCTTGAGAAAGTTGATAAATGATTGTTGTCATGAAAGGTGGAGAGGAGGCAATCTGGGCAGCAGTGCCAGGTGCTGGGGAAAGTGAGTCAAACCTTTCAAGAGAGGGGATCTCCATTATTTCACACTCCCGGGGGAGAGGATCCTTGGGCACAGTGAATCAAAGGCAGCTGAGATTTCATCTGGCTGTTCACATCAGGTACTGAGTCCTTGTCCATTTCTGTGAGTCTAGCAAAGTTTTGGGTGCTGAGAATGGCCCCACCTGGCTCTGCTCTGCAGGGGAATAGAGTGGGAATGATCACACAGCTAAAAAAAATTGGGAGCATTTGAAGAGTCTGTGGTCTGTTCAGCCAAGAAAAGCCTGTTGGGACAGATGTTGGCAAATAGGTAAAAGCAGTAGTAAAGAGGGAGGGAATAAATGTTTATGCCTAGAGGAGAAAGAGCAATAAACATAAAGGATGCAGTAAACATAAAGGATACAACAGAAGAGCCAAGTTAAGTATCAAGAAAAGTCTAATAAAAAGAATAGTTAATCACTGGGAAGGAGTTTATCCCTGAAGATCAGATGAGAGAGCATCAGCTGAGATGTGAGGCTGCTCCTGGGGCTGCACAGGGCTGACCCAGGCTCATGGAACACTTTGGGTGGGAAGGCAACCCTAAAAATCATCACTCCAACCCCCCTGCAGTGAGCAGGGACAATGTCTGCTGGCTAATGTAACCGCCCAGCAAGGACAGCAATGCTCAAATTGCCATCTTGCCTGGAATCTCCATTTTTGGGACACTCTGCCACCTTCACATTGTATTTAAAGCTCCCTCTCCACAGAGTCTCCCTGCAGAGGGTGAGCTCACAGTTCTCCAGCTCCTTTCCCTGCACAGCCCATCCATGATCCATCAGAGCTCCTCTTGTTCCCTGCCCCAGCAGTGCAGGGGTGGGTGAGGGATGCCCCTGGTGTCTCACAGCCTGCCCAGAGCTGCTGCTGGCAAGAGCCAGAGACAACTTCTGTCAGCTCCACTTCCACAAAAACACCTGCCTTTTCTCCTGCAGGCAGGCAGCTGAAGGAATTTCACATCTCTCAGCTGTTGTCTGCCTGGTGATTTCACTGTCCCATCAGCCAGGGACTCCCTGCTGTTTAAAACCCTTTCCCTAAAAACCTGGAGAAGCCCAGGAATTGTGATGCAGCTGAAACCCTGACTGAAGTGGGTGCATTTCATATAGCAAAGCTAAAAGATGTCAGGATTTGAGGCTGCTCCTTGTAGGCAGCCACTAATTACAGACTCACGTGGTAGGTTTTTTTTTCACCAAGTCTCTGTATAATTCCTACAATTTAAAACTTCAAACAATGACAAGCATTAGACTGTTTCAGGAAATGGTTGCTACCAGGGCAATCTGTAACAAGACCCTTAATTGTAAAGCTTCAGAAAAGAAGTGTTTTAAATGTAGTGTAGGGACTGAGAGAAGACTTGGCACTCACTCCTTTTTGTCTCACGAAAACTAAGGCTATAATAAAAATGTGCCACCTTTTTTAATGCTATGGCCCACTTCAGAAAACTTCAAAACTCTGGCTTTAGTCCAGCCTTTTTGCTAGGATAGGTTGTGGCTTGTAGCTTCAATCATAAACAGAAGTCTAAGAAGTCTCCCAGCTGTAAAATTGTCTATTCAACACTGCAAGATTTTTCATGGCTAAGTGCCCTGAGTGCATCAAAATGCCAAATAATGCTGATTTGAACTGTGTATGCAGATCATTTTACTCCTCTTGACAGTCCCCAAATGCAAAATAAATAGCTGATGATTTCAGTGTTGTTTATACTCAGAACTTCAGTAAGCGAGATGAAAAAATACATGAGCTCTTTAGAAATCAGAATCACAGAAAGCACCTGCTCCAGAAACATGTAATCAAAGGAGGTAGAGATGCTCCTAGAAGCTTCCCACCACACTCATGGCTCTGCCCTTATGGCTCTTGTGAGTCATTTTACAAACTTCTTTACCACATTATCCTGTTCTCTGCAGGCAGAGTGTTTACTTATGTTAATTAACAACTCAGAGGGATAAAGTTAAATATCAGCAGAGCTGTCTTCATCTTCCTGGTGGCTGAAGAGTGCTGCAGCCTGCAGACTGGAATGCTACAAATAAAAGTTTTTCAATGTGGTCCACAGCCTCAGCTTCAGTGCAGGCATGGTCAGAAAGAAAGGCCACGTGTAAATCCCCCCTTCTTCTTCCATTGCATTCTTTAATATAATATCATAAAATAATAAATTAGCCTTCTATGAACATGGAGTCAGACTCATCTTTCCTCCTCTGACGAGGGACCCTGAAAATACTACAGGGATTTTTCTTTCCCTGCTCATAAAATACAATCTCATGTTGTCAGACTTGGCTGCAGTTGGTTTTGGTGTGGATTTCCTTACTGCTCAGAAATGGTGCAATTTAAACTCATCTAGACTACAGCTTTTATTTGCAGATTTTTCAGCGAGAGAATCTAAAGCCAGCTCCGTTCACAATTATTACATTGTTCCTTTTAGGACAGGGGTCCAACCAGATGTGCTGTACTCCAGCACAGGGCAGTCCTCCCCAAAGCCATCAACTTCCCAATCCTTTTCCATCTGCCAACAAACTGTCTTTGCTTTTCTGCTTTGGTTTCCTTTGACTGTTTGTGTTGTCCAAATGAACGTTCGGATGCCGTTCTCGCCGCTTTTCTGCATTAAAATATCAATGGAAATCCCTTTGTCTGCACGTGGCTGATTTCCCAGCACAGCTCTCCTCCAGCCTTTCCCCCAAAGGAGGTGTTTCTTTTCCACCAGCAGCCATAAACGCCCGTGGGATGAGGAGTTCCAGCTCTTTCCATTCACTGCAATAAACCTTTTTAGCATCAGTGCAATGGATCTGTTCCATTATCCCCAAGGATAATGGGAAATGTGGAATTCAGGGGAACTAACATTAGACAATTTTGCAAAGTTTTCTCTGTAACATGAGTTGTCTGATGCCATTCCAATTTTTAAATCTATCCCAAAGGGAGATTATATGATCTACCAAAACATGAACAATAAGTGAATCTCTTATGGCACAAATCAGGAAAACTTTGATCCACTGGGCTCTGCAAGCATTTGCAGATGGTTACATCCTACTGATTTGGGGTTTTAAATAATCATCTCAAAATATAACTTATGAAGTTAATCTCAAGAGTAGGCTGGGGTCTCCAAGTTCCAGAGTGATCTAAGGAGAAAATATTTCCTAATGGCAACAGAATTCTTAGTGTGAAAATTGGAAAAAAATAAAAGCGAGAGTCCTGCTTTCAGTTAGCTAATAAGGATTTTAAAATCCATTTAGGACTTGGCTTCTTTTCCTCAATTTCTAATTTATTTTTTCGTTTTACATCTTGGGTGTCTTTTTTGGGCTGGTTTTGACCATGATGAGTGTTCGTATCACATTTAGATTGTCCAAATCTCCTGCTCCAGGGATTGTCTTGCTTATACCTAGGAAGGAAAACAAACTTTTGAGAGGGTGCTGGAAGAGGCAGAAACTCCCTTCTCTGCAGAAGAGCCAGAAGAAGAGGCACAAGCTGTGCTGGAGCCCTGATAATTGAGTCTGGGGGTGGTGGAATTCCTCACCAGGAGCTCTGAGCCCCTTCCTCACCCTAAGCTTTGCAGGATCACTGGTTCAGCTGCAGGGAATTTGCAGCTCCAACAGCCCCTGGTGTTTGGAAACACTTGGTCTGAGCTGGGTTCACATTCCCTGTGCCCTTGCCTTGTAATTGTTGAGCTTTGTGAGCTCTTGGCACTCTCCAGAGAGCAAAGCCTCTGTTGGTAATTTTTCAGTGAAGCATTAAAAGATCTGTTTAAAGATCTGTTATAAACCAAGCTGTGTTTGTCCATTTTCACTTTACTGGCCAGCAGTGTGTAATAATACTTCAAGATGAAAGATGATAACTTCACAGACACAAACAAGTTGGAGCAATAAATGCATTAGTCAAGCACGTTGCTGAGGTGCACAAGGGGTTTTTTCGTGCTAAATCCAGTGCAAAAACTACACAGAGAGGGATCCTCCACTTGAGCTGAACCTATCAAAAGCAAAATCTTTCAATGAGACTAAAACTCTTCAGCACAAGTAGTTTGCTTCACACTGTGAGGGAGGATAAATGATAAAAAAGAGATGTTTGCATTCAAACAGAGGAAATGCAAGGAAATTCTGTAGAATGAAGAGGTCAAAATGACACAAGCTAGAAAAGCCACAGCTTTGAAGGCAGTTTTTAGTAGGTTCAGAGAGAGTGGAAATCATTAAATATACACTGGTAGCTGTAAAAATAAAGAAAATATGGGTGTGCAAGAGCTAACGAGGAACAATAAAGAATTAGGTAAGGGGGAAGGGCTGGAATGGTTACTGAGAGCAGCTAAAGACTCTGAAGAAGTAACATGGAAAGTAATGACATGGAATAAAATGTAATTCCACCAGATGATGAGCAATAGGAAGTGTTTCCAACGTGAAATTGTTGATGAAGGAGACTGTGGGCTTTTCAAGGCAAAGAAAATAATTTCTAGACAATAGACTCAGCCTATGCAAGAAAAAAAAAAATTAAATAAATTCCCCGCTTCAGTGTTCATAAAGGATATGGAACAGATGCCAAGAGCAGATGTACAGTTTCCAAAAGAAAAAAAAGAGAAACATTGCAGAAAATCATTGCTATAACAGCTGATCGAGAAATAAAACAATCTCAGCAGTGGGGAAGAAAGCCAAAATTAAACAAAGATTCATCTCACTGTTCAGAAGACATCCAGAAAGGAAATATGAGCCTGGGTCACAAATGTTAAAACAGGGAAGCAGGGACAGACTAAAGGGATATTAAACAGGGATATTAAACTCAATGCCCCAGAGCCTCATCTTTCAACTCAGAGAGAATGAGAGGGAATGAGCCTTAACTTGTGGTTTTCTTATAAAGGGCTTGAGGTGTTATGACAATAGAAGCATCCGTTTAAAAAGAAAAAAAAATAAAAAAGGGAAAAATAAAAATTTGTTTTGTTTATTTCCTCTGAAACATCCATTTTGTGGCTCGTAACTTTCTGGATGGTGTCTTCCCTCTACAGCACTAGATGTGGATCAAATACATCATAAAATAATTGGTTTTTTCCATTTTGGCACATTCCAGCCACTGAGTATTATGTTTTCAAGATGAAGAAGGACATTTTTCCCTTGTGTTCCGGTGCTTCACAGGATTTATAACAATAAATATGAGCTGGTAGCTGAGGGGAATTGTGCTTTGCAAAGTGGCTATCACAAAAGTAAAGCATCATGCACTAAAATTAAACTTGGGGTTTGGGCTGGTTTCCAGCGGTGGGATCCAATTACTGGTGATGAAAGGAAGGGAGCAGAGTAAATCAGAACGAAGTTATTCCTGCAGCCAGAAACCAGAGCTGGGCAAAACCTTCTGCATGAGGTGGGGCACAGCCTGAACATTTTGAGTTAAGAAGGGAGCTGATGCAAAGGTTCTGGGGAAAACACTTTCCTGTCAGAAACCACTCAAACTAACAGGACTTTGCACTTCAGCTGAAGTTGAGTGGATTGTTTTGAATCTCCTTGGGAAGCAGCCAAAACACTTCAAGGAGTTACAGTAAATTCATAAACTTCTCGAGAAAAATAAGGTGCATTGTGATATTTGCAGGGAAGGAAAATGTCAGCACGTGAAAGGACTTGTGCAATTATCAAATGTTTTAAATTTATCTTTGAAAAAGAAGTCAAAGGTTAAAATAGAGAATGGAGGAAATGTTGTGCCCTAGGTGCCAGGTGACATCTCTGCATACTGTGTGTCACATGGATGTGAGATTATGTTTTGGCTGGTGGGGGACATGGAAAATATAATCATCACTGGATTTTTTCCTCCTGCTGTAATTTTGCAGTCAGAACAGCACTGGGGCAACATTCTGCAGCCATTCCTATGCAGTATGACCAAAATTACTGGCAGTTTTCTTTGTGTGGATGGCATGGCACAGGTGAAACTTCCTGCATTAGTAACAAATCTGTGAAGAAAGGAGCCTCAGGAGGATTCAGGAGGTCTGGGACACTTGCACTGGCTACTGATGTTCTGTCATTTTGAAGAAATAATGGAGATATTTTTCCCTGTTTCAGAGACTGAGAAGTAGAAACCATTTACTGCAGAGGAGTATCCGCCCAGAGAAAGGATAACATCATGGCCACTTCAGTAAACAAGTTTTGAAAGAAAGTTGAGAGGAATAAAAATAAGATTTAAGAGGGAGGGAGAGTTTCATCAAAGTGGGTACTACGTGGGAGGGAGTCGTGTTTGTCTTTTTGCTCAAAGTGCAATAGCTCCCTATCATTTCCTGCACTTTATTAATAACTGCTCTTCTGTTTAAAAATATTTTAATCCCTTTCATAGCTGGAATGAGTCACCAAGTCTTTTTTCATTGTTAAAGATGATTTCTTCCAGTCTCTCAGCCACCCGAGCAGCATCCCCAGGGAATAGCATGGTGCTAAACCAACACTATGTCTATTTTATCCCCCCAGATCCAGTCTAATTATTCTCATTAAGCTTAACAGACAGTTAAACATCTATGGTTATTAAAAATAAAAGAGTCAGAAAGCAATGCTGTACTCTGAGCTGTAAAAGAGATGTGAATCTGTCAGGAACAAGAGGATTCCTGCTGCATCACATGGAGATGTGCTGCTGTTTTATACCCCAGGAATCACAGTTTTGCCTGTTCTTGCTCTCAGCATTCATGAATAGATAATCCTAGGGAGGCTTTTCCCAGCAAGCTGGGCAGGGAGGCTCGTGCCTGACCCTCTACCCTGCCAGCCAAGCTGGAGTTGTGCCTCCAGCTCTGGGGTCCCCAGCCCAGGAAGGACAGAGACCTGCTGGAGAGAGTCCAGAGTGAGGAAACCACCAGGTGATGGGAGGGATGGAGCAGCTCTGCCATCAGGAAAGGCTGGGAGAAATGGGATGGTTCAGCCTGGAAAGGAGAAGCTTCATGGTGACCTAACTGAGGCCTTCCAGTAGCTGAGGAAGCCAACAGCAAAGATGGAGAGAGGGACAAGTGCTTGGAGTGACAGGACAAGGGAATGGATTCACACTGACAGAGTTGGTTTAGATGGGATATTGGGATGGAATATCCCACCTGGCAGGGTGGGAGGCCCTGGCACAGGGTGCCCAGAGCAGCTCTGGCTGCCCCTGGATCCCTGGCAGTGCCCAAGGCCAGGCTGGACAGGGCTTGGAGCAGCCTG
>JAYDZK010000271.1:30509821-30526157 GCA_034509185.1 Euphonia xanthogaster
TTTTATTTTATTTTATTTTATTTTATTTTATTTTATTTTATTTTATTTTATTTTATTTTATTTTATTTTATTTTCCCACAGTCCGTTTTACTACAGGAAAACAGAAGAAATGAGAATTACTTCTAGAACAAGATCCCAGTCATTCCCCTTCAGTATTTCCCTGAAGAAAAAGCATGAAAGAGAGCAGAAGTTGATAAGGCTGTGTTCTCCTCTTTCCCCTAGTCCTCCTGATTTCTTGGTTGGCAGTGACATGCTCCAGCTGTGATGGGAGCAGGACATGAGGAGCACAGCTGGCTGTGAGAAATGAGGCCTGAAGGACTCAGGGCTGGCTGATGAGGAACTGACAGAGTGCCCTGACCATGAGGGAGGAGCAGGAGGTGTCAGGAACCCAAGGCTGGCTCCTGCTCTGGGAGAGGAGAAGAGGATAAAAGCACTGGCTGGCAGTGAGGACATCATGCCATGGGCACTTGGCTTTTAAATAAAACAGCACAGGTGAATGTACAGCTGGCTTAGCTTTCTGTTCTGTCACTTTGAAATCAATGCAGTCATGTAAACAAAAAATGAATGGACTTGAGGAAAACAAGGATGAGGAGACATCAGAAGAATTTATGTGTACGTGGGCCAAGTGAAATGGAGACTGTGTTAAAAAAACACAAGAACTGATCCAAGAGTGTGGATGCTCAAGGATGTGAATTAATTGACAAAGTAGGGAGGGAAAAAGAAGAGGAACTAGACAAAACTAAGTGTGGAAGGGAATTTAGCAACATAACCTCAATATTGCCACTGGGGCAGTGAGAGCTGCTGTAACAAGATGTCCAGAGGATGGAACTGCCAGTTCTCTACCATTTGTCAGGAATTTTCACAGAAAATGCTTTTCTTCTGTTGAGCAAATGATGATATAAAATGTTTTAGACTATTAAAACACTTGAAAAAGAGAAAATAAGCTATGAATAGCATAGGTGATACCTTCCAGCTCTGCAGCTGAAGAAAGCTGCTCTGTTAAACTTGTTTTATTTTGACCTAACCACAGAAGCATGAGTCACCCTAAACCTCACCAGCTTCAGAGTTTTGTTTACCATGGAACTTCTATTAACACAATTTTCATTTGGGGGATTGCAACTGGATGGGCTTTAAGGTGCTTCCAACCCAAACCATTCCATGATTTTATGGTTTCAGCATTGAACATTGAGCACAAAACACATTCCTAACCCTGTTTCATGAATGAGGAGCCAACTGCACAACCTGTGTGCCTTGTGCTCATCTTCAGGTGCTCTTGGGCCTTCAGGAGGAGACAGAATCTCTCCAACAGCCCTGCTGGAGGTTCTGTTCTCCTGCCAACGAGCAGAACTCAGAAGAAAACAGGTCTGAAAAAGCTTTGGCCACCTGAAGATGCAAGAGGAATAGGAAGTGCAATGGCTGGAGAGTGCCAAGAGAGAGGATGAATTCCAACAGCCCCAGCAGGAATGCTGGAAGCCCTGCTGGCCAGCCAGTCACCCGTGCCTTGCAGCATCATGGAAGAGCTTTCCATGTTTCCACATGGCTCTTCTGGAGCTCTGAAGTTATCCTGAGTGTGCTTCCACAGCCCTCTAATGTGCATGGAAGGAAGACAAAAGGCAATTTATTTCTAACATCCCTTCTCTCAGCGCCTCTAATGTTCCTGCTTCTGAATCAAAGGGAGGCATTCTCCAGGAAGATGCTAATAAATAGCTTTTCCTTGGGGGAAGAAGCATTTTCCCATCTTTAAGAAATTTCTCTGGCCATGTGAAATTCAAATTTGTTAACTTGCCCTACAAACAGCAACTCATTTAGAAACAAATTACAAATATTAGATGGAGACAGTGAACTTGATAATGCAATGCTGCCACATCAGTTGTAGAATAATGCATCTTAATGAAGGCTTCCCATGTGAATAAACCATTATATTTACAAGCTTTTCACAGTTAATGACCCAGAACTGGATAACGAAACTCACATTTTTAGTGTGGTCCTCTGTCAGCAAAAGTATACATATTAATAATTGATGTTGCTGTAAAAATAGGACGTCTTATGAAGATTCCTGAGTTTGTGGGAAAATAGGACTACATGGTCCATTAACTTAAAAGGCTTATCTAATGTTTGATGGGCTTTGTCTTTAAGATCCTTGTTTAAATTAATAAGGCAAAATGGACATTTGTCTAAAAGAGAGTTTTATTCCAACTCATCAGTCACGAGTGTGCTGCTAAGATTCTTCTGTTCTGTTCTTTACTCGTGCCCCAAAAGAATTTAGGTTTTAGGGAAGGGGATGATGCACCAGGAGAAGGGAGAAGATATTTCCTACAGCTCCCAGGTGAGTCAGTGGGATGAAGGACCATGTGGGTCATAAGGGGACTGGAGAACCTCCCATCTGGAGACAGGGTGAGGGAGTTGGGGATGTTCAGCCTGGAGAAGAGAAGCTTGTCTGGAAACCTCAGGGCCCCTCCCAGTATCTGAAGGGGTTACAAGGAAGCTGGAGAGGGCCTGGAGTGACAGGACAGGGGGGAATGGGTTCAAACAGACAGAGACTGGGTTTAGGTGGGATAGTGGGAAGGAATTCCTCCCTGGGAGGGTGGGCAGGCCCTGGCACAGGGTGCCCAGAGCAGCTGGGGCTGCCCCTGGATCCCTGCAGTGCCCAAGGCCAGGCTGGACAGGGCTTGGAGCAGCCTGGGACAGGGGAAGGTGTCCCTGCCATGGCTGGGGTGGAACCAGGCGATCTTTGAGGCCACTTCCAACCCAAACCATTCCAGGTGCTGGATGGAGCCCAGCACGTTTGTTAGAGCAGAGGCCAGGCCCCAGTTGATGTTTTCACCCTGGTTTGTTGTTCCCCATTGTTTTGCCCTCCTGTGAGGGGCGGGGAGCTCAGGAGAGGCTGCAGCTCCTGCCAGAGGACAGGGAGCGCCGAAAGCCTGCAGCCAGCAGGGGAAGCTGGTCACAAACAGCACTTCCCAGCGGTGGAAAATGTCGCTTTCCCCCGAGCTTTAATTGCTTTATTTCCATTCTCTGCTGCCCCGTGCCCCGGGCAGAGCTGTGCTGTCACACGCCATCACCACACAGGAAGGGACCAGGCCACCAGGGCTCCTCCTGCTGTGAGGTCTCCCAGCCCAGCCCAGTGGAAACCAGAGATGTCATCAAGTCCCGAAGGTGGTGTGGGGACACAGCTCTGGCTGCTGGGCTCAGGCAGAGAGGCTGGTTAAGTGTGAAGGGTGAGTTCATCATGCTACATCAGACAGGGATGTCTTAATCTAAAAGCAATTCCTTCTGTAGCATATTGAAGTTATTTTCCCACTTGTCTATGTCAGTGCTGTATGCAGAGAAAATTAGGCCTAGGGGATGGTGGCTCACCAGTTTTTTATTTGAAGTCTATGAGAAAGGAAAATGTGGTGGAGTCTCCATTTCTTTGAGGTCTGTGTTCCAATGCATCAAGACAATAACTCCCTGAGAGATAGGCTATACTTCAAGTGTGCTTTATGAGCTGAAGACAGAATTATTGACTTGGTTCCTCTAGCCTGTGTTGTGCGGGAGATCAAAGAAGGTGTTTGCAATTGTATTCTAGGAACCTGACCAACGCCAGTGTCACAAGTCCAACATAAATAACCAGTGTTTGCCACCCAAGAAGCCACAAAGATGGTAAAAAAAAAAAGAAAAGTGACACAGAGAAAAAATGGAAATAATAGGAGGAAAAACCTGACAGCTTTCCAAGTGTGAAATTTGTTTGAGAGTAATTATGTAAGAATACTATGCATAGTTTATTCCATGCCAGATCTCCTGGTGAGCGTATAAACATATTCATGCTGTTAATGTTTCCACTCAGAAGCAAATTACCATTGCACTATTTAGAAATTTGTCAGCAGAGAGGTGGAAAAGGTGGGAATTAAGGTCCTGCTGCAGTAGAGACAGTCCCACTATCAGCAGTGAGCCAAGCTCAGGCACAGCCCTGCAAGAAGAGTTTGAGGAAGATGTTTGCCTCAAATTGCATTTCTCCCAGGAAGAAGAAACTGGAGCTACCTGTCTTCCTCTCACCCAGGACCAAAGCACTGGGAAAGCTTCTTCAGGGAATCAAACAATGCTTCAAGTTTGAACATTCCTTCTATTCAAATGTGAACACAATGGACTTTATCTTCACTGGGCTCACTGGGGCCCTGGAATGTCAGATCTGTAACCCTGCGAAGCAGATCCTCACCACTCCCCATTGTTTTCCACCAGATGAAGATCTTCCATAGAGGCAGCATAAATAGGCCATTCATAAAAATATAAAAACATCTTGTACCAAGACAATAGCTCAACATCATCCCTGGTGAAGTTAGCAGAGTTAAACATGCAAAGAATTTCCCTCTCCTCCTGATCCAGTGCAGAGTCCCAGCCACCACCATCTCTGCCTCATCTCCATTTCCATCACCACTTCATAAAAACTGGGAAGTAAAGGTCAAGAGCAAAGGCTTTGGTTACCTGGAGAGCTCTTGTGCTCAGGATGCAAATGGATTCTGATAATGGACAGTAAAAGAGAGTCTATTATCTTGTCCTCTCTAAGAGGACTTCTTAGGAGATTTCTTTGATGTTTGCAAATTGGACAAGTTATTGATTTTGCTATTCATGATCCCATTTTCTTTTTTTTTTTCCTTTTTTTTTTTTTTATTTTTACCCTGCTTTCCTCTATGCTCTCCATGCCCAGATGGGAAGCAAATGGAGCACCAGGATAGAGATGAGGGGTTATTTAATTTAATCCAGGAGTGGGTTTCATCACATCAGGCTAAATAATATTTATCTGTGCTAATTTTTCCACCAGGTTCATGTGGAATAAGACACAGCTGACTCACTTGGTGGGATCATTAACACTACTAAACATTATCAAGCACTATGGTGTTTATTATTAGTATTGTGTTTAAAATTAGTATTGCCTGCATGGGAAAATCCATGTGTGCTTAGCCTTCCCTCTTCCACATGTACCACTTGTATTCTGCTGTGTTGAAAAACGGAGGAAAAATTGAATTGTTCAAGGCCTATTTTCATTTGGTCACAGGAGGAGTTTCCTTCAGTCCTTGCTTGAAAAGAATGAAATGTGAGAAATGTAAGAAGGATGTGGATGTAGCCCACTCTTTTACTCACACAGTTCCAGGTTCTTTGCCTCTTTCTTGGACATAGAATGTCTTTTATTTATGCCACATCACTGAGAGCATCGTGGCAGCCCTCGGTGGTGATTTAATGACTGGCCACTTCTTCAGGTCAGCATCAGCCTTTACACAAAGCAGAAATGTTCCTTCCACCTGATTAGGCACCACTCAGGAGAGCAGTGGGAGGCCAAGGATTCTCTGGTTAAAAGGCTGATTAGCCTTCCTTAAAACAAGCTTGAACTGAGCCAGGGGTGAATGATCTAGAAAGTAACAGAGTGCATCTAATTGGAGTAGAAATGGAACAAACTGTGCTCTTCCTTTTTGGCTTCCTTTTATGTTTTAATGAGAAGTGATAAGCACTATGTCTGATGTTATTAAAGGGCTTGAGTGGATGAGCCCCTTGTCTTGGGCCAGATGCTGCTATCCTTGACACCAGCATAAACAAGAATTTTCCCTGGGATGGATCCAAGGAGCAGAGGCTTGTCCTACATTGCAGCAGCCCAAGTTTGAACCTTGAAAAGCCCAGGCTTCTTTTCAGTCCTTCACATTGCAATGAGAACATCTGACCTCTCCGCTTAACCCTAAATTAAATTCGCCTTTGGTTTTTCTGGGCAGGAGGGTCAATTTGCAAAACATTTGGAGCTGCTTGGTTCCCACCAGCATAAAGTTCAGGGGAGGTCACCTCACAGCAGTGCCACAGAGCCCAGCCCTGCACATCTGCCCGCTGTCACATGTGGAGCTGCACATCAGCTGTGCTGAGGACAGAATTCACATGGCTTCTCCTTGGGGCAGCTTCTCATGCTCAAAGTGCACTGAGGCTGAAGGAGGATGCACAGGAATTCCTGCACAAGTCTCTGGCTGAGTTGAAAAGGAGGCACGGAAATGTGCTGCCAGAATAGGAGTGTAAAGAAAACTGTGATATCAGCACTGGGTGATGGTGGAATTGTCCAGTTGTTTAATATCATCCTGCAGATTGCTCTGCTGTCCTGTACCCTCATATTCGTGTGGGACAGCTTAAAAGAAATGAAGGTGCTGCACCAGCAATGCTTGGGATCTGATAAAAATCAGTCTCTCTTTCATCAGTATCCCTTAACTACGCAACTAGGGACAATATATTAATTGGGACAATATATTAATTTCCAAGTCGGGGAAAAAAATGAGTGTAGAAAGTCCTTTCCTGTGTTTAATCCTAAAATTATTTCCTGTAGATGCTGGATATTCTCCTTACAGCCCTGGAGGCAATTCAGTAAGGGCACATTTGACGGTACTTTGAAGCTCACCAAGGGCTGGCTGTCCCCTCACCAAGCACACAGCTGCACAACATCCTACACAAGGCAAGAACAAGGATCTGACTCGGATCTGAACGACTTCTTGGTCCAGACAGGCATCAGGCTGAGCCAGCTCCCTTGCCTTGGTGTGTTTTAGGAAGCTGATTGGGATTCTGGGGAGCTAAGCCAGGCCTTTGTCCCTCCTAATCTGCCCACTGTGAGTGAGAGGCAGCAGTGCCAGCCCTTGGGAAGGTGCCAGTTGTGTTCCTAAATGCATTCAGATTTTCAGGCTGAAGGTGTGGGGATAGGCCAGTCATTAGTTGTCAGTTTAATTTTGTTTCCAGGGGTGTTTTGACCTCCTGCCCACGGAGGTCTGTGGGCTGTGCAGCTGCACAGGGCCAGGATGTCACCACTGGCATGCACAGCTGCCAGCATTGCTCACAGGTCAAGCTCCCAAAATTATGAGACAGTCCAAGAGGGGAAGGAAGAAACCTCAAGCTTGGAAAAAGCCAGGGGGGGAAGAAATGTCTGAAGCTTAAATGTTCCTAAACTATGGTGAGAGGTGCTCCTGTCTCTGCAATCCAGTTCAAAGCCAGGGCTCATCCGAGAGCCAGGCTTCATTCCCAACTCCACCCTCAGCTTCAGCAAGGCCAGACCAATTCTCCCAGCACTTGACAAAGCAGATCTATCCCAGGGAAGAGTTTTTCCAGCATGCTGGGACAAAAATCTGGCAACGCCTCTGGACAGCTTTAGCGATCAAAACACTCTGGGGCCTCTCATTTGTTGGTAAGATTTTCCTATGATTCCTTGTTTAGTTTTCTTTTTATAGATTTTTGTCTTGCCTGTGAAATGACAAGCCCTAAATGTGTTTGCTTTATTTCTGTCCTTTTAAAACTGCTCTTAACAAGGGTAGCAAAGAGATGCAGGAGCTTGGAAGAGGCTGTGGAGGGATCATCTGCTGGGCCATGTCAGGGATCCTATGGACCAGTCTTAAAGCTTGGCTCCATTATTCAGGGCACAGGTGAACATTTTTTGGAGGCTGAGGGGTAGAGGAGTCTTCCTTTCCTGCTCCTTCCATTCCATTTGATGCTGTCCCAGGTCCATTTCACAGTGCAGGGCAGGAATTCCCTTCTCCTGCAGAGTTTAGGAGAGCACTGAAAGATTCCTTCGTGCCAATCCAGCTCCAAAAAGCACAAAAAACAAGTGAAGGCTTTGAACAATTAGTGAGTGAGTGGTACCTTTGTCTCTGTAGAAATGCTCAGACCTTCCAGCACAGGCTGTATTTCTGCATTAACCCAAAGTGAAGGATCTCATAGCCTTGACTTAAATCACTGGGGATGATGATGGTAAAGCTGGCTTTATACTGATGGTGTCACCTTCTCTCTGTCTCCTTCCCTGTGTCAGCGTGGCAGTGAAAGTCCATTGTGGATGTTCCAGCATCCCTGTCACTTAATGCAACTGTCCCTGGTCTCACAGGATAGATGGCTCCATTCTAAACACATTAACTCCTTCTGAGGAGCCACACAAAGGGGATTTTTTATTTTATTTTATTTTTATTTTTATTTTTATTTTTATTTTTATTTTTATTTTTATTTTGGATATGCCTGCAAATACACAGCTGCACAACGAGGGGACTCGTGCACATCAGGGACAAAAAACCCTTGAAAATCCCTTTCCACATCCAAAGGCCTGCAGAGAGGAAGAGCAGGAGGAAGAGTGAGAAACTGATCCCAGCAGGCTAAATAATATTTATCTGTGCTCATTCCTCCACCAGGTTCATGTGGAATAAGACACAGGTGGCTTGCTTGATGGGATTACTAACACTATTAAACACTATTAAACTTCTGGAAAGCTCACAGCACTAAACTCTCACTAAAGTTTCTTTTTTATATGTACAAATTTACAACAGCAAATTCTTGAAGATGGACTGGAGGCCTGTCCCTAGAATACAGGATGATATCACATGAATTTCTGTGTCTCAGCTCCATTTAATAACACCCAGTTTTTCTAATCTGATGGCAAAATAATTCTTCTAAACCACTAGCAAATTTATTCTATTCTCTCCTAATACAAATTGAGATGTCCTGATCAAGGGTTTGATGCAAAAGTGAAAGAAAGCAGTGATAATCTTTCTACTGACCCCAATAAGCTTGGATAAAGACCCCAAAATAAAAGTTAATGTGTATCAGGAGAAACAGTGAGCTGGAAGTGAAACGAAATTGATAAATCTATTGCCTAAAATTGCTGCAGGAATAGCATTTGTCTGATGTTTTAGTATGGTTAGATTCTAAAATACATTCTCTATGTGGTTAGAGCAGGCATTTTCCTTAAATGAAAAAAAATGGAGCCAGTCAGACTTCTCTGTTTGAATGCTGATGGCATTTTTCATTTTTATGCCCTGCTCCAAAGCAGAAAAGCAGGAGATTTTGCTGAAGCGATAAGGGAATTTATACATTCACAACAGATCTGCACTATTATGACTCCAACATGTAATGCTGAGGCAATAAAATTTATGACTGTCTTCCTCAGTGCCTTAATGAGGCATTGCAAGGCTCACTGTATATTTGCAAATGTCTTAACAGATAATGATTTTAAGAAGTACTGGAGTACAGCTGCCAGCACAAATGGTCATAACACCAATTATCTTTGCAGGATTTAGTCATTATGTGGAATCAGAGGCACAACTGAATCACAGGCCAGTTTTCTCCTCCAGTTTGAGAGGGAGGTGAAGGGAATGTGTTTCTCCAGACCCATCTCCTGTTAGCTTTCCTCTCTACTGCTGGTATAATCCTAGCAATTAAACTGAGCCTCCTGATGAGATTTATTATCTTTAATCCGGCTCATTACGGGGCAGAAGCGGTTTCACTAATCCCTTTTTGGCACCCCTGCTCTTCCAGCTCGGCCCTCCTTGTGACAGGAGCAGGGCAGCTCTGGGAGCACCTGGCAAAGGCTCCCCGAGGGAGCAGGGGCTGATCCTGAACCCACAATCAGCTCAGAGTCAAGTGGCACCAGGGAGAGATGGGGAAGTGAGTGCATTGACAAAATCAGCTGTGGAATGAATTCCTGGCAGAAAACTCTCCATTTCCACACATCTGTGGGGTTGGAATAAGTGGCATCTACATTGTTCCCTATCTCCAAGCTCCCCAAACTCTTCCATGGTTTTTGGAGTGAGTCTGTTTGTTTGGGGAGGAAATGGCCAACCATTAAAACCTTCCATCCCTTCTATTTCACTGCCAGGACATGGCCAAACCCACGGGCCTGGTTTTTAGGTGAGGCCATTATATGGGGGTTTGGACCATTCCAGAAAGGTGCAATCATAGAATCACGGGATGGTTTGGGCTGGAAAGGGCCCTAAAGATGACCTGGTTCCAGTCCCCTGCCACAGACAGGGATCAGCTTGCTCAGGGCCCCAAAGAGCCTGGCCAACAGCTGATCCTAATTTCACTTCCCCTAAATTCTGACTCGAACAATAGGAAGTAGCAACTTCTTTCTTTCTCTTCAGAAGAAGGACATGTGTGGCCCATTGACCTCTTCAACCTCTCCTGCCTGCTCTCAGGGTGAAGGGAGAGCCCTTTATGTGTCATTTTTCCCAGGGCAGTGCTGGCTCCTGTGCACAGGCAGGAGGAAGGTACCACACAAAGCCTTCCCCAGATACCTTACCCTGTGCCTCTCCATCCTCAGAGGCCTCTAAGAGCAGCCTTTGGCAGAGGATTGGGTCAGCAGCTCCTGGGTTTCACAGCAAGGGCTCCTGGGGGGTTTGTGAGACACCCAGGGCTGCTCTGCTGAGCAGTGACTCAGCTCCCCACCAGAAGGGCCAGGGGTTTACTCATAGGTCGTGATGAAGTCATTAATCCTGAATTTCCACCACGCTGGACTGCAGTTCAAGCAGCTCCCACGGCCTCAGAGTTTATCTGAGCAATTCCTCCTGGCCAGGGAGAGATTTCCAGGCTGTGCTGTGCCCTGCACCCCTCCAGCAGCCCCAGTTTATTGCCCAGCTCTGAAGGACAAACCTTCACCGTGCTTTCTTGTCTGCTCCCACACCTGACTGGCCAGACAAGGCAGAAATCTGTTTATTAATTTAGCTTTCAGGTCAGGCATGAAAGCAAAGGATGTGATGAGCTCACTGGCCTAATGTCCTTAGCTGCCTGGCTTGATTTAAGGTATGTGTTTTGGTAAGGTCCACAGACCAATTTTTCCTGTCTAATAAAGCAGATAAATGAAAAGGAAACATTTGCCTCAAAAATATTTTGTGCAAATGCCCGTGGTTTTTCTCTCTGAAATAAATGAGATTTTTATTTTTGTCTCATTCACTTGGATGCACTTCATAGGATCACAGAATAGTTTGGGTTGAAAGGGATCCTTAAAGGTTACCCAGTGCCACCCCCTGCCATGGGCAGGGACACCTTCCTCTATCCCAGGCTGTTCCAAGCCCCATCCAGCCTGGCCTTGGACACTTCCAGGGATGGGGCAGCCACAGATTCTCTTCCACCCAGAGACAGAGCTCCATGTGAGGCTCTAAGCAGTAACATTTTGGTGATTTTCTTTAGTTGGAAAATCCTGAAGAGAAAAAAATGATGCTGTGGGTTGCACTGCTCCCCATTCTCATTCCCTACAATTTCTTCTTAATTCTTAATATTCCATAAACACATCCACCTTAGTATATGGTGCCACTGCAGGATGAAAATTGCCTTGAAATAAGTGCTGTGTAAACCATGGAAGGCAGAGAAATTCCCAATCCAACCATTAAACACGAGAGGAAATGGTGACAAAACAGCCTGGCAGCTGCCTGCCCACACCTGAGAGCAAACAACACTTCTGGAAGTGAAGATTCCTCTGAAATTTTGCCCATTTTGGAGCAGCATCCCATGAGCAGGTAGAATGTGAGCATTCATTTGTGGATTGCAACATCCACCGAGGTCAGAGTGAAGGCTCAGCTCTTTTATGGACTCACGTTGCTAAGAGCAAGGGTTGCTTTCATTTACCAGCCCACAAATCCCATGTGTGGTATTATTTCCCTGTTTTTCAGGGCTAAGAAATGTGTCTATATAAAACCTTTCAGAAATATTGCTCTAAGGATTCTGTAATTCATTGTAACTCCCAGCCCTAATAACTACAAGGTGATTTTTCGTAGATTTCTAAAATTGGCAGGCTAATATTTCTTGGATCAGTCAGAAAAGAAACACTGCCCTGTCCTTTGCTTATCCTTTCCTCATCAACAAGTGTAATTACAAAACCATATTTCCCCAGCTCAGGATTTCAGGATTCCCTGTCAGAGCCATTTTCCCATCTTCCAGGATCCAATCTGAATCCTATTACTCCAGGGGAATGTCAACTGATTCATCTCCCATCCCTGATGGCTTTAACTTCCATTCCTACCCATCAAATATCTGTCACAGCTGGAATGGATGAAAAGCAGAGATATTCTCACAAACCTAAAACTGAAAGACATTCATACTGAGGAGAAAAAAGAGGGATACAGAGGTTTCCATCCTTCCCAGAGAGAGTGGGACAGAGGAACCTCTGAACTCTGGGGAGGGAACAGAGCATCAGCTCCAGAAAAAAAAAAAACAAACCACCTTTTGTTTATGGAGGGATCTGTCTGGGACCATTTACTGCTGTCATTTAATCAGCTCAGAGGTTTAACGTGCACTGGGAAACAGCCACCTCTATGGAAGCCATGAGTGTGATGTGGAAGCCAAAAAGAGGAAGACCCTTTCCACACAAAGGTTATGGATGTTTTTAATTCCAAAGGCCCACGTGCCAGGGCTGCAATAATTGGTGCTGGAGCTTGACAAGCCAGATCAATGATTAATGGTGGGTTTGCTAGTTTTGAACCTAGAGCTGCAGCAGAAGTTAAATCCATTTTTACCCTGCCATAGGAGGGGTGTGCTTTTAAAAAGACAGGCAGAAATTGGCAGGATGCTTTACAGGGAGTCTGGTGGAGAGAATGATTTTCTGCATCCTTTAATAACAGCTTAATTTCATTCAAGGCATACCACACATTCAGGTTACCACAAGCACAGGATGGCTTATCTGACAAGTGGTTGTGATGGATCTCCTGTATGTTCAACACTTTCCTTCAGGAAGTGTCAAAAACATGATTGATTTCCTTTTATCCCTGTGCCGTGGGGAGTTCTGTTGCAATTCCATGCACTTTGTCAGAATTAAAACAAAAATCCAGGCAGGCAAGAATGAGCAAAATGGAATGCAGGCAGTGTGTGTCATTGCTTTTGGTGGGACAGAGGGGTTGGTATGATTCTCATCTTTGAAAAGATCTTTTACCCACAGGTGGAGCACCCCTTTGCCTGAATGTCAAGTGGTCTATAACTTCCAACCCTGCTCTCCAAATTGCTGGATGTGAAACCAGGATCAGCCCTGAAATGCTGCTAATCCCAGGTATAAAGCAATCCAGAGTCAATCTTCAAAATCTCACTCAGGGAAATTACACTGTGCCAGCAGCGGGCTCCTGACTTGTGCACACAGGTCAGGATTTGACTCATTGGTGATGATTCATGCAGCAGTGAGGAATGTGGCAAATGTTTTATGAACAGCAGCACCGTACTGGGAAGGTGCCAATGGCATGTTCTCCTCAGGGATGGCTTTTTGGGAGCACCCTCTGCCCTCCCTGTGGGGCAGGCAGGTGCCACCATGACATGGCATTTGTGTTTTAAAGCAATGACACAAAACTGTGCAGTCAAGCAGGAAACTGTCACCAGTCACATTTTTACCACGTGAACCCCAAGCCAAGGGAATCAGAGCACAGATTCTCCTTCCCTGCAGGAATGCATGCCTGTTGCTGCAATATTTCCAACACAGTGAAAGGTTAATGTATGCATTGCCATGCCTGTGATTAACACTTCTTCTCTTGTAGCACATCACCTTTTGAAATTAGCATTGCTTTTGTCCATTTGTGGCAGGAGCTGGCATTTACCTTCATTTTGTTCATATCTTTAATTTGCAGTGCTGGTTTTCTGTCCTCCACATGTACCTGCAGCCAAGCCTCATTTCTGAGGTTTGACTCCTCATTTCTGAGCCTGAGCTGATTTCTCTGTGCCCAGCACTGGAGTGCTCCCAAGGCAGCCTGTAGGCACGGAAGTGTCGCCCTGATTTTTTAGGATTTTTTAAGCCTTCTGATGTTTACATTCTTGTAACAAACTTTCTCACACACTTTCTGTAAATAGCTTACTGTTTTGCATTCTTTTATGGAGGAGGAGAAATTTGATGGACTGTTGGATTGTCCAGTGCCATTGGAGAGGTGGCACTGTCACCCTCCAATCCACTGTCACTTTTGGAAATCTATAAATGTTGGAGTCAGAAAATAAACGTCCCTTTTTTGCCTTGAGAACAGCGGCTTTTGTGCGTCGTGTTATTTCGTGTCCTACAGTGACAGGGAAGGTGCGAGGGCAGTGCGGGCAGGACACGGGGGGCATCACGGGCATCACAGGGAGGGTGGCACGGCCGGGACGGCAGCGTGGGGAGGGGACGGGTGCGATGGCATCGGGGGCAGCGATGGCAGCAAAGGCAGAGCGGGGCACTGTGGGGTGCAGTGGGATGGCAGCGAGGGCAGCTGTGCCAGGAGCAGAGCCCCCGCTCAGCCCGGCTCCCGCCGCTCGGAATGTTCCCTCGCCTCTGCTGCCATCGTGTGAAAGCCAGGGAAATAGGGATGGGAAGGAGCCCCCACCACCCCCAGCTATCCCAGTGTGACCAGCAGGGCTGTGCTACGGCTCGGCTCCCACTCCTTTGACAACGGCCCCTTGCAACTTCTTGTCTTTCCCCAGGGCAATGGGCACCCCCCAAACACTGCCCAGTCTGGCTGTGTTACCCCTCAGCTCCCCCAAACAGACACAATGGACACAAGCATCAAACACACTTTATTCACCCCAGCTTCTGGATTCCTGCCACCTTATTTTTCAGACCACACTGGAGCTCTGGGATGCCCGTGGGGCCACTCATGCCCCACCCACGGTGCTGATGGTGATGCTGTCAGAGCCCAGTGGCACCTCAGGGCCCTCCACTGCCTGCTCACGATGCAGCCACCTGTGTGAGCGGCTCCTCCAGGTACTGGACCAGTGCCTGTGCCTGCAAGCAGAGAATGGCATGAGCCACGCTCAGGTGGGTTTTGCAACACGTGTGCCCACTGTCTGCTTGCTTATTGCAATTTATATTTCAGTTTAGAACCTTAAAAAGGTGTCACGTGGTGCCTGGGCAGCCATGAGGGACAGAGGAGTCTCTGCAAGGTGCAAAGAGTGTCCCAGGCACAGCAGCTGCCTCCAGCCCTTCCATGCCAATGCTCCTCAACAGCTCCTCCCCACACCAAAGCAGGGATGCAGCCCTGCAGGCTCCCCAGCCCTTACCTTGGCTTTCAGCATCCCAAATCCGACCGTCTCCTTGGCGTACATGCAGAGCAGCAGGTTTGCCACCCGTGTGATGGCCACTCGCCCCTCCTGCCCAGGGAGAAACAGCACCTTTGCACCCCAGCTTGGCCTGGACTCCCAGCAGGGTGCTGGCACCACAGGCACGTCCCCAGGGAGGGCAGAGCAGGCTCCAGCCCCACATACCATGCAGTCCATGAGGATGAATTTGAGGTTGTCCTCATTGAACGCCTGGTGCCCGTTTTTGTCATAGGCCACCCAGATGTTGCTGGCGATGGCCGCGGTGACCCTGGCATCAGTGTCCCCATAGCCCGAGTAGGCAAGCAAGGAGCCCTCGTTGTTCAGCAGCCTGGCAAGGACATGGTAGGGCAAACTGATGCCTCTAACACCAGACCCCCTTTCAGCACCAGGGGAAGAACAAATCCCCCCACCAGTCCCAAGCACTGCTCCCAACACACTCCCACTGTGCAGGGGTTTGGCAAGGGGTGGGGGGGCTTCAAAGCAAGAAAGCTCTGCAGTGTCCCCAGGCCCGAGCAGGGCAGTGCAGGGCTGTGGTGGATCTGTCTGTTGAAGCAGTGGCACCTGCCATAGGCTGGCATGAGCCTGGGGGACAAACACTGTGCGCAGCCCCAGCTCTGTGCATGGCCCTTGCACTGTGCACGAGGCATCCCAGCACCAGACATCAGGAGCCCCACACACTGTGCACAATGCCAGCACCATCTGTAGCCCAGCTCCATGCAGAGTGCGTGGTCTCAGTCCCACACCTGCCTCTGGAAGGGCCCAGCCCCTCGCCTTCCCCAGGCAGGGGCAGGAGCAAGGGCAAGGAGCATCCCTGGGCAGGGGCAAGGGCAAGGAGCATCCCTGGGCATGGACAAGGGCAAGGAGCATCCCTGGGCATGGACAAGGGCAAGGAGCATCCCTGGGCAGGGACAAGGGCAAGGAGCATCCCTGGGCAGGGGCAGGAACAAGGAGCACCCCTGGGCAGGGGCAGGAACAAGGAGCATCCCTGGGCAGGGACAAGGGCAAGGAGCATCCCTGGGCAGGGGCAGGAACAAGGAGCATCCTCGGGGAGTAGCGGGAGCAAGGGCAAGGAGCATCCCTGGGCAGGGGCAGGAACAAGGAGCATCCCTGGGCAGGAGCAGGGGCTGGGGAAAGGCAGGCAGCATGCTTGGGCAGCATCCCCAGGGCAGGAGCAGGGAGCATCCCCCGGTGCAGGGACAGGGGCAGCATGGCCGAGGCAGGTTCAGGGACATGGACAGGAGCAGGGACAGGGTCTGGGGCAGAAGCAGGAGCAGGGACGGGGGAGTGGCAGGCAGCATCTCCGGGCAGGGGCAGCATCCCCTGGGGCACGGACAGCGGCAGTACCTGCCGGGGTAGGTACGAGGGAAACAGCCCCGGGCAGGGAAAGCATCTCCCCGCAGCGGCGTCACCCCGCATCACGGAGCGCCCGGTGCCCGCTCGGGGAAAGCCGCCCCCCCACCCGGCCCCCCGCACTCACAGCGTGCTCTGGACGCCGCCGGTGTTGGCCTGGCTGAGCACCTGCGTCAGGGCCTTGGGCCGCAGCATGGCCGCC
>JAYDZK010000271.1:30526257-30580555 GCA_034509185.1 Euphonia xanthogaster
GTGTGTGAGCTCGTGTTGTTTCGTGTCCTGAAGTGACAGGGAAGGATGGGAAGGATGGGAAGGATGGGAATGATGGGAAGGATGGGAAGGATGCTCTGCTCCTGTTCCCTCTGCACCCAGGGGCTCCCTTCAGGCTTCCTGCCAGCCCATGCCTGCAGCACGAGGTGCAGCAGCTCCTCTCTGCCAGTCCAGCCCCTTGTCAAAGCCCTGCATCACCCAGGGATGCTTCAACCCCCCCTGCCCTGTCGTAGTTGACAGGTCACAATACAAAGCAACACTCCCTTTTCAGAAGGCTTCAAACTGGTTTTATTCTAGCATGCATGCTTTTTATACATTCCTACAAAACTCATCAGTTTACACTTGGTCAGCAAAGACAAACAAAGTGCTCATTGGAACAGAGTTGCAGGTTTCTCTTATTTATCCTTCTTTCTTTCTTGGTTTCTATGTCAATGACCTTGGTAGGGAATTCTTTCAGGGGTAAACGTGGATCCTCTCATCAAACATGGATCCTCTTATCAAACATGGATCCTCTCATCAAACTTCTCCTGGCTCACAGAAGTCCCTGTAAAACCTCTGTCCCACCTCCCATCTCAGCTCCTCTCGTGGCATTTTGATGTTTTTGGCTCACCTGCCAAGCTGCTCCTGCTGATGATGTCAGTGCTCCCAGGGGATGTCAGCTGATTGCTGTGCTGCAGCTTCAGCTTCTTCTGGAATGATCAAGGCTTTATCAGACCCAGACTAGGAGCTGACTCAACTCGGGGTTGATTGAAGCATTCAGCCCATTTAACATCTGAGAGCTCTGTGTTGGAAGTCAAGCCATGTTGGGGTTTTATTGTTTTTTTTGGTTTTTTTTTTAATTAAGGTTGGGACTGAGAGTGTTTGAGATTATATTTTGTGTTTAGATTAAGATGTTTATTATTTTATTTATATTACAGTCTTACAAGTTGTGAGTTTTGTAGTATTTTATTAAGAAGTTATAAAATGGTTTTGTATTTATCTCTGTAAGAGTTTTTTTTGTATTTATCTCTGCAAGTTTATCTATATAAACATATACAGTTTATATAAACTTAAATATATTTTTATATATTCATAATAGTTATATATTTGTAATATTTTTATATAACTCTATATATATTTATTCTCTATTATATCTGTAACTGTATTTATCTCTATATTTATCTCTATCTCTGCCTACAAAATAAACACTCCTCAACATATAACAATCCAAAGAAACACCTTAAAAAAAATAATTCAAAAAACTTCTAGAAACAGCAAAGCAAAAACTCAAAAAACCCCTCACAATTCTCCACATAACTCTTCAACAAAACAACTCCACAAAAATAATAACAACAAAACTCACCAGAAAACCATTCCTCCTGCTGCTGTTCCCATCCCTGCATTTTCCTCCACAATAGAGGCGATGAGTGCCCTGCTGTGGGAGTTCTCTCCCTGCAGACAGGATGCATCACTCCCTTCCAAGCCCCTGAGGAGTTTCAAAGTCAAAATATTGGGAGAAAGAGCAAGGAAAAGGGTCCTTTTCTATTGTAGTTTTTGGAATTATTTTTCACCATTGTAGAAAAAATTTAAAAAAAAAAAAAAACAAACCAAAACCAAAAAAACAACGGAGGAGAAGGTTTTTAAAAGACCAAAAGAAATAAACATCAACTGAAGTTCCTTTGCTCCAGTTGTCAGACTTGGAATTTTTTATACTTTTAACATATCCCAAATGCCTCTGGAAACCCAAAGGCCTTCTTGGGGTTTTTGTATTTCATTTTAACTTGATGAAAAATGAGCAAAAGCCCATGGTTTTGTTTTTCCAGCCTAACACAAAAGTTCTCTAAACAAGGGGGAATATCCAGGTCAACAAAGCAGGAACAGGCTGCACCATGGAAAAATAAAACATCAGCTCAGTTTCCAGAGAGGTGAAGAATCAAAGGCCTTGTCCCTGCCAGGAATTCCCGTCTCCCAGAGAAACTCAACAAACTCAAAAAGACCAGCAGAATACTCTCTAAAATGGAGTTGTATTTTTATTCCCCATGGGAAAAAGGGATTTTACATCTCCTGCCTCTTGCAAAAACCCTACATTTTCCTAACTGAAAGCTGGATATGTTTTCAGTCTGCCTCAGTGCTTTACAAATCATTTTGTATTTTAGTCTCCCTTACTCCCCTGCCATAGGAAGGGCTGAGTTTTTGATTTATATTTCATAGGGGTAGGTGATGATACTTTAAGTCATCTTGGAAAGCTGTTAGCACAAGGAGTCCTGCTGGAACATAATCCTCTGCAAAAACTGCCTCTTCATGAGAGGTATTTGCAGGCTGGCTCCCACCAGCAGGGCTGGGCTAAATCACAGCCAGTCATAAAATATGATTGTAAGGTCTGTTCTTTCCCTAAATTGACTATCTTAAGGCAAAAATCCTTCAGCAGGTATTTTAGCCAGGGACTAAGGATACTTTATCCCACTTGAGCAATCCCACTCCCACTCATAAAAGTCCACATTATCTCAAAAGCAGCCCTCTGGATTTAGTTGTGCTTAGTCAGTAAAGCCCAGCCTATTCCTTTTTTGTTCTTCTCCTAAAAGTATTCAATGAATTCAAACCCATCATGAAAATTGCACCAAACCAAAAATATATTTTAAAAAGTCGTAATAATAAAGGGTATGTGGAGGGCTTCCAAGGATTCCTTATGAAAATTCTTTCAAATTCATGTGCATTTAAAAAAGCATTATTTCATTCCAGGCACACTGACAAAAAAATGTTAGGAACTAGAGCTGGGAAAAATATTTTGGATTTGGTAAATGGTGGCAGCTTTTTCTTTTTTTTTTTTTTTAACCAGTTCAGTAAGAACCAACTTGTAAAAACCATTTTCATCAACTTCAGAACAGTATTACAGCAACAAAAACCAGGTAAAACAACACCTTCCTTGGGAATTTACAGTGAAAACATCAGGCTAGCTCTGCAAACACATTTATTTATGCTCCACATATTGTTCTAAATTTCAGCAGTGGCCAAGGTGAGCATATTTATCTGAAGAGCTGATTTTGTCACCCTTCCTTGGCTGGCATCTAAGAGATTGCACATAATTACTGGGAAATACAAGGTGGGAAGAAACTCTTCTTCCTTGAATTGAAAACCTAAATGATGACACGTCCTTAGAACCACAGAACCATAAAATGGTTTGGGTTGGGAGGGATCTGAAAGATCATTTTGTTCCAATTCCCTGTTATGGGCAGAGACACCTTCCACCAACCCAGGCTGCTCCAAACCCTGCCCCAATCTGGCCTTGGTATTGATCACTGGGAGGAAATTCATGTAAACAAAAAATTCATGGCTCCAAAAATGTGTTTTCCCCCTTCTTTGCTCCACTTTGAGTGTCCATGTCCAGCTCTAAGTCCTGCTGCATCCCTCTGTAGCTGCCAAACTTCCCAAATGCATCTCCCATTGATTTCCCTCTCTTTTTGCTGGATCCTATTTTAGCCTTTTTATGAAGCTGGCAGCTGCAATAAAATATGCAAAGTCATGAAACTCTCAGGGCTGCCTTGAGCTCATCGAGTTTGGCACAAAGGCCAGCAAAGGGCAGAACCTTCTCCCTGATGGATGTACAGAAAATGCTCCTTTCCAAAGAAGGACAGCCACAAAATGCTGCAGAAAATCCCTCCAGGCATCACTGAGGACCAGTGCAACTCCTCATGTGGAGTAAAAACAGTTGAGAGCAGCAGGATTGTAAAGGACAGGAAGATGCAGGAGGTGGGGAAGCTCCAGCCTTTTTTACATGGTCTGTAAAAATAAATTCATAAATAAAAAATTGTCTCTGGGTGACCTCATTGGCCGTGCTTTCATCTGTAGACACTGCAAATTGGGAACAACGAGGCACTTCAGCAAATTGGAAATGTCACTGAAATAGAAAGAAGAGAGAAACTGTTTCGAGCAGAACATTGTTATTTCTGTCAAGTGTTTACCAAAATATAAGTGGAAAAATTATTTTGAAAATCCATCTCTGACATCACTCAAGGCTCAGCGAGGGCAAGGAGATGTGAGGTAGTTTCTGTGTAGATGTGATTTACTCTGGATTAGAGAAGGATGTGGACTGACTGACTTCATCAGGTTAATTAATTATACACTAGCCCAAGTCAGATTAGGTAATTGCATTTCTAATTGATCAGCAGTCTTAGCAGAAGGTGGATGCAAGGCAGATATTTTAAAATATCCCCACTATTCCACTTGCTTCCAAATGGATGTTTTAGCTTCGAATTTGGAGTCAGAGCAGCTCCCAGCAAAGCAACAAGCACCAGTTTCTCAGTGTGGTGATGCCTGCTGGGCCATCGGAAGCACAGATGCATCAACAGGGTGGAAGCTCTGCCTCAGCAAAGAGGGGCATCACTCTGAGGTAATTATGGATACATACCTCGAATGTCAGGGACTTGCCATAACAGATCTACACTTGAGAGTGGGGTTTTTATAAATAACATGGCACTTGGCACATCTCCCACTGCAGCAGGGAACGGGGCTGTCATGCAAACACGTCCTCACGGTGCCTTGGGGGATCTGCAGAGCAGCCTGGCTGACACTGTCATGTCCTGCTTCTGGAGATGTGTTAACCAGCACTAAATTTGTTCTGATCCTATCCTGGCTTTGCTGTACCTAGACAAGAAGAACTCTGGGTCAGGAGCTGCTGCCTTATAGCTGTAACATATGGGCTCAAGCAGTGCCAGGCATCCTCTGTGGGAAATGGGAGAAACGAGCTGTAGTGACACTGCTTGCTAAATGCTGCAAGGAGATCACTGGAATTCATTGCTATTTTCATACCTCTGTGGCAGGGGAAACTAATTCAAGGCACTTTGAAAATGCAGCTGACGTGCTCTGGAGGCTGAGACAATACGGGCTGAGAGCAAAGGCCAAGAGCAAAATTCTTTCCGAGGATGCTGAGCGTGTGTTAGATATGCAGGGACCTTCTAAAGCAGCGGGAAATGCAACTGCTGCAGAAACTCCCCTTGCACAGACCCTCTCCAGCATTCAGAAGGTTTTGAAGCCAGTTTTTTCCAACCTCAGCGTTCTCCTCCGCTCTGCATTGCAGCTTCTCCAGCCAGCAAGAAAAGGGAAAGAATTAAATATTTTGGAAAAGGACAAAAAAGAACTGGCAGGAACTAAGGAGATTATCAACTCAGAAAGCAATCCCCTTTAAAACGTCTGTCTTTGATATGCAGCCCTCGAGGTACATTTAGGGCAGCTCCTATTGAAATTGGTGGCAATTAGGCACTTAGATACCCCAGCCTCCCCACTCCCCAGCAGTGAACAAAAGCTTTTGAGTGCAGCCCCTGCAGGAAGAATTAGTTTGGAAAAGGGAAATGGGTTTACAAGTTGTGAACTCAGACAAGGACATTCGAACAACAAAAACCTGGCCGGCTCCTTTGTTCAGTCACAAAAGCCAACCACCATTTGGCTGAAACTTTCGGTTTTTCCACCGCAGCTCCTTAAATGAGCTTTTGGAAGGTCAATTTGCAAGAAGCAGATAAAACCAGCTGCCAGTAAGGAAATGCCATCTCATAGTGGAGAAAGGATGTGCTGGGAAGTGAGTGCAGATGCTGGGGCTCTGCAGGACCAAAAAATGTCCCCACCATCAAGTGGGAGCTGAGTGAAGGCATGAAGCTCCTGCAGCAGCTGTTCTGTGGGGAAAACTGCCCGTGATAAAGCAAAAAAGCACAACAGAACCAAAAAGTTCTTTTCTAACACAAGCTTTTATTAAAGAAACAGCACAGAGCACTTCTTGCTGGATGCCTACCTCTACTTCTCCCCATTTCCCCAAAAAGTCACATGGTTTGTGCTCCCTTTTTACTGCACAGCTTCTCCTCCAGACTTTCTTCCTCACCCAGAACCCTGCTGAAGATGGAGACAGGACTTGCAGAAGCAGAGGCTTTTCAAGAAAGTTTAAAGGAAAGTTCTGAACAGCCTGGCTGCATAAATGCTGAGAAGAATGTGAATATCTGCCTGCCTGTGTCTGAAAATGGAAAGAAAGGGAAGGAACTTGTTCAAGGTGTTTCAGGAGGTTATAAATAAAAATAATGAGATGGGATTTCAGAAAGAAAGGGTAAGGCTGAATATCAAGGGGAATTTCCTGACAGTGGATGCTTCTAGTGGTTTCTTAAGGAAAAGTGATGGATGAGCTATCACTGAAGGCATGAAATGGAGAAGGCATGTCAGTCAACACTGCACCACTGGGCAGGGTGGGCAGAGCCAGTCCTCCTCCACCTCCCCTAAACCCTTCTTACAGTAATGTTACCCTAATGCCCGTCCCCAGCCAGCCAGAAGCATCCAGATTTTTGTCACACAAATGCAGAAGCTTGTGGAAATCTCACTGAATGTGTGATCCAAGGTTTCTGCTAAGTTCAATTTACTGAAGTTCCTGAATCAGGTCACAGAGCTACTCCTTTCCAGATTTCATTTATATCAGCATCTTTAGCCTCCAGTTAGAAAGTTCCCTATTACTCAGAAACCTTTTTTTTTTTTTTCATAGATTCAGCAATAAAATCACAGGCCAGTTTTCAGCAATACCAGGGATGGGGCAGCCACAGCTTCTCTGGGCAACCTGTGCCATCTTCCCTTCAAATGGAGCCCAACGTAGGAGGAAAAGCAGGAAAATTAAAGTTTCTGCACTTGTCACATGCTTTACACACGAGATTTATGAACCACACCATCTGCACATACACCAGCCCCAACCACATGAGAGCTGGATCCTCTCCAATAATCTGTTCCTGACTTAGCCAGTGACCTTGAAAATCATTAATCTGTGCATTAAAATCAATATAATAATTATTTATTTTTTTTTAGTACTTCACTACCTGTCCCTCAAAGCTGCGATGGAGATGTTGGAAATTAAATAAAATTTGTAACAGATTTGATTCCGCATCAAACAAATCATGTTAAAACTAATGCCAGGTTCCTGAATTAGGCATGTACCTTCTCATTCAGAATTTGGACCTGAAATCAGATTTTGTCTCAGCCCTGTTATCAGAAGGGAGAGCAGAGAGATGCAGCTCTACTTTAGCCTCTGACACTACAGCTGGGCCCTCCTATTTGCAATGCACTGTGCTACAGGATTAGATGATAAATAAGACAGTAAAGCTCTTCTACCCCAGAAAGAGAAAACAGGTGCCCAGAGGTGCTTGCAAGCATCCCTGTTCCTTATTTGAATGATGAAACATCAGTTTCTAAACCAATAGCATTCCACTTGTTCAGAGAAAACTGGGTGCAAGGCAGGGCTGCATGGTAAAGCTGTGTCACACTGGCTCTCCAAAAGGCTTTTCTTCCCAAAGCCTGTTACAATTGTTCTGGGTGTTGCATCTCATCCTGAAAGATCCCAGTGATGAAACGTATGAATGTCAAAGGAGGAATTACATTTACTGTAACTTCAGAGTCTTTTTCCTGCTCCCTCCAGGTGGATTTAGAAATGCTTGTTTAGTTTCCATTCACTAAAGGTTTTAATCTCCCCAGAAAACAAGAGCATACTTAGAAATTACCAAAATGGCAAAAATATTTCTTCTCCACACTGGTCACCAGTGACATTATTGATATAAAAGCAAAAGAGGGAATAAGGTACTTAAGTCATTTTGCAGCAACAAACTACAAGTCTGATTAACCATACACTCTCTTTTCCTCCAGCAGCTAAAAAGTGTATAAAAATTTCAGTGCTGCCCAGTAAAAGCTGGGTACTGCAATGAGCTGGAATGGCTTGGCCATACACAGAGAGTGTAGTGACTTGGTTAAAGTCAAAGAGCAAATCAAAATTACTCCCAGGACAAGGACATGGACATTCACATCTGTCATTGTGTGCCCTGCCCACAGAAGTGATGATGGAAAAGCAAATTCCTGCACCACTTCTTTCTAAAAGTGTCCTGACAAAGTCTTCATGCATCACTACTTAACACTTATCCTATGAGTAAATAGGAATGTCAATGAAATGTTAATGTGACATTTTACCACAATCAGGACATTAATTTAATTATGTAAAGATCCTCATTAATTAGAATCTGTAATTGCTAAGTTTTTTGCTTCCTACGCCTGAAATTATTAGCAGGATCTTCATGCAATAGTTTCCATTCCAATATCTGTGTAATGCCCCTGGACCTGCAATGTTCTCCAAGACCCATTTAATAATGTGAATTACTTCCACTGACATCCATGATAGTTTGGGGGTTGTCATTTTACCTCCTACTTTGTATTAAAAAAACCCCACCTCTTAACCAGGTAGCCTGAACTACTCCTTGATTTTACAGAACATCTTCATAAAGAGGAAAGCTTGCATGCATGATCCAAAATACATTTCACAACACTGTTTTTATCTCTTTCTTGCCCTAAACTACCTGCTCTGTCTGCTGGGAAGGTGGAACGGAAAATTTTGCCAGACTGCTTATGGTGAATTTGTTAAAAACAAGTAGATTCTGGAAAGATTTCCAGGCTTGGTAGAGGACCATGTGTTTTTGTGCTTCAAATTCAGCACTGTGGGGATGTGTTTGTATAAGGTAACCACACCTGAAGTCCAGCAACAGAAGCTCCCATTGCCACCAGTGGCAAGGCCATTGTTTGCCTTTCCCAGTAAATTCCAAGTGCCCTCTACAGCAGCCAAAAGCACCATCCCAGGATAAAATGTTATTTTTCTTTCACTTTAACAAGTAGATAGCCAGGAGGGTGGAGGGCTGGCTTGCTATGTTGTCAGAAAAATTAATTTCCAGCTGATGATGGCAGGGAGCAGAGAACTGTGTGATGATAAACCATCCATTCTCCTGGCTTTGGGGAGCTCAGCACCACGGCGAGCTGAGGGAAACTGGGCAGCAGCTGAGGTTTGGGGCTGGAGGGCTGAGTGTCCAGGGGCAATTGGGCACACAAATCCTCTGAGCCACGGCTCCAATGCACAGATTATCCAGCAGACAGGGAAGGGAACACCAGGGACTGCCAGTCAGAAGTTCTGTCTCTGTCTGTCCTGTGGGAGGTGAGGAAGTCCATCAGCATGCTGGAGCTCCTTGCAGGGAGCACTGGGATGCAGTGGGGACACCAGGATCTGCAGGAAGTGGGATCTGCATGAAGACACCACAGCCCCACAGGCCAGCAGCTCTGTTCCCACCACCTCCTCCTCATTTGTTTGCCCATTTCATTCTTGTTCTTTCAGGTGGAAATGACTAACTCCTTCCAAAGGACGCTGCTGGAGAACAACTTATTTATGTCTCTTGCACAGCTGGCCAGAGCCTGTGCAGGAAATGCAGGTGATTTATCAGAGCCTGTTCACTAGGCTTCCTGCACAGCTCAGGGGCTCTTCCCTTCTTCTATTTCCTCTTCTTTTTCACTCTTCCCTGTTCATGGGGGTTTGCAAATTCCTCTCCAAGGGTTCCAACCATGTTGCTGTAAAATCACCGATTCCTGTCGTACCTGACAAAGTGCTTTGCCCCTTTCAGTGCAATTTTTTTCCTGCATGTCTGTGTTTCCTCACATCTCTCCCAGTTCACAGCCTGCATCCTTCATCAGTCACAACCACAGCTTTGAGCTAAATGCAGTAGAAAACCACATGAACTGTGTGGTGATGAAATGAATTCAGTACACACCATAAATCTCAACAAAAGTCCAAAAAGCATCACTCAGCACATACTGCACATATCCATTGTCACCAGGATCTCACAATGCTGAATTTTAAGGTTTCCTCCTTGAACTGGGTGAGGAGGTTCCATCAGGTAGCACAGATGTATTTGCAGATCCCAAGGGCAGCCCCAGGCTCAGCAGAGGGTGCCCTGATGGCACCTGCAGATGGTTTCTCACCTCATGCCATGGCACAAACCAGGGCACAAGTGTCTGAGCTCACATCCAGCAGTCCTTGCCGTCCTCAGCAAAGTTCACCTTTCCCCTCACTCCTTTCTCCTCCCACCTGTCCCTCCTCAGCAGCACCCTGCTCTTTCTGAAACAATGCCCACCCTCATTTTGGCATGCCCTTGAGTTGTTAAGAGACCTGCTTTCAAAATCTTATTTTTCACATTCCAAGAGGTCATCCAGTTCCCAGTAGGGCCACATTGCCCAGCACATGGTGTTAACACAGAATACAGAATCATTTACCTTGGAAAAGATCTCTAAGATCATCAAGTCCAACCAAGACCACACCACTGCCAAGGCCAGCACTGTCCCATGTCCCCAGGTGCCACATCCCCACAGCTTTTAAAGCCCTCCAGGGATGGGCAATCCACCACTGCCCTGAGCAGCAGTGCCAGGGCTGGACAGCCCTTCCTGTGAATAAATTTTAATGCCTGTTTAGAAATACCTGATTTCTCTGCAGCCATACACATTTATACCACGCAGGCAGTGCTGTCTGCTATTTCCATGTTCCTGGCATCCTAATAAAAAGGATGTTCATGTTTCAGGGGGACTCCTCCTGCCAGAACAATTTCCCCATGCCCTGTATGGGTCATGGCTGATCTGGAAGCAACAGGACTCTGATGGCAGAGAGGGAAGTGTCACATAATTTCAGGAGCACATGGAGTGGAAGCACAATTCAAAATCTTTCTCCTATTAATATTTGATATGTTGTTTTCTTTCATCTGTGCTAGAGAAATCAGAGGAGTTAGAAGAAGCAAAATTATTTCAACCCCCCTTTCCTGTCCTGAGGGACTATAAACACCATTTTTCTTCCTTGATGTACCAAGTGAAGTGCCTGACAGGTACTGCATTAGGGAGCAGAAACACTCCGTGCTTTTCAGTCTGTTACAAAAGGAGGAAAAGCAAACCCAGCCAGGGCCTGCAGCTGGCTCGTGGCTCCCGTGGCTGCTGCTGACAGCTCACGCGTGAGCCAGGAAACAGCTGCACAGGAACGGGGCAGTGACACTTGTCAGGGTGCTGGTGACACTCAACGTCAGGCCCAGCTGACTTGTTATTCTGCTCCCACGTGGTTTGGCTTTCATACTCTCCCTTCTGGAATTATTTGTTGGTTTTTACCAGCTTATGGCTGAGTAGATTTGTGTGGAACTCCCAAGAACGCAACCACCTTCTCTTTCACTGCTGTGCGCCCCTGCCATTCCCCACTGCCACTCCACACAGGGAAGGATCCAGGGGCAAACGTGGAGTCCTCCTGGTCCCTCACATCCCACTCCATGCCCAAACCTCTTGGAACCCTGGGTACTGAAAGTTTTGGGACTTTTGTGCTGAAAAACACAGACCCTCAAGAGAACACCACATCTGACCTGAGGCTGTGGAGAAGGCTTCCAAAATTAAATAATAGACAAAAAAACCAGCACACAGCCATCAAGAGAAATACTTACAGTCATTCATCTGCCACTGGACTAAGGGGTTCCCAGGGAGCAGCACTGGAAACACATCCTGCTAGCACTGACATTTCTACAGGACATCTTCCCCTCCTTGGAAAACTGCTCAGAAAACTGGCTACACACATGTCAAGCTGCTGCTTGGCTGAAATTGTGAGGAAAAAAGATGATAGGCCAAAAAACCCTTACAATATATTGTAATTAGGAAATAGTTGGCTTCTGATTGTAATGACATGAATTATAACACCTGAATTGTCTGTCTCACCCTTCACATGAGACTGAAAATGGAAAAAAAGTTTTTAAAACACCTCTCAGTTTCCCCATCTCTAGGTCAGCAAAAGGGCATAATCCAACAGAAAAGAGATTTGTTGATGGGCCTATCACTGTAAAGTTTGAGCTTTAATTGCATTGGGCAAGTCCTTCAGCTTGCCTTGGCACCAGGTCATAAGGAAGAAGTCTAAGTAACTGTGTCAGGTAGTGATGAAATGATCACAAAAGTCTCCAATGACCAGCAATTTACAGAATAGTACTTCATTCTTAAGGGGAAAAAAATGGAAGCTTTTTGCAAAATCATCAGTTAGGGCTTTGAATCTCAGACTGTGTTCAGTGCTAGAGGGTGGCAAAGCAGCACTCCAGAGATGTGGTGGTGCTGCTGCTCCTCTTGCTGGTGATCACCTCTGTAGCTTTTTCCTGGCAGGGAACAGCAGAGGAGATGAGCAGAACTCCAGAACCTGTGGTGCAGATATCTCACAGGATGGACCCCTGGGAGAAGCCTCAGAGCCCTGGGCTCCCAGAGCTGCCAAGTGCCTCAGTGCTCCTCACAGGAGCCCCCTTTGCAGCACAAACAGGTAGTAAGTTAGATGAAAGGTTGATTGGTGCAGCTAATGAAACCCCTGCTCTGGAAATACCAGGGCAGGCCATGGGCTCACTGCTGAATGGCTCCAGTGGGATCACAGGGGCTGACTCCAGAGCCCACAGACAGGCACAGAATACAAGTTTCATTTCTGGCAGCAATTCTGTTAATCCAGGTAAATGTTTAATAAAATGAGCAAGAGAAAATTATATTTTCTTAAATGCATTTCTCTCCTTATATGGGAAAAAAAGGATGGATATTAAAAGGCCATGTACTAATGCTAATTTTTTACTAATTCTTTTAGTTTGCCTGTGGCAAAAAAACATTCATTCAGGGTGGGAAAGCACAGCGAAAGGCAGGAAATATCCAGTGCAAACAAGACACCAAACACTTCCAATTTAAATGCCCAGCTGGTTTCCGGCCATTTTTGTGGCCACAGATCAACTGTGGAAAAATATCCATGAGAGATCAGTCCCTCCTTTCTTCCTTTTCCCTACCTATAAGTGTCTTCATAAATCTGTGTTTGCAAAAAGTGCTGGTGAGTTTCACAGCTGAATAAACTCAGGAGTCCCCTTAAAATGCTGTTCCCTGGGCTCAGAGTACCCCAGCTGCCATGGACACCACAGTCCCAAAACATTCCCTATCTTTTCCCATCTCCCTTCTCCCAGGAGGAAACTCCATGGATTCATCTCTCTTCTAGCCACAAAAAGCCCCGTTTGCTTGGATCACCAAAACCTGGCTGAGAATCATCCAGGGATGAGGCCTCGGGCTGGGAGAGTTCATCTTTTTTTTGATTATGTTGGACATGTTTTCTCTTTTCTGCCTTTGGTTCATAATTGTTCATGGGAGGGGAGTGTGTGATCCCTCTGTTGTCTTTAGATAGCCAAAGCTGGACACAGTAGGCAATCCACACTGGATTCACTCCCAGCCCACAGCAGGGGCTTCACAAGCCAGTTTTATCTCAGAAAAGAAGGGATTCATGCTTGACCTTCTCATGGCAGACAGTTCAAATATGAATCCCTCTGCAGATGAAGATAAAGACTTCGTTTAAACTGCTCTAAAGGACACATCCTCCTGCTAGAGTTTTCCCAGTAGGAGCAGGGAACTTGCCAATAGAAAGTCTCCTTGCAAGCTTCTTGTTCTTTGGTGACTGAAAAAACCAGATTTAGCCATTCTCCATTAATGCAGACCAGTAATTAAAAGCGTGTGATTACAAAACCAAGGAGAACTGTGCTAAGCTTTTATACTTTCTGACAGCAGAATCCTGCACTGAACCATCCTCCTGCAAAGCTGGGAGTTAAGTGGGGAAGGCTTCAAAACCAGAGACAATGAGCCAACAGGATGGGTTTATTTTGATGAGTTGTCTCTCAGTCTTTCTCCAGGAACCACCTGGAGTGATGCTGCCCAAGCTCAGGTGGTGCTGCTGGACACACAGACAAAGGAAGTGATCCCCACTGGGCTCAGCTGTCCAGTCTCTAACCCACAGAGGGAACAGAACAACTGAAAATCACCATCTTTTCCTTCAAATGAGTTTTTCTTTTGGGCAGGAAAAGTCATCCAAGTTTTGTTTTGGCTTCCTCTTTCATTAAAAAAAAACAAAAAAAAAATGAAAAAAAGCAGATGGGAGCATGTGTGAGGGCATAAAAAGGGCTGTGCTGTATCTTTGGAAAACAGCTTCTTCCAAACCTCAGACCACCCCTTCTTTGGAAAGATATACTTTTTAGAAAGAGTTAATTATAGGCTTATCTCAGAAAGTAAGGGATTCTTGCCTGACCTTCTTGTGGCAACTAGAGTACACGTGTGAAGCTCTCTGAAGATTCAGACAAAGACTCCCAATCCTCTGCCTAAACCCTGCTGAACTCTTAATGGCTCTGACACCCCCAGCCTCCCCCTGGAAAAGCAAGCTTTGGGTGTCTGCCTGCACACAAAGTGGGATGCTTCCAGGAAACTCTGCGGTTTTATTCCTCAAAAGAAAACCCCAACAACTGCCTTCAGCTTATTTTTGCTCCCTGCACCTTGGGTGCCACCACCCATGGCAACCTGTCATGTGTCCAGCCTTGCACCGGGGTTGCCACCTAAGCACCCTAACACACCCCCCTGACTAGGAATGACAAGAACAAACACTGGAGTGTCATTTCCCCTGCACAAAAGCTCCTCTGCCTTCTTCCTTCCCCCCCAAAAATGGAGCAGCCGTGCCTTTTTCAAACACAGCTCTCTTCATATGCAATTGCCTTCTGGATCCTGTGGTGTGACTTCCCACATGTGGATTTTTTCCATTGTCCTTGGCAGCTAGAGGAGTCAAATGCCAAGTGTGGAAGATATTTTCTATAGCCACAGCATCTGGCTTCCTGGCTGGTTGCTGTGTCAGTCGTGCTGTTGACTGTGGAGCTACCTCTGTTCCTGTTTGGTGTTTAAATCCATGGAGTTGCCTCATCCCCATATGCTGTTTTCCCTTCTCACTTTTCAACATTCTTCCAGAAATTAATACTTCCCTGCATAATTTCCACATGGGTTCAAGATGAGAGATTTCCCTGGAATGGTTTTATTTCCTCATGTTGGGAAGATTTGGAGAAATCCTCCAAGTTCATCCCTGGTCACATTTATGATATTGCTGAGAGTTTTCCCATGGCTTTATGACAGATGGTATTTGCTCTAAAAACAACCATATTTTCTGTTAGCTCAGTGCTGCTCTGTACTGTTGGTTGTCTCCTTTGGAAAATGACCTGCATTCCATCCAAAATCACTTTTTATCTGAAACATTTGGAGTGTTGTTTTGTAGGAAGTGTATTAATTTGGTTTGTTCTGATTACCGGGGGCTACAACAGGCTGGCCCTCAATGGAAGAGAATTTAAAGACAGAGTTTTCATAAAACTGTGGGACACATCTTAGAAGAGATGCACAAAGCTATTGACAATGAAACTACTTTGTTCCACTGCAGTAACCAAGGATCAGTAGGATCAGACTCAGCAGTTTTGGTGGGGTTTAGTTGTTAACAAGTATTGTATAAAACCAGGTTCTCAGCAGCTATAAATCAATATATCTTTATTGAGTCAAATGTAGCAGCTCAACCAGCCCAGAATCCAGCCCACTGCTTTCTCATCTGTTTGAAAAATATGGGAAGACAATGCTGAGAACAAAGAAAAGAGGGGGAAAAAGTATTTTGACAACATTAAAGTTCTGCTACCTGATGAGCAGTTCAAAGGCTGGCATTTTTTACCCATAAAGGAAAGCTGTCCTGCTGCTGCTGAGCTCAGCACTGCAGAGGGCACACAGGAAAAGCCAATTCCCCACCTGCTCCTGATTAAAATGAACATTTCTGCTCCTCTGCTAAAAAAGCAGCTGCACTCATGACACCAGGAGCACTGCCAAGCCAAAATATGCAGTGGAGAGGGGGAAAGATGGGCAGATAGTGACAGGACAAAGGGGAATGGCTTTAAACCAAAGGAGGAGAGATTTAGGTTAGATATTGGGAAGAAAATCTTTCCTGTGAGGGTGGTCAGGCCCCGGCACAGGGTGGCCAGAGAAGCTGTGGCTGCCCCATTCCTGGAGTCTCCATGACCTGAAAGAAATTAATAAGCAGCTGTTAGACACCACAGCTTTTCAGCAGTCAGGAATGAGCACATGCAAACTGAGGACATTAATTAATAAAAATCTCAGTATCTTGTTAATTATGCCCTAAGCCATGCATACTCCACAAATCAGTAGCTTTACAAAGCTGCACAACTCTTCAGCATTGCAATCTTTTCTGGTTTATACTACAACAGGGAAAATTCTTTTTTAGGGATTTTTTCTTAGGTTGTCTTTTTTTTTTTCACATTATGTGGTTATGGGTTACAATACCTAGGAAATTAAGGTTTATGCTACAATGTCAATGTTACTTCAACTATAAAGGAGAACATTGTACAATCTCAGAAGACCATCTGGAAAGAAATTGTTTCTGAAAGACATAAAAGCCAACAGATAGCACTGTTCATCAGCTTCACACCATCAGAAACCATCGGGTTTATCTTTGTACAGAGACCATCCGTGTCATCAGTCACATAATTTAGAGCAAGAAATATATAAAGATTCTGTTCAGTGGCAATTACAGTTATAAAGACCAATAGAGAAATCATTTGCTGTGCTGTCAGCTCAGGGATTACAGATTTGATGCGAGGTTTTAGTGACCTTAGGGCATTAGAAGTGATATCCCTCTCAGCACAGCAGATTGAAAAGTATTGATGAGAGAGTCAAGATGAGAGAACAGCAGCTTGCAAAGACATTCCTCTGCCTCTGCCCATTTACTGCTACATTAATCTTTCCCTGATCTATTAAATTCCATTTTCTTGAACATTTATTCTGGGGACATGTAGGAAACGAGGTGAACCTATATCATCATGTCAGCTGGCACCCTAAAAGGACTCCAAAGCCATGAACCCAGAAGGATAGGAAATATGTCACTTGGCAGAGCAGGATATGAGCTCTCCACCAGCAAATGAGTGAGACTATGACTTCCTTTTCCCCAGTGGCATTGGCATCAAGGCTCTTAACTAAAACTGAAAGCATTTTCATTTTGCCAAGTTACAGAAGCACACCACAAGCAACATTATCTTCACAGCAAAAATCCTGCACAGCCTGAGTGAGGGGCTATATTGACTTTATTAGGGTCAGGAGTCCACCTGCTTGTAGCTACTCTGTACAATGTTTATTCACATGAAATACTGAGCAAGGCATTCCAAATCAGGTGGACTCCCCGTCCCTGGAAGTGTTCCAGGCCAGACTGGAACAACCTGAGATTGTGGGAGGTGCCTCTGCCCGTGACAGGGGGTGGAACAAGATGACCTCTAAGGTCCCTTCCAACCCTCTACTGTCTGCAAGGGTGTGCTGCAAAGACCTTCAGAGAGTAGAAGGTACCAAAAAAGTAAGGCAGAGCATCAGCAGTGCTTTACAAACACTGAAGGAGTGGTGCCTACAGCTTCTTTCAAAGCTTTCTGGAGGAAAATCCAGGAGGGCGAAGTTCAAGCAGATGCAGAGCATAGTGTGGGTTTACCTGCTCTTGCACTGTAACTCTGAAGGAAAACTAATCCACAGCTTTAGAACTGCAGCTTCAATATTAATTTGTGAAGAGATATTAATTCTCTTGAAGAGATTCAGTCTGATCCAGTCATCATAAGCTTTTACCCCTTAATGCCCCTCAAAATGTGCTCCTCAAGGCAGTGAGTCTCCTGCCTTGCTGAGAGGCTGAGCTGTGACCATGGGTGTCCCAGCAGGACCCAAGGATATTCCTTTCTGCACCTTGGGGAAGACTTTCTCATGTCCCTGTCTGCAGGAAGAGAAACTCCTCTTCTGCTCCTCCCCAAATCTGTGTGTTAGCTGTTCAGCCTGCACAGCTGCATTTCAGAGCAGAACCACTTCTCCACCAAGCTGCAAATGAGTTTACACTCCCTGAGTCACCATAACTTCTGTGATGAAGCATTACCAGAGGGAAAAGTGAAAATAAATACTTGAAAATAAAACATCCTTTCAGCTGGTTAGATTCCTTGGAATTTCATATTTAACAGGATGAGAATCTTATTTAATCTCTTCTCCAGCAGTGGTCAATGGTTCATAACTTTGTTGCTCACAGCCCCCACTGAATGCTAAGGGGATGGAAGGAGTGGTAGATTTGGCAATGCTGGGTTAATGGCTGTACTTCATGATTTTTAAAAGCTTCTTCCAGCCTAAATGATTCTCATTCTATCCCTGCTGAGCTTCACTGGCCACCACTGGCCCCATCCAACTTTCCAGCTGCACATCTGCAGCCCACTGGAGCAGCCTCTTCACTCTGTGGCTCACGGAAAATTGTTCTAATTTAAGACAATGATAAAAGGATGAAGAAAAACCCTGCAGTGTCCATAATCGAACTGGGAAGGCTTTGAAGGTGCTACAGGTGCAAATGGCAGCAGCCTCAAGCCCAGAGTCACAACCCTCACTTCTGACTGCAGGTGTGCATGGAAAAGGGTGAACACAACATTTAAAGAACAAGAGGCACCTGCACTCAGCTAAAGTACTCAGTCAACCAGATTTACCTGGCTAGGCATCCAATTTATTTTTCTTCCTTTGTACTGCCCGATTTGTATTCCCCAGAAATAGTAACTCTTTAGGATTTAGAAAATAATCTGCATGTTCTGGAGAAAATCCCATTTTCTTTTTCATCTCTTTGTCTCCATTACTGTCAAAATCTTATTTTATGCCTTCCTCTTGCAATCAGTTTTAACAATGGCAGTGGCACAGGTAATATTTCTCTGTGCTTGATGAACTGAGGGACACTTGCTTTTATAACTGGGGGACAATGATTACGTCTGAGTCTTTGTGAAAGATTTGAAAGCATAAGGGGGAAATGCTGTATCCCAGCAGCATCTCACTTATCCTCACATAAAGAAAACAGCTCTGCAAACCAAAGTGTCTCACATTTAAAATTAAAATAAAATAAAACAACACCTCAACAGAGTGAGTCCAGCCTGCCAGGGCTGCCTCACCCAGGATTATCAACTCTCCAATTGGTGTTGTACTCAATTTTCTTTATTCCAGTTAGGAAAGACAAAAAATTACTTCTCACCAGTGTGATATTGGGTTAATGGATATCTCAAAGCCCCTGGCTGTGATTCCTCCTGATCTTTCACAGTGTTTTTGGTGTAACACTCACATCTGTGCCAGAAGCAATGGGTCTAGCTGATAAAATACAATCCAAAAAGGAAATGCAGCCTTTCACAATGTGACATGTACCTCAAAATCATTAAACTAAGCAACAAAAGCACATGGCCTAAATCCATTTTCCATTATTTCCACACATAATTGTGTTTATTCTCAGAAACCAGCCTGTACAATGTACCTAGCAGAAAGAAAAACAGAGAAATGTCCATCATACAGCACAAATGGAAGGGAGTTTGTATTTCTACAATTTTGACTTAAAATTCTCTCACTGCAGCACTTCAGCTCACAAAGTTTTCAGCAGATTCCACCACTGAAAGCAGTCATGATGTTGAGGAAGTTCCAGGGAAAGGATATGCATAACCAGCCTCATTTTTTCACTATTTACTGCATTTTTGTAAGAGCCTGAGAAGGAGGGAGATTCCAGGAATATTCTTGTGCAGTGAAATTACAGGGCTGGTCCTTGTTAAGGGTAGTGATGGCAGTGGTGAATGAGCACTGATTGTTGTTACCTCTTAGAATTTAAAAGATTGTTATTGCAGATGAATAATGCATGAGCTTGGAATCTCTTCCCCTGAGTTGAGATGCACAGCACAGGAACATTGCTGTGATTGCCTTCAGTGTGCTGCCTTATTGTTCTGAAACACAGCATAATGATCCCTCTTAAAACATCAGTTTATACAACTCACACCCACCAGGAATGGGGAGGATTTGTAGAAACCAACCTCTCACAGCTCCTGTGCCCCACCAGCAGCTCAGACCCAGGCTGCTCAGTGCTATCTGTTAGAACCAGGAAACAGAATTTGGGATTTTAGACAGAAATCATGTTCCTGCATCACCTCCAAGGTTGCCACGTGTCCTCTGCTGGCTTTCCAAAGTTAATGGGTTATTGATCGCTGCTGATCAGGCAAATGTGCCTCCTGATGAATATGCAGACACAACATCAGGAGTGCTCTGAGCATCACAATGTTTTCACAATGTTAGGCTGGGCTCCTCAGCCCAATATTCTGGGCTTTTTTTCAATGGCTCTCTTTGCAATCTCAGTGAAAATGGATTAATTTATACTCCACACAACATCCAAGAAATCACTTGAAGTTCCTCAAAAATGCCATGCCAGCCTTGAAGCCTTGCCTGCCCCTGCACTTCTTGCCAGATCTGTCCTTCAAAGAGACACAACAGTGAGCCAGGATGATGCCTTGCTGCAAGGGATTGGGAAATTCAGCATTACCCCCCCAACTCCTGCATGAAAACATGAAAACATCTGCAGAACACACAAAACCAAAGTGTCACCTTATTTCACTCTGAAATTCCTGGTCACATGAGTGCTTCTCTGGACAACTCTACCCTCCTTTCTCAGTGTTTCTATTAATGGACAGGGTTTTTGTGGCTCACAGCAGTGGCATTCAGTGATGCTTCAGGTTTGTACCTGAGTCTTAGGAAAGTGGCTCCTCTTTAGGTAATGGAGAATATCCTCTAACCTAAAAGTCTTTTTTCCTATGGGGAAATATCAGGGAGAACTAGGAAGAACTATGGAACTTAAAGCACAGAGGGTTTTCACTGACAGAGCCCTGAGACAGCACTCCCTAAATGTTCCCTGTAGTTTGTTCAACACATAGGAAATTTTGGTTAAGTAGGATTTCTGTTAGTGTCTCAATTAGGAATAGATGTAAAGTCAGGCAGCATTAAAAGCAGTTTCCCAACTGTTTCAGCAAAACAATTTCTTTGTAAATAAGGTGAAAGTTATGTCAAAACAGCTGTGAATGTTACTTTGTTGAGTCACTGGGCACAGATATGTAACTTATCCTTTAATTATTCTGAAACTTTGTAGATTTTGCTAACAAATAACATGTGACAGCAGGATATTTATAGATTCCTACAAATTGCCGTGAAATTACCCTTAGAGAGCTTTGTGGTGTGTGTACTGTGGAAGTGTTACATCTTTATTTTGCTACTTTGCAGTCTTAAATCTCTAAGGCATCCCCTCATTCACCACCATGCCTGGCAGCCTCTTTGCATTCATGTCAAGGGAGGCTGTCAGGGAGCAGACACAAATCCTAACACGTGTCTTCCCTGAAAGAATTGACTTTTGCTGTGTTTCTTATTGCTCTTCTCCCTGAAGGGTAGTAGAAGTCTTTTAGATTGAAAACAACATCGTTGTGCCATGTGTGGAGAAAGCAGAGTTGGCTTCAAAAGTGACTTTAGTGCAAACTGTGCTTCTATTTAGGTGACAACAAGAGCCTTCTTATAAGCTCTGTGTGCGAGGGAGTGGGGATGAGAGTCTGATTTCCACAGCACTTAAACTGTGCCAGTCATAGTCCAGAACAAGCAGCTCAAAGCAGCAAGGATGTCACAGTCATATATTCTGAAAAAATCCCTTTGCCCAGGATTCTTCTCCTGGGAAGCTGAGAGGCCTCAGAGAAAAGGAAAACAATACTATCTGATTTGCTTCTCCTGGGTTTTGCTCATCTGGAATGTGTTTGGAGATTGTTTACCCACAGGTGATTGTTTAATTGCATTCTGCTGTGAGTTGTTTTCACTCATTGGCCAATCAGTGCCAAGCTGTGTTGGGGCTCTGGAAAGAGTCAACAGTTTTCATTATTATCTTTTTAGCCTTCTATAAGTATCCTTTCTGTATTCTTCAGTATAGTTTAGTTTAGTATTCTTTAATATAATATAGTATCATATAACAATAAATTAGCCTTCTGAGCACATGGAGTCAGATTCATCATTCCTTCCTTCATTTGGGAACCCCAAAAATACAACACAAGGACAAACCCCCTTGTTTTGGCAGTGATATTTGGTGGGGGCATGTTCAGAAAGTCATAAAAATATCTCAGTTCAAAAGGACTTTAAAGCTCATCTAATTCCACCCCCTGCCACGGCCAGGGACACCTTCCACTAGACCAGGCTGCTCCAAGCCTCATCCAGGTTTTCCTGGGAAGCTCCCAAGGAGAGAGGGTGGCAGGTGAAGCCATCACTGGTTTTTGTGGCTATGCCAGGACCAAATTCCTGTCCTTCCCTGGGGTGTGTTAGGAGAGCCCTGGAGAAAAAGTAGATGGGGAGTTATAAACTTGTGAGAAGATTGCAGTGTGAAAGGCATCATATTGTTTTTTGATGGTCTGGGAACTGACTGAAACTTATTAAAGAAATTTCTGTGACTAATTCTTCAGGAGCTTTTCAAAATGAAGCAGTCCTTTGCTGCTGTTTTTGACTTAATATTACTTTATATTCACTTCTTAGTGGCATGGCTTCCATTGGGGATATTTTCCATTAGAAATTTGGTATTGATTGACTGTGGATATTCTTTAACTGCTCCTAATGAGATACCCATTCACTAAAGCTTTCATGGAAATGACCATCATGCATTCAGCTAAGGGAAGAGTCCTGTGAAATGACACCAGTATTATTTAGTCAAAATAATTACTGACACTGTAGGAGGACACTGGAATGTCAGTAATTATTTGGACTAAAAAAACCACACTGTGGGAGGCACAACGTCCTGTAATAATAAAAACATTATTCCTGATAAAATGTTATTTGTCAGTCCCCTGATTGTAATCCATGATGTTTCTTTTCCAGTCAAACTGGAGACATACTACTCCAGCTGTGGGTCAGAAAAAAATCTGGAAAAAAGAAAAAGAAAAAAAGTCTCACTTACTTTTTAGCAGGCTCCATGTTTCCTAGAAATCTTAAGGAAATCATTTTCACGATGTGGTAATTCTCTTTATTTAAAATGACCTCTGGTAGAAGAGACCAGAGGAGGCCATGAAGATGCTCCAAAGGGTGAAGCATCTCTGCTACAAAGCAAGGCCGGGGAGTGTTCACCTGGAAGAGGATCCAGGGACACCTCAGAGCCCCTTCCAGTGCCCAGAGGGGCTCCAAGAAAGTTCGAGAGGGGCTTTGGACAAGGGCTTTCAAAACTTGTGTCACTGGCCTAAACTGATCCCATCATCAGGTCACTGGCAGCAAAGACCAAACCAAGCATTTTTTAACATCTAAGTCTCTTCTTGACTGCTCATTTTTAACTGGCCTCATCACCCATGAGCAACAATTCTGTTCACAACTGATTACACAGCTGTGCCAGCCCTCAGCAGAATGAGAGTGAGTTTTGAAGCGATCAAGCAACAACTGATAGATCAAGACTGGGAATAAATCCTCTTTTATCTCAAAAAACTGTAATGGAAATAACTAGAAAAATGTGTTTTATTACTTTCCCAGAGGAGATTATTAGGGAACCTGAAGGCAAAGGCTGCACTATGGAATGAAGGATTTGAATTTTAACTGGAAATGCTGAGGCTCAAATGAAGAACCGTTTTAGACAGCAGGAGAGAGTTTGCCCATTTTTTTAAAGTGTTTTTATTATTTGTAGTAAATACATTTGCATAATTTGTACATCCAAAGTATCCCAACTGGGACTAATTATCCACTGTGTTAGACAACATACAAACACACAACAGAGCCAACCTCTGATCTGGGAGTCACAATCCAGTGCTCAGTTTCAGCAAACAACACTTGATAAGCCAAAGTGTTCATTCTCTTTTCTCTTTTTGCCCCCATTTATTAAAAAGGGCTCTTAGCCAAACCCTCAGTGGCCCTTTGAGAAGGCAGAAGAACAAGGAAATATTGTGCCCTGGTTAGTGCAGAGGGCTGGGCTTTGCAAATCAAAGCCAAGTCTCCATGCTCTGGAGCAGACTTTATGTGTGACAAGAAACAGTTCAGCTCCTCTGTGCCTCCAACAACCAATTTGTGAAAGGGTAGCAGCACTCCCCACCCTCTTAGGGGCACCCTGAGAGGGAAGACATGAACATTTGTAGAGAAATTCCTAGAAAAATTTAAGAGGCTATTCTAGGATTTTGTCACCCTGGGACTAGATGGGGTGGTCATTGGGTGCAGCTTTGTTTCCTCATGAAAACAAAATTTAAAACAAAATTTAGCAGTAAAATTTATGGTTTCCAGTACTAAAACTCAGCACTTGCAAGCCTGGATGTTTCTCCAGCCAGCTTTGCTGCTCCTGATAATATCCCTGTTATAAATGCCTGCTCCTGCCTCACCATCAGGTGCACAGTGCAACTCCACTGCCTTTAACCTGACACAACCGCAGAAAAGCTGGGCTGCTGTTCACATCCAACTCGACATCATAAGCTGAACCATCAAAAGGAAAATGACAGCTGTAAAACTCGTGGAGTTCCAGCTTCTGGGAGGCTGGAACATTCCATGTTCCAACTGCTTGTTGAGGTCAGGAATGAAAAATGAGCCAATGAGGATTTTTATCAAATGCACCACCAGCTCTCGGAAATGGGTTCATCTTCTTTACCCACAGAGGGCAAAGCCTCACTGCAGGAGCATCTTCACCCCTTACATGGCCTCCTGTTTTCTGCTTCTTATCTGGGGGCACCAATTTCATATCCTGGTTCTGAACAGACCTCCAGCATTGTAAAATGTGTCCTGTAGTTCAGAACAGGCTCCCCAGGAAATGGTCATGGCCCCAAGGCTGCCAGAGCTCCAGGAGGGTTTGGACACTGCTCTCAGGCACAGGGTGGGATTCAAAAGTCCTATTCAAGAATCCTATTCAAGAGTTCATGAATGTAATAAATTAAATTTCTAGTCTGGTTTAAAATACCTACTGGAAAACAAAAGGTTATTCTTTGTGAGGTGCCCGACCAGTCAGGTGTTTTAAGGGAGGACAGAAGCCATGGGATGTGCAGTATCACTACAACATTCACCTCTGCTGTGAGGTTATAGGGAGGGAGAACCTGCCCCCTGAATTAAGAGTGCCTTAATCACATGTACCTGAGCTTCTGCTGGCTCCCAGGCTCAGCAGGACTCGTGGCCCTGAGCTCTGAGGGAAAGCTGACTCTGCACAGGGCCATGTGCAGGGAGCCTGCTGTGACAAGCCTCTCCTCTTGCTCAGGCAGGAGATGATCCCAGGGAGGCAGCACCCAGCTCTGCCCACACACAGGCACTGACATGTGGGGGTGTTGTCTGGGTACTTGGGGCAGACTTTAGAAGAAGCCAAACAGACTGGACTCCAAGACACTACAGCATCAAGCACTCAGATAACACACAGAACAGGTGATAAACTGGGGATGAGGGTAAAAGTGCATTTATTAGTAATTGAAATAACAAAAGAACTGGTTTTTTCTCATAGAGAGATCTCCATAACATTAACAAAAATGATTTCTCTCCCCAATTAAACTAAAAAAAATATTCTGCAAGTAGTAAACTAAAATTTTAAGTTTTATTTCTTTACATTGTAAGTAAGAAAAAAAAGTTATAAAGAAAAGTGTTCTAAAAGTTTTGTTCTAGATTTTATTACTTAGTTACTGTCAATAAAATTTTCTTTATACCCTGTAAAGTTTTAAACCTACTTTACCTTTCTCCTAATCCTACCTCACAAGTAAATACACCAGTAATTAACCAACACCAAATCCACCACACTCAGTAGTACATTAAAAAAATCTCAAAATTAACTGAAAACTCTTCCCTAAGAAACAGAACTCAGCATGGTTTCCAAAAACCCCTGAGGAAAAGCTCGTGTCCCCAGAGGCAACCATAAAGGCAATGAAAAAATCATCACTTTTTAATGATCCTCTCAGTATCCCTCACCTCTTCTCCATGGCACAGGTTTTCCTTCACCCAGATTTGAGTCCTTCCAAGCTTTGTTAACTCTGTTTCCTTGCCTGGCAATACAACACCTGTGTTATATACAGTGCCTCTTGCTTTCCTTGGGATTCATAAAGGAAAAACAACAAATTTGAAATTGCAGTTAATTTATCATAGATGTATTATCTTCAGATTGCTTCACCACTGCCTCAGCAGCATTTGCTGCCCATCTCCAGTGAGAGCAAGGCTGACAAGAGCACACCAATCTCCTTTTCTTTTTTTTTTTTTTTTTGCCCTGTAGGTCTGTAAATACCAACTTCTCCCAGGCAGCTGGTGAGAAAGGAGTTGCTGTGTTGAGTCAGAACCTGCAAGCCCAGGCACTGAGCAGGAATGTTATAAATGTTTGGCTGAGGGTAGGGTGGGGCACAGCTGGTTACCTGGCACTGGGGCTGCTGGGATAGCCCAGATTGCCTCTTTGGGAAGCAGGATGGAGAGAGAATTTGGCCACAGAAGCTGCAGCACACAAACCACTCAAGGATTCTGTGAGATGCAGGAAGAGTTAGCATCAGGTAGCACAGAGTTTCACTGTTCATCTGGTCATTTCTTTAAACACACTAATTACAACCCCTACTCCAGATAATGAATTTTTATCATAAGGCTCCCCCCAGGAATGGAAACCAAGACACATGAGATCTGGGAAATGATAACAGAGGGTGCATCCTAGGCCTGAGAGGATGCTGGGCTGAGTAATCTGTATATAAAGAAAGAGAACAGGTCATTTTGAGGGAAGATCTGCATGAAGGGAAAATGGCTTACAAGTAGTAGAAATAAATAATCCTTGTAAACCACTGGAAGTGATACAAACCACTGGAGATGATACAATCCAGCTGGGATGAGCAAACAATGGGGGAAAAAAGCAGATTTTCCTATAGAGACCCAAGAAACCAAAAGCCCCTGCCTGCCATCCTATCCCAACCCTGTGATTTACACACACCTCTAGCTCAGGAAAAAAAATCTGCTGGGTTTTGTAAGTCTATACTAAAGGGCACATTTTTCCTACTGAAGAAGAAGGTTTGTTTCAAAGCCTTTAAGCTTTATGCTAGAGTAAACTTTCCATAGGGCAAGTAATTCCAATCATATTTGGAATAACTTTTGTTTAAAAGAGAAGTCTGACCTGGGGACAGTGCCAGGCAATGGAATGTGAGTCAGTGTAATGGACTGCTTCTGATGTCCCCTGCCAGGCTCAGGAAAACCACGTCCAACAGTCCACTGCTTAATGACATGTCATCAGGGGGCCTCAAACAGATCAACTTCCTAAGATAACAAAGAAGCCTGGGATATTCCTTCATCTTGTGTCCTCCACAAATTTGGAAGAGCAGAATTGAAAACACAGAAATGTGCTCCTTTTGCTCTTGAGAAAGCTGGCACTGCTGGGTCTGAAGTAGGAAATTCAAGGCCAGCCATGCTCACATGGTATTTTGGGATCTCCCAAGCAGAACTGCACCATCCCTGCTGTGCCCAGACTAAAACCTGCCATTAATTCATCTGTAAAAGCAGTCCCTAGATGCTACCCAGACACAAAACACACCCAACACGATTCCCAGATAGCCTCAAGGATGTCTGAGGTGCCTCTGCCAAGGTATTTATGGGCATAATTAGACCTTTTAGAAATTAAAGATGATGAAGTTGTAATGAATGAAATTTTCTTTTAAGTGAGGTTTAGAGAATGTAATGGATGAGGCACAGAAAGAGTCAGGGAAGGAAAAGCATCCTGGGAAAGTCCAGTTGTCCTGGAGAAAGAATAAATACAGATGAACAGCACAACATTCACTCCAAATTTTCTTACAAAAAACATTCTTTCTTACATCTTACAAAATTTGCTGTTGCCATTTGCTACACAGCAAAATGTTTTATTTATGCTCTGTATTTCCTAAAGGAAAACACTGGGAATTGCACAGAATGTCACTGGGAGGAATGATGTAATTGGATATAACATGAAGAATCACTGTTCCCATTGCTTTTACCTATGACTAAACTATTTAATCATGACCATTACGTCGCCTGTGCTGATGATGAGCTCGCTGTGAAATGCGGATTTTAAAACAATTCCTGCCAAAAACCCCTCAACCTTCACTATTTCTTTTTTTTTCAGCCATGGGACTGTGTCAGACACTCAGAATACATTTGTATTAATCTGTGCAAGAAAAAAACCTCATCACATCCAAATCTGGGTGTGTACTGCCTGAGTTATAAAGGCATGACTGCAAGGTGGCACATAAATCACACCACTGCATGGGAAAGCCCCCACTTTCAGCAGACCAGTAAATAGGTCAGCAGCAGTAAACAGGTCAGGAATTCAAGATTTGAGGGAGAAATGAGATTATATAGCAAAGGAAGAAAGCTTATACCCATTCCCATGCAAGTATTGGGATAGAATGTTTTCTTTCTATATTGTGATGATTTTTTTACTATGGAGAGATGGATTATTGTTATTTTTCTTTTATGACTTGTAACAGTAATTATGAATTTATTTTGTAAATACAGTGTGATTTTTTAAATTTTTGTGAGAGTGTTTATGGGTGTTACTAGATTTTCATTATTTGGTTAAAATATATCAGAAATTATAGCGGTATTTGTGTTGATGTTTAGTATATTTGTAATATTAATTGTTTTACTATGACTTGTTAGACTGTAAGTTAGTTGTGGTTGTTTATTGTTGATAGATTTTATCTAAAGGATATTAGGTTTTGCACTAAAGTTTTTAAGTGGTACTAATAAAACCAACATGCAAGAAAGACAAGGTTTGGATATTTCCAGTTCCACATGAAAGAGCAGTGAGGTGAGGAATGGGAAAAATAAGCTGTCTGAGGGTTTCTCTGTGTGTCTCTCCCATCAGGTGTATGATGGCATTACCCCTTCATGGGAATAAACCTCTTTCCTCACCAAAGCTGTGGCCAGGATATGGATGCCACCTGGGCACACAGATGCAGCTCCCCCAGCACATCCCAGCTGTCCAAGAGGGAGCAAAGCCTCTGCCTTCAGGTCTCCTGGGACTGTTGGGACAATGATAGCAAACTCCACACGTACAGTCCCATGAGAAAAAAATCACACGAAAGCCAGAGTACACAAAAATGAGGGCTACAGTTGACCTCCAAGAGTATGAAAACTCTTCAGAGGTTTTTCATACCTGAAAAGTCTCCAAATTTGGTGTGCCTTAGCAAAGTTCTTGACTGAAATTAATAAATACAAGATCACTTACCAGCAAAATAACCTTTGGTAGTGACCACCACTGAGAATTGCTTTTAATTCTCATCTGCTTCTTATTTATTCAAAAGTATGTGCTATATTTTAGCATCTCAGGACTTGCCCCATACATTTCCTGTTTGTTTCATAAACACACAAACCTGTTCCCTGAGACAAGACACAAACCCCCAAATGGCTCCAACGTCCTTCCAAGCAATTGTACAACAGCAAGATCCCCTCCAAGCCTCCTTTTTTCGAGGCTGAGCCCTATATCCCCCTCAGCTGCTCATCATCAAATGTCTGCTCCAGATCCTACCCCAGCTCCGTTCCATTCTCTGACCATGCAGAAGGACTTCAATACCTTTCTTTTCTGTAAGGGGCTCAAAACCAACTCAGGAACTCAAGGTGCCCCAGCAGCCCAAGCAGAGAGGGCTGAGAACTGCCCTCTGCTCCTGCTGCCCACACTAGTGCTGCTACAGGGCCAGCTGCCAATGGCCTGCTTGGCCACACGGGCACACGCCACCTCACATTCAGCTGCTATCAACCACCCTGCCCCAGATCCTTTTCCACCTGTCAGCTTTCCAGATGCAATTCCACACACACACAGCATGGCTTGAGACTGCTGTGGGTGGGAGCTGAGTGCCTGACAGGGCAGGAGCAGACACCAGGACTGGGCAGGTTTTTTTATCCTTGAAGCTGAGAATGCTGGTGGGACATTGAACACATCCTGGTCTGCAACTTGCTTATGATATCAGAGTTGGCAGAGGAGATGACAGGACAAAGACTTGTGGGATGACACACTTTAATCAGCAAAACAAATCACAACAAATCCTACAAGTGATGAAAAGGTCACTCTGGCTCACAACCAGCTGCCCCAGGAGTTGCCACTCTGAGAGCAGCAGCACCAAGTTGCAGTTGTGCAGCCAAGCAGACTTGCTGTCAGGTGTGGGCTCTCCCCTCTCCCCGGGATCCGGGGATCTGCTGTCCCACCTGTGTCCCCTGCCAGCAGCTGCTGCCAGCAGCCTGCTCCCTGCTGCTGGGGCTCTGCAGCAGGATAGGCTTCACCCCTCACTGCTCAGCCATGGCCCACACAGCGCTGTGTTACCCACATTGATTCGGTCACAAATACAAAATTCAGTCCCAGCATAATTTAATCCCATCCCCTCCAAGGAGGAAGCTATTGCAACACCACCACATGGGATGGGCCTGGCATCACCACACATGTGGCTGCCCATGTCACAGTGGCCCCAGTGACATCATCACCCTGGCCTAAGCCATCAAACGCCGCTGCACCTCAACACCACCCTCAGAGTCCAGGAAAGGACTGTGGAGAAGGAGCTTGCCTGAGGCTGCTCAGGCACCAGAGTAAGTCAGAGGCTTCTGCTGCATCTGACACAGCTCACAGGCATCTCTCCCTTCACTCAGGCTTGCTGCACAAGTGTCAGGGAGGAGAAATGCCAGCACGGCAGCGCAAGAGACGATCCGGCCACTCGCCATCAACTTCTGGATCCAACAGAGCACGGCCACAAACTGTCCCCAAGGAAAAAGGTGACAGCAGCAGAAGCCTCCCTCCCCACAGTTCCCTGGCACGGCCACAGGGGGTTCTGGGGTAGTCAGTGAGGAGCCAAGAACCCTGCCAGGCCGAGGCAGGAGCTCCCCATCCAGGCTGGGCTCTGGGCACTTGCTGGGGAACCCGTGCCTGACCTGCCCTGCCCTGCAGCCAGCACGGCACAGAGCCAGCAGGGCCCTGGGGCTGATCCTGCACGGACACTTGCCCAGCCCCACAGACGTGCTCATGCCCAGGGCACTTGCTCTGTCTCTCCAGTGTGCATGCTGTGCCAGCAGACCCAGAACACCGACATCTGTGGGGACAAGAGACCGAAGTTCAAGCTCTGTGTCCACACCTACTGCCAGGTGAAGCCTCTCAGGGCCCCCTCCGGCTTTCTGCCCACAAGGGCCCTGCCTTCCTGACCTAACGTGCTCCCGGCCTTCCTTGCCTTGCAGATCCTCGCCACCGGGCTTTACCCTCAGGAGGACACTGGACGCTTTCTCGTTGGGGACACCAGGCGCATCATCAGAGAAGCAGCCAAGAAGGTGAGGACAACCTGGCAGGATCAGGCAGCTTTGCACCTGGAGAGGCTTGGCCAGTTCCTCCTGCTCCCCAGCAAAGAAGCCCCAGGCCTGGGTCACACAGTAGCCTCGTGTGCAGGCGGCTCTAGAGGCTCTAAGCTGCTCTGCCCACATCCCTCTCCCTGTCTGGAAATGCAAACAGACCACGAAGCTCCAGTCCTGACTCTCAGGGGGCTGCTGTGCTCTTTCCAGAGCTGCTTCATCTGCTGCAAGATGGGGGCTACCATCACCTGCTGCGAGACGGGCTGTGACCGCACCTTCCACCTGCCCTGTGCCCCAGAGGGCCAATGTGTCACGCAGTACTTCGGGGCCTACAGGTGAGGGCTGCCCGCCTCGCCTCGGAGCCGCCGTGTTCATCTCCAAGCCCTTTCCACCCCGGAGGGCACTCAAGGTGTTGCCAGCCCTTGGCTGCCAGCAACATGTCACGCACAGGGGCAGAACCTACACAGGGGTTGGGGCTCCCTCACAGCTCCTGCGCCCACAATGTCAGCACAGCTGAAGAACTCTGCACATCCCCTTCCCTCGCCCATCTCCTCCATCTTCTTCTTCACAGGTCATTCTGCTGGGAGCACCGCCCCAGGCAGGCACTGCAGCCACGTCCAAGCCAGGACAACACCTGCAGCATCTGCCTGGACACTGTGGAAGACAACATCTCCTACGAAACCATGGGGTGCCCAGCGTGCCAAGACGCCCGCTTCCACCGGCACTGCATCCAGAGACTGGCTCTGCACGCTGCCATTGGCTTCCGATGCCCACGTTGCCTGAACCAAGAGCCGTTCATGACGGAAATGCTCCTCATGGGGATCCGACTCCCTAAGAGGTTGGGTTTTCTCCTTCCAGCTCACAAGGCGGCAGGCACAAGCACAGTGCCAGCCTAGGGACTGCCCTGCCAGGCCTGGCCACCTTCTGGCCTGTACCTCTTGCCTTCACCCCAACGAGGAACTGAAAACGAGACAGGCAGAGGAGCAGCAACTGCCAGGATCTGCCTGGTGTGGGCTCAGTGGGCTCAATTATTTCCCTTCCTTCTCTGGCAGACCCCCGTCATGGCAGAGTGACCAAGAGGTCGGACCCTCAGATCAGAGGCACGGCCGCTGTGATGCTGCAACGTGCCTTTGTCGGGGAGGCAGGGAGCACACAAAGGCAAACGGGTAAGCTGCCGAAGCAGCAATGCAGGGATCTGAAAGGGATCTGTCTCCCCACGGGCTCAGGGATGTAGAAGTAGGCAGATAAGCTCTGCCAGGCATTCCCCTGCTCTGACACTCTGTCCTCACCACCTCCTTGCTCCTCCAGACCCTGGCAACTGCAGCTGTGCAGCTCCTGCGCTGCCGAGGGCACCCACCGACTCTGCTCCTCTTTGGGGAACAGCACCTGCTCCTGGGAGTGCAGCACCTGTGCTGCCGCGGACACTGGTAGGCACCAAAGCATTCGGCACCATGCAATGCAGACAGGGACCAGGAGGGCCTGGCAGAAAGGCCTTCAGCACACGGCTTGGCTCCAAGAGGCCGCTGGATACTACAGTGGCTTCTCCTGCCTGCAGCCTGGGGGCTGTCCTGACAACCTTGCTGCTGCCCCTCTTTGCAGGTTCCACTGGCAAATCAGAGCTTGTGGGCCCCAAAACTTCCAGCCAGGAGCTGCTGACACTGTCCCAGGACACGGTGCTCCTCAAGAGCAGCTGCTCCACCAGCCCTCGGCAGGCCTTAAAGCAGAGCGACACTGAGGAAGAAATACAGGCACGGACAACGTACAGCCCTCCTGCAGAATGCTGCAGAACACAGGATGGGCCAGCCCACAGTGCTGACACCTCCAAACCTGAGCTTGTGGACCCCAAAACTTCCAGCCAGGAGCTGCTGACACTGTCCCAGGGCATGGCGCTCCTCAAGAGCAGCTGCTCCACCAGCCCTCAGCAGGCCTTAAAGCAGAGCGACACTGAGGAAGAAATACAGCCAGAGAGAACGTACAGCCCTCCTGCAGAACGCTGCAGAACCCAGGATGGGCCAGCCCACAGTGCTGACACCCGCAAACCCAGCACATCCAGCCAGGCAGCATCACAGCTCTCCCAGGGCAAGCGTCCTGCCAAGACCAGCAGCTCTTCCTCTTGCCCTGGGCGGGCCTGCAAACGGGGCTACCCAGAGGAAGGCAGTGACTCCATGATATCGTATGGCCCACCAGCAAAACGCCGCAGGATTGACACTGGGCCGGCCCAGAGTGCTGATGAAAGCGGCCCCAGCACTTCCAGCCAGGCGCTCTCGGGGCTGTCTGAGGGCACTCTGGCTGCCAGTAGACAAGCAGCACGGCCACGTCGTCCATACAGGCCTCCATGGATCTTGCACGGATCTACGACGGACAACCGCTCCCAGCCTGGGCCAATTCGCATGAGACACGTCTGGCAGCAACAACGGCGGGCAAAAAAGCCCTACAGCCGACCCCAAAAACACAGCAGCACCAACTGCCTGCCTGCCCAAAGCCCCCATCACCCTTACCCAACAAACACACATAAACAGATACATAAATAGATAGAGAAAGATAGATATATACATAAACACATAGATAGATAGATAGATAGATAGATACACACATACATATATAGATAGATTAGATAGATACGTAAATATGAAAATAAATAAAGGTTTTTTTGCACTAAGAGAACCTACTTGCCTTTTCCAGTAATTTTCCTCAGACTTCCTCCAAGCTTCTCTTAGTGTAACGAGCCTGGGATCTACATGCCCAGGGTTGGCAGCACATTCCCAGTGTGCAGCTGCCCTTCCCGGCCGCCCAGCACCATGGCCATGCTCTTCAGGCCTTGCTGGCCCCGAGAGGCTGCTGTCAGTGCCCTGCAGGGCAGGGGTCAGCTCCTGAACGATGTTCACACCCCTGAGCCCAGCTGCACCCTCAGCCTTTGCCTTGCCAGCAAGCCCTGGCCAGGCCCCAGTACCTCTAATGTCCCAGGGACCAGCAGCACCACAGCCACTTTTTATATGAAAAGAAATTATATACTAGAGCCATACTAAAGAAAGAAAAAGGAAACATCAGCAGGCTAACAAAGACCCGTGACTGACCAGAGAGTCCAACACAGCTAGACTGGGATTGATCATTAAGTAAAATCAATTCACACACCAGGCAAACAATTCTCCACATCACATTCCAGAGCAGCAAAACACAGAGAAGCTGAGGCTTCTCATCTTCCCAGGAGAAGAAATCCTGACTAAAGGATTTTTCAGAAATTACCATGGTGACAACTTTCCACCTGCCCTGCGCCCCAGACGGCCAATGTGTCACCCAGTACTTCGGGGCCTACAAGTAAGGGCTGTCCACCCTCACCTCAGAGCCCCTGCATTTGTCTCCAAGCCCTTTCCATCCCAGTGAACACACAAGGGAGGAGCCCATGGTTGCCAGCAACCTGTCACACACAGGGGCAGAATCCACACAGGGACTGGGGCTCCCTCACAGCTCCTGCACCCACACTGCCAACACAGCTGTACCCTTATTTTCCAGTTGTTCAGTAACTAAGATATCTCGAAGCTTGCTTTCATTTCAATCTGGCTTCTAGTTTCCATGTTCTCAAAATCTTTTGCCAGGCAATCATATCTATAATGATTTCCTTTCTCATCTTCCCCAACAAGCCTGTTTTTTTAAATTTTCTTGCTATTGGTTTAGCATGTGAGCACCCACCAGTCTGCTGAAGAACGCCATAGGCAGAGAACTAGATTAAACTCTACTGTTCCTTCTCAAACCCATGTTGTGCCAATCACAAAGTGGTGACTTTAAACTCAAAAAAAGCCATCCCCATCCACATCTGAGTACCCTGCCTTCCCTGGCCTCCCACTCCCCATGAGGAGCATCCAGGTTGCCTCATGACAAGCTGTACCTCACACCAGTGGACATAAATAGTGGTACCAGTCCTCAGCCCTGTTACATGACCCCAGTTCATCTCCACAGGGCCATAAAGAGCAAGGTCATCCAAAATCATTTGCTTTCAGTACCTCCTTCACTGGCAAGAAACAGCTGTGCTCAGAGAGGACACTCTGTAGTCACCTGATGTCTGTAATGATGTAGGTATGGTCTGCTCTGAACCCAACGCCTGCACAGGAACACCCACCCCACTTGGCTTTAATCTTGTTTTCATTACTGTGCTTTCCAAGGTTAACTTCAGAGCTGGGAGCTCAAACCTGAGCTCTTCAGCTGCGACTGCACTGCATGCAAATGCCAGCCCCTTCCTCACACTGCCTTTAGCCTTGACGTGAAGGAACTATTGCTGTAGGTGAGAAAGAGAAATCAAGGACTGTATCAGCAGTGCCACAACTGCATTTGTACGGCAACTGCCCGGCATTTACTGCAGTCCAAGCAACACTACAGGTCCCAATTACATGACTCTGGTCCATGCACACACAGAGCCTCCTCTAGAAAAAGCCAGCCTCGTGCAGGGGCACAAAAACCCTAATTTTCCCTGTCCTCTTTGACTTCTCCCTTACAATATTCTGCTATGTAGAAGTTTGCAACCCTTTATGTGCATTGGGCATCCCTTACTCAGGGCGCACTCCATTGATGGCATTGCTTAGAGGCCAGAAGAGGAATCAGGGTCCTGTCATGCCAGGCACAGGGCGCCCCCAAAGCAAGGGACACTGTTACTGTTAGGTCGGATGTGACATACACACGGGTTTGAAAAGAAAAAGAATTTCTATTCTGCGTGTTCTCGACCTTATATACTCTTAACAAAGCGTGATCTTAAGTCATTAACAACATCACAATAACTTATTATATCCATTGGTGCAAAACAATTAGCATCAATATGATGGGAAAAATTTTATAGAAATTTTAAAAGGCACATAAATGCATCTACTAATGCACGTAGTCTAGTCTACAAAAACTTTCAAGTATCTTTTCTAATCTGTTTCCACGCTTACAGCCTGGTCTTCTTCCTTGCTATAGATACACTGAAAAATCAATTATTATTTCTATTAACTCAGCTCTGCTTGCAAGCCAGCTGTCAAGCCCCTCCATAGGACCCTCACTGATGTCTCGAGAACTTCTTGTCCATTAAATGCGGTGGCAGAAAGACTGCAGGTGGATTATCCTTCTTCTGCAGAAGGGGAATGTGCTGGGCTCAGCAGCAGGGCAGCAGCATCTGTCCCGCATGGAACTGAGCAACTGTCTCCAGGTCACTGCAGCTCCTCAAGCACCAGCTCCCCAAGAGTGACCTGGGACTGGCTCACCACTGCTCTCCCTCACCAGAACAACTGAAGAAACACAAACTGCTCAGGAACTAAGAATGAACTGGTTAACACTGTCCCTCTCCTTAAGCCAGACTGAGAAACCAAAACTCACTATTCTAGAGGTTTTTTTATCTGAAACCAAGCGGGAACAAGTGCTCCTCCAGTGGCTTCCTGATGCATCCCACCAGAGCCTGGGCTGTGCCAGCAGTGGGGAACTGCCTCAGTATGGGATTTACCAGAGGCAGAACCTTTAGAGCCACTTGCTCTACAGTGCCAGCCATAAACCACAACAGGGACGAAGCACAAGAGAAAAGAAGAGGCTCTCCATCTGGAAAGTGCACAAGGAAAGGTCTGTTCCAGCTACTGAGAACAGAAGGAAAAGAAAACCCCGAGTTCCCTTGTACAACAAGTTTTATAGAGCTACAAGTCAAGGGGTGGGCACAAACAGCTAAGCAATAGGGAATCCTCAGGGGAGGAGTGAGGGGATTCCATCAAGTGTCTGGGGCCAATTGGGGTAGGAGGGGGGAGAGGATGGCTCACCTGGGCCAATGGGGCTTTGAGGAGTAGGGGAATTCCAAAGGGGTGTTGCAGACAGGGATTGGCCCAAGGTGAGAGTGGCAGGGAAGGTTCGGGAACAAAAGGGGCTGGGTTGCCTTGACAGGCAGGGAAAGAGCTGGAAAAGGGGTGGGGAATGGCATGAGGGACAGCTTTGAGGGAGGGTAAAGCCCAGGGGTAAACCAGCTCAGGGAGAATATGGAGATACAGCCGAACAAACTTAACAAGGAATCAATAAAATAAATTCGAACCACAGCAGCTTCCTGCCCCTGCAAACAACATAGCCCCAAATAAAGGATACTTCTCAAACCACCTGCTCCAACAAGGCTTCCCACACACACACAAAGTACAGTTACACATCTATAATAGAATACAACTAGGAATGTCCTGCTAAATCTAAGTCCTGACCAAAGTTTCTGTATTAAACATACTGAAATACATGTAAAAGTGTGGATTTTTTTTTCCCCGAGTCTCTACAGCTGCTGCTGCTGCTGACACCTGTGATGACAGAGCTGGCCAGTCCCGGTGGGACTCACCCTCATCATTCAAAAAGAGTTTTTATCCTCAGAGAAGGCAGGCGCTGCCACAGCACTGGTGGCAGGTATGGAGCACAGGATAATCCCTGAAGCTTTCATAGGCTTTGTGATTTCCTCAGCTTTCCTGCCTCCATCAGGGTAGAAATTAGTGTTTCTGTTCTACTAACACATTATTCAGAAATGCTTTTAAAAGACCAAGTAATTTGTATTTAATGATTTCTGACTGTTAGGATAAAAGATTAAAAACTACTAAGGAACACTGGAAAATAGATGCTCTTGTCCCAACACCGATGCTTGTAGGGAAGCACTCCTGAGCATCTTCTCCCTCAGTGGTCTTAGGATGACCAAATCAGAAGGAAGGAAAATTATTTGAAAACTCCCACCACATCCATGTGAGCCCAGTTTCCTTCAGCACAGCCCTAACTGCCAAATACTTCACTGACCAGGCATTGGCCATCTTGCCAACAAGAGCCAGATGGAATATACACCACTGTCATTCCTCCCAGGACAGCCAGTTTGAGCCATGGTTTTATTCCTTACACAAACCTAGGCTATAGCACAGCCCATCTGAGGCAGGACAGCCTCAGTGTCTGCTGGAAATACCTAGGGTAGACAGGGAACTGAGTGTTTAGAGGATAATTACTCCCCTTTCTCATTTCACAGCTCCTCCAAATGACTGTATTAGTTTGAGGATAAGGTCTCCCATGTGTCAGACCCGGAGAAGGTCTGGGAGTTCATCCAAGGTCCAGGCCTTTGTTTGGTTTGCACATTGTGCCAAGGGTCACTACTCTTGAGGGGCTTTCTCTGCAGCCTAAATCATAGCAGATTACTCAGGATTTTATACAGGAACGAGTAGGAGTTGCTTTCTACCCATGTTTGTTTGGACTAGTGCCGATAACAGCCTGGGTATTTTCCAGACAGCACCATCTCTGCTCAGATTTCTCCAAGCAAGCCTGAGCAGAGGGCCAGAAAGCTTTGAAGGCAACAGCAGCTGAAGAGGATTCCTGATGGTCACCTCTTGTCTGCACCACGGTACATTCACCACGCTGGGCTGCCTCAAGGATGAAATCCAAAGCTCAGCAGCTTCAACTGGAAATTAAAACCAAAGCAGCATTCCAGCCTGTGCCTAAGTCAGCTGCTCTTCCTTGAGCCATGAGCAATCTGACTGCTGTAACTCCCCGTGTTTCACAGGCAAAGCAGAAAGGTTGGACTTGATGACCTTAGAAGTCTTTTACAACCTTGATGATTCCATGAAATCTTACCACTCTCAAGCATTTGGTGACCCTCAAAACCCCAAGACCCCTTACAAACTCAACACAGGAGCTTCATGAGCTTCCCACCAGGGTACTATGAGGTACACCAGGGTACTGTTTTTAATATGGTAATGCTTTTTCCCTTGCCTGCTTTTCCAGCTGAGGCAATGTTCAGCAAAACACCTGTTTTCACTGCACAAATACAGCAACTCCAACTAGTTAAGCCTCACACTCAGGATGGAAACACAACAGGGAGGTCTAGGGAAAGCAGTTCACAATTTTAAAGGTCTGCTTAAAATTTTGACCCAAATCTGCCCCTTCTCATTTCCCTACTTCAGTGAAGTGAGAAGGAAAGCCTCTTTTTTTCCCCCCTCAGCTGCCCCCACATCTCTATCAGTCAGAATTGCTGGGTGTTTGCCACACTGGAGGTACAGGAACTCTTCTAACAATCCCCTTCACTCAAGGTTAGCCACAGGAGTGCACAGCAACTGAGAGAGCACCCAGAGCCGAGACTGAAGTTTGTGTCACGCCTTGGTGTGACAAAAGCAAGCCCCGAGGAGTTGCCAAACTCCAAAAACTCTCCAGCCAGCAGTAAACTCTTAGTTCAAAGCCAAGCTTCTGGCTCCACCTGCTGCTGGAAGGGTGGAAAAGATGAAGAAGCAGCTGCAAACAAAACAAAACAAAACAAAAAATTAAAAAGAACAAAGAGATAACTAAGGCCTGCTTTTCTACTTAGCTCATCCTCCCAACATTGTTGTTAGAAGACAAAACAGAAATTGTTTCATCATGGAAAATTCGAACAAGTTCAAGATGTGCAGCTCTTTACCCGGTCATGACCACCAGGCACTTGGGTCCTATTAAAAATTACCAAAATAGATTACTTAACTTTAGAAAATAGTGCCTGATGACACAAATTCATGGGTTTTGTAGCTGAAAAGAACCCAGGTCAAGGACAATGTCATAAGCATGATTCCTAAGACTGCCAACAGGAAGGAGGAAGAAAAAGGAAACCCTGCATTGTGTGTTTTCCCATCTCCCCCTGTTCAGCGTTTGGCTCTTGCCTCTCAGTATTTCACATGGTCCCCTTAAATCTTGGTTTACATTTACCCACAAACAGTGTAATTTTTTCTTTTTATGCCAGTATATATATTTAACGATCTATTGCCAAAACCCACACACTTTTTCCTTGCCAAAGTGCACAGGTGCCAGCACAATTGAGCATTATTTCCACAAACAAAGCTCCCAGTGAAGCCAAGGAGGGCCCTGGGTGCCTCAGGAATGCTGGTTTGGCTCTGGGGTGCTTGGATTACCTCCGTGTGTTTGCCCAGCACTGAAGGCAGGGTCACTATTCATTTAGAAAAGCATTTCATATACCTGATTTAAAGAAACATCACAAGCTACTTCACAAAAATATGTGCAAGTGATATGATGGAGACAGATTAAGCCTTTTCAGCCAAATCCTTATAGCAACATTTTGCAGATACATACTTGTGCCTTGAAAAAGTTTTATTGCTGTACAGCTCTTGCTAAAGAAAACTAAGCCCTCTGGATAGGCAATACAGAGCTCTTTCAAGTGCCATTTTAAAAATAAATTTCAATTACAGCAGAAAAAATAGTAATTCCAGTCCCACACTTGTATCTCTACCTAATGCAAAAAAAAAAAAAAAAAAAAATATATATATATATATATATACTAGGAAGGTTCAGAAAGGGAATTCTCTGAGATTGCACTCCTCAATTTTTCACTGCCTACAGTTACGATGCAAAAACCAAACTCATTTCATGAAACATACATTTTGTCTGCACATTCCAGTGTGCATATTACTCTAATTTGTAAATTATTTTCCATTTCTCCTCCTTCAAGTTAAAATTTGCTCAACACCAGCCGTTGGCTGAGCTACCTCCACTTGAGCAATCAGTGGAACAAGTACAAACCTCAGAGCACTGATTTCTGGCACTCAGCGGGTAAGTGCACTTTAGTTGTCTACATTTTTATTGGGAATAAAAGCCCTGAAGAAAATTTCTAAGGCTAATTAAGATCCCAGACAACAAAAGCACAGGCAGGTTTTACAAGCACATTAGTTATACAAGCAGCAGCATTTGAGAGGTTCAGGCAATGTCAATGACAGCTGGCCAAATCCCAGTTTAGGATTGCCAGAAGACACAAAAACCACGTTCCATGATACAGCAAACCCCCAGAACAGACACATCATGACAAAAGCTTTCTGATAGCCCATCATTTTATCACTTTGCACAGAAAAAGCAGCTTTGACATTCCCTTTGACCACCCAGCTCTACCTCCTAACTCACAAACAGCTGCCAACAGGGTTTTTATTGTTTCTGCAGTGGAGGTTAGCTGATGACAGGCTTAGTGTCTTGGAAGAGACATCCTGTATGTGTCTTCACTTCTGAAATAATACATGGAATTTTGTACTTGTTCTGGCATTGAACTGTAATAAACCAAACCATCAAAACCCTCTGTCTGCTCTAGCTCTGGTTCCAGACACTCACCCTGGACCTTGATTACTTAAGAGGGCCAAAGAGCTTTCAGGTTAAAAGAGAAAACTCAATTACCCCATCATTAAATAAAGGCAATTTAGGATGACTTGTCTTGGGAATTTTCATAAGCTTGCAAAAAAATTGGGCTCATGAAGTAACTAAAAGACAAATTAAGAGCTCAAAGATGCAACAATGGTGTGCTGGAGAAAAAGAAAAAATTCTCAAGTTCTGAAAAGTCTCGGCCTCTTAAAACTGCTATCAGAAAGTGGGTGGGGTAAAATCTGAGCTCAAATTGATCATCAGCAGACAGAAATATTTTCAGAGAGTACAAATGAGTAAAGCATGTCACAGAGTTTTACATACAATTCTTGTTTATTGCACAAATAAAATAAATGAGGGGGAACAGCTTCAAAGCTGTTCTTCAAAACAGCTTCAACAAAAAAAAATCCTCCACAATGCTGGGCATGAACTACAGGACAGCACCCAAATCATGTGAACTTGACTGGCAATGGAAGAGCAGGGAATTGCAGAACAGCAAGGGCTCTAGAAAACAGCACTGCTTAAGAAAAAAAAAAAAAAAAAAAAGAGAGAATTTTAACCAGAAAAGGGGTAAGAACTGAAACAAGAACAACCACAAACTTTAGGTACATGGATGGCTGCTGCACAGAAGGAAAATAATGCTCAGTGGCCTGAGGGGCACAATGGCAGCGTGACACACACGTGGCAGGAATATTGCTGAGAGTGCGGACAGGGAAGCACCAAAACACAGACTGGAACCTTCTGCCCTACAGCCCCTTTTGGCAAGTAAACAAACAGTGGCAGAGCTGGGGCAGGGAACAGACCTGAGCATGTCCTTCATCCTTGCCAGCCTTGTAACTCTAAAAAAAAGTCAGTGTTCCAGATTGCAAGGCAAGGTGTATTCCATTACCATCTGTATGGCAGTTGTCTTGTGTCAAGTGGGCAATTCTCCTTATCTCTCTCCCTGAGTGATCACAATCACTCCTCCCCTGCTGATAATGAGCTATTGAATGCCATTGCATGACTGATAAGAACTATAACATCCCATTGTGAGATGCTCCTCCCAGAGGGAGGAGCCAAGCATTGCTACCCAGATATAATCTGGAGATTCTGAGACACCGACACAGCTTCCCAGTGGATTCCCCAGAGGAACAGCAGCTGCTTCTGCTTCCACGGATCTGTGGAGGAAGAATACATCCTTTTCTACAGGACCCCCCTGCTCCAACAGAACCACATCTGGCACTTCAGGAAGACTGCAGCCACTCTTCCAACTGGACTGCTACCAACACCCTGATCAACAGGGTGTCAGGTTGAGTTCTGACTCTGTCAGTTGTTCTAGTCTACTGCATTGTTTTATTTTATCCTTTTTTTCCCCCTTCCCTATTAAAGAACTGCTATTTCCTGCTCCCATATTTTTTTTGCCTGAGAGCCCCTTAATTTGAAATTGATAGCAATTCGGATGGGTGGGGAGGGTTTGCATTCTTCATTTCAGGGGAGGCTCCTGCCTTCTTTAGCAGGCACCTGTCTTTCCAAACCAAGGCAGTCAACTTTTGTGCTGCCAAGAGTTTCGGAGGTTTACCTGTTAGGACTCTGAAAGTCTCCAGCAAGTGCTGTTTACCCCGTGGTTTCTCTCAGGTATTTCCCTCCTTGCCCATAAGCTCAGCTTTCAGAAACATCAAACTTCCTCGGAAACACCTCCCTGCATTTTTTTATCTTATTCCTGACGTGTGGAAAACCACTCTGCCAAAACCCAATGCCCACAAAGGAGACGGGGAAGCCCTGCAGAAATCAATTCTATTGGAACCCACGAGAACTTCACTGCGCCGGAGCCCTGGGGCTTCTGGAATGTTCCAGCGAGCCCCAGTGCCGACCTTCTTTCCCACGGGCGGCGGTCCCGGCTGGGCACAGCAGTCCTGGCCAGGCACAGCCCCTGTTCCCCACCCCTCGCTGTCCCAGCACAGGGTCTGCCCCTGAGGTCTGCCAGCCCCGTTCCTGCAGATCCCGACTGCTTCCTGCAGGTTATCCGGCACACGCAGCCATTCCTCCTGTCCCTAGGGATAACGGTGCCACTGCCACGATACCCCTTGCGACTCGGAGGCTTTTCCAAATGGAGCTCAGTGTTACTTCACCCACAGCTGACACATCACCCAAGGCAAGGAAGGGAAAATGTTCTGTCATCCCGCTGGGTCACTGCCATGAACTAAGGTGCCTTCCAAATCCCAAAGGATTATTTTATGAGCATGTGACTGTATTTAACCCCTGTGCTCAGCAAAGGGAACATTTTGCACTGCATGATTAATCGGGATGTAGTTCAGCTAAAAACAGCTAAGAAAAATTTTAAATTCCAAGTTTCTATGAGTTTTGCTCTATTTGAAGACTCAGAGTATTTTCATTGCACATCAACATATTTTTTTAATGCAAAATGTGTTTTAATATAAACATCCAGATGATAGAAAGTTTCATAACAGTAAAAACAGATGTAAATGTTCGGATTTATTTTACAAGATTGCAAAGCCAAACACTGACGCCAGGCTTGAAAACAGCATCTCTTGTCATACAATCAAAATATTGTACACACAGAACACAGCTCGATGCTTCTCAAGTCCACCAGCATAACACCCAGTTTGTGAAACCTTCAGCATTAGAAATTTTTTCAAGCGGCACGTGAAAAACACAAATTCACCCACAATGATAAGTGCTTCCATCCTACAGACATCTTGCTGAGAGGCAAAAATTGCCAAATGCCATGTTTTGGAGAGTGATATGAGAGTGCAAGGCAACCTAAAATATATATATATATATATATAAATCACACTTTAAACTTTGGCCAAGACTTATAACAATTAAGTAGATTTCTATAGGTATCTCCCTCAAATATTCCAACGTTGTTGTTCAGTACGTACAGAACTTTATTTCCAAGTATTTCAAGCCTGGAAAGTCTTTAAAATCATTCTGTATTTTCTACAGAGCCATTATAATTTAAAGATACAGCTACGATTTAATAGTCAAGTCCTCTTAGATAAAAGGAATGAGAGATGCTTGCTTCAAGAGCAGGCCTTCATCACACACATTTCAACACACCCCCTTGGACCAGTCAGCAGCCAGGCTGTAAGGGCCATGTTTTCAGAAAGACAGGATGGTCTTGTGGATGATTTCGATGGACTCTCTGATCTCATCCTCCTTGATGACGAGGGGCGGGGCCAGGCGGATGATGTCGCCGTGCGTGGGCTTGGCCAGGAGCCCGTTATCTCGGAGCCGCAGACACACCTTCCAGGCATCATAGTCTGCAGCGGGAGGGAGAGAGGCAGGGAGAACATCAACAGCACAGTGAGGACGTTTCCAGCACAGCAGAGGAGGTGTCACACCTGCAGCACAAGGTGCTGCTTGCCAGCTGGCAGAGGGGTGATGCGGGGTGTTCGCAAAGGAGAGGTCACTCTCTGGAATCCGCACAGAGTGACACTGCTCCAGAGCTGTCCTTTGCCTCAGCACACACAGTTCTGCTCCTTCACAGCTCAGTGCTTGTCTGGAACTCAGTTAGACTTTAAAATAAATCTTAAAAGGGGAACCATGTGAGGAGGAGGTAAGGGAACGTGTGGACAGGACTTCAGATAAGGTTATGTTTATGTAATCTGGGTTTCAGGGCATCATTGTGGAAAATGACACCACCTTTTTGCAGGACTTTAGTCCTTGATCAAGTACTGCCTTGATTTTCAGATTTCTGATATAATTCAATATTATTCTGATATAATTTCTCCCTAGAAATTTGTTCTCCATCATTAACTTTTTTCTTCTTTGTACCCTCCTGTATTCATTGTACTCTTCTAACTCTTCTGAAAACAACTAATCCCAGCCCATGCTCCCATAATCTGGCAGGAACTTGTGCTCCAACTGTAGACAGTTTTTTCCCAAAGAGGAGAGATAAAGGTATTTGTTGAGAGGCAGACTCACCATCAGGTTTGAACATTATCAAATCATAAGAGTTCATATAATTTAAAAATAATTGTTTGGCCTTCCTTAATTTAAAAACTCTATTTTTAACAGCACACAGTAACTTAAATTAATTTTCAGTGGTACTACAGTACTATAGTCATGTTCTGAACACAAACATCATGTCTACATGCTGTCCCCTACCTACAATTTAAGTTGAAAAATATTTCTCCATGTTGTGTTTGTGCAGTTGCTTTTATTTCCTCACCTTTGGTTTCCCGAATTACAATTGCATTTAAGAGTCCTTTTCCTCTTACAGCAGTCACAATATTAGATGGAGTCTTCATGAGCTCGCTTCTTAGCAGATTACCCATTATTTCTGCATTTTCTGCCAGATTTTCTTCTTCAATTACCTAAAGAGAAGTCAGATCTACAATCAGCTGAAGGGCACTGCATTTGTTTTGTTTACCATGGTTAAGGATGGATAATGTCACTGAACCTGCTGATTCACAAAAGCTGTTGCAGCCACAGTGTCCCTGCAGAGGCAGGATGATATTGAGCCTTTACTCATTCATGTCTACAAGAAACAATAATGTCTTTGAAATTTTATTCTAAATAAACTGCTCTTTGTTTGCTGTTATGTGCAAGTAAACAGCAAACCTCTGAAGGCTCTGAATCTCTCCAAGTCTGAGTACTGGGTAGTGATGAGGGTTTCTGTGTGACCTGCATCAATGTAGTCAATTAAGCAATTACAAAATAATTGAGTTGCACCATCTGGACAGGACATTGTCATTTCTGTTTGAGATCCATACCTGTTCTCAAGCTCACAGAGCAGCAGCTTCTGGTGATATAGTAAAATAAGCCAATTTCAAAATGTCTTCATGAAATTAATTAAGGTATTTGGTTAAATTTACATAATTGCTTTAAAACTTCTTCTAGATGAATCTTATTTTGACATTTAAGACATTAAGATCATAAGAACACAGGAAGTGGGCCACATTTCCAATAAAAAATTTTAAATTTGTTTTATGATCTGCAGATAACCACTACCATTTTCCATACTTATTTAAAGCTAGATTTCTACTGATAGCATGAAAAATAATACCATTTATTTAAGCAAAGATCATGAGATCCTTTTTAATTTGGATTCCAGACCTCTAGACCTCTAGCCCCACACACAAACCTCCAGTGCTGCCATTGCCACACGGCAAGCTAATGGATTTCCTCCATATGTGGATCCATGTTCACCAGGTTTAATGGTCAGCATAACTTCATCATCACACAGCACTGCTGAGACCTAAAATGGGAAGGGCAGCAAATTCACATACTTACAAGAGGAACCTTTAATATATCTAAAGCAAATCTTCCCTCAGAGCTCAGGAAATTTTCAGCCTCTGGTGATAAATTACATTTACATTCCCAGCAGAACAGCAGATCTGACAATCCCATAATTAATCCCTTAAATACACTTAGCTATAGTGGTAACACAACTTTCAATCCCAGCTGAGGGGAATTTCTCCAAACTGAATATTATTTCAAGAGTTTAAGCTTCAATACTTGGTTTAACAACTCAGAAATCCTGTCAGTTGGCCAAAAGAGTTCAAGGCATTGTGATTTCCAGCCTAATCAGCAGGAATTTAAGTCACTCCAAGAGGATAAAATCAGCCATGCAGGCATGCCAGACAAATGAAATAATGCCAGTTGGTCAGCTATAAAGGTAGTATTTGGTATTCCATTATTTTATTATGTCTCTCTCAAGCTGGACTGTCTGCTCATAAATCATAGTTAGTCTTGCAGACAACAATTTCCAAGTACAACAAACATCAGATTTATTGTTCTTCCAACTGGCAGATTTTCAGTGTTGATGACTAAGAAAAAAAAAGATTATTCAACAAATGTTTGGGTAATTTTATGTTACTTTAAATTATTGGTACTTTTTTAGTACTCACAGGGTATAAGCCACCAGAAAGGGCCTTTCCAAGAAGAATTATATCGGGTCTCACATTTTCATGGTCAACAGCCAGCATTTTCCCTGTTCTGGCTAAACCAGTCTGTATTTCATCAGCAATAAACAGAACCTGTAAAGAGAAGAAAAATCCAAACAGAACAGGGAATTACTTTCACTGTCATTCCTAACCCAATTCTAATACAATTTTTTGAGGTATCACAGCAATAATGAAGACAGCTTTATTAATAATATGTCAATGTCTTTCTTTGAAAATATGAAAATAATTATGACTAACACTTACAAATTAGGAATCTGAATTCTGCTGGGACAGAGAGACCACTAATTTTTAAATCAGAGATCACTGATAACCATTTTTCTCAGTGTTTCATTCTGTGACCCATTATTGTTACTGATTCTTGGTAGCAGTTATGCACATCAGCAACAAAGGTCTTGGATAGTCACGGTAATTGGAAACTTAAAATGTGGAAAAGAAATTAAAAGTTAAATGAATATAAAATAAATCTAATTGAAGAATATTAATTAGAAACTTAAATCAGTGACAATAGTAAGAAATAGTGAATAGTGTGCACTGCTAAGAGGTACTTTGTGGTGAGATATTGCCAGAAAACACAAGAGGTATCCCTGCATTGCTCCACTGAAAGAAAAGGGAATTATTAAATTGCATATAAAGTTGTACACCTTGCATAGAAGGGTGACCTTACAAGTTACACCAGTAAACACAGTGTATAGTGTTAAGTGTTGAATGTTTAATGCTACAGTGAATTCTCACATTGTGCTTTGTGCAGAGGTCCCTCACTCCTGTGAGATAGCCTTTGTCAGGAACAATCACGCCTGCTTCCCCTTGAATTGGTTCCACCATGAAAGCTGCCACGTTGGGGTCTTGAAGGGCCCGCTGCAACATTGGGCACAGGGAGAGGAGAGACAAAAAGAAAAAACTTTTAGTCAGCTCAAATACAGAAAATACATGTAGCAGAACCTGATTCTAGCCCTGGTGTTCTTCCTCAAAGGATGAGAACAGTACTGCTGTCAGACAGCTCTCTCTGAGTGCCACTTCAGTTCCAAAGCTATGTCACTGTTGGCAGTGTGAAATCAGCTGCTGTGCTGGCTTGGGAAGTACAAACCTTGCAAACTGCAAACCCAGCTTTAAACTGCAAAGCAGTTTATCAGATCAGTTCATAAATCACCTCAGAAAGACCCTCAGTTTCATATTTCCCCATACAAATACAAACAATTGCTCAACTCTTCCCTTAAACAAAAAAAGAATTGAGCCCCTCCAGACAATTTTACCTTAAAGCAAAGTCCACAGGTACATTCTGCACTGTCAAGTTCAAAAAGGTTTAGAAGTCCACGAGGCACAAGAGATCTAATGATTCCCACCATTAATTCACTACAGCTTTTCTCAGCTTTGCCCCATGAGCAGAATGAATTCAGCTCTAATGAAGGCATTAAAGACTTGCAGGCCTTTCACCATGGGCAGCCTGCTGTAGGTTCAGACCTGAACAAGCTTTTCTACCCTGCAGCTGTAGCCCACTGAGAGACCTTTTTGTCCCCTAAGCCAAGTCCAAGGAGAAAAGCAGCTCTGTCCTATAATCCCTCAATCTCCAAAGCCCACTCACTTGTATGAAGCAGGCCCAACAGGTACAGAGGTTTATACTCACAGAAATGGCACCTAATCAAGGGTCACCCCTCCTCAACTACTTGACAGGATTAACCTCAGAAAACACAGGGAAATACTGGGAATCACTGGCATTTCAGGAGCTTGTGAAAGTGAAACAGCAGCCTGGCATGGTTTTAAGGATGCTGTGAAACTGGAAATAAATATTTGCAACTGCAGTGAATTCAAGTCACAGAATCACAGGATGGTTTGGGTGGGAAGGGACCTTAAAGCTCATCCCATCCCACTTCTTGCCATGGGCAGGGACATTTCTACTAGACCAGGTGGCTGGGAAATTAAACAGATCATGTAGTTTTTCTTTCACGTCCTAAAGCATAACTGAAAATCAAAACCAAAGCAGAATTTACCCACATTTCATATCCATAATTATAACAAACACATTCCTTATATGCATCTACTTACAGATATCTTAATGTCAAAGCACATGTTTCAAAGTATAAACTTCTGCTCTTCCTTGCTATTTACCAAAGAGACATTGTAAAATGATTCCATATAAAAGAACAAAAAATTGTCAAATACCTCAAGAGCTGGTAGATCATTGTATGGGATCAATTCAAATCCTGGCATGAAGGGCCCAAAGCCATCATAGCTGGATGGGTCAGTAGAACTGGAGATGGCAGACATTGTCCTGCCCCAGAAGTTGCCAGCTGGGAAAAAAAAGGGGAAATTGTTACAAAACTGACCAAGAGCCAGAACACTTTAAAGGACATCACACTTTCCACTTGGTGATGCATTTTAAGGGTTATCTAACAAGATATTAGGATCCCCTTCCTAATGGTTAGCATTTTGCATTGACGGCATAAATACACTCTGTTGCTATATCAAAAACCAAAAGAAAATTATACTCTAAGTCCTGACAAGTATACACAATAATTTCCTTAAGTTTTGTTAGTAGTCTGGAAAATTGAAAATCACTCTGATAATGCCAGTTTCTGGAAGACCTGGAAAATGTAGGACAAAAGCCCTGGTAGGTGAAGCCACAAGGACAGCTTAACCCTATTGAGCAAACTGTGAGAGGTGTGGCACCAATGTGAGGAATTAATCCACAAAAAAGTTATGCAGGAACAACAACTCAGGATTAAAAACTACTGCACTTTAAGTGATTAAAAGAGCATGGAGGACTGGATGTTCTTTCTTTCTTTCCCTGTGACTTCAGGCTGCCTCCCAGTAACCCAGTGTCCAGATCCTCAAGTCCTCAACTCATAACACACATTTAACATACCTGCAAAAATGATTTTAGCTTTGTATTTTGGAATTCCTTTCACAGTGTAGGCCCATTTCCGAGCCAGTTTACAGGCAGTTTCTCCAGCTTCCACTCCTAAAACATAAATCAGCACCATTATCACTCTTGCACATGAAACAGGCCATCAGTGCAGCAGAAAATGTTACACAACCACTGAATCTCAGAGACAAGAACTAAAATGGAAACAAAATATTTCTTTACCTGTGTTCATTGGAAGAACTTTGTTGTAATTGAACATTTTGGTGACCAGCTCCTCATATTCCCCAAGGACGTCGTTGTAGAATGCTCTGGATGTCAGGGTGAGTTTTTCAGACTGGGATTTCAGAGCATCCACAATCTTTGGGTGACAGTGGCCTTGGTTGACTGCACTGTAAGCACTCAGAAAGTCAAAATACTTCCTACCTTCAACATCCCACACATAAACACCTGGGGAAACAAACCTGTGGTCAGCACACAAAATAAAAGAAGACACAAGACCAAAAAACGCTCCTCATACATAATTAAAGACCAGAGTAAATTTAAATTAAGTGATAATATATGAACAGCCACAAGGACTTAGATAGGGTTCCAATGCACCTTTTCCTGCTCACATGAACATTAAACCTCTCGACACAAGGTAACAGAAGAAATTAAGTAGCTTGAAAAATTTCTTGCTGTGTTATTCTGGAAATTAGCAACCCTTTAAATCATTTTAGAGACAGCACAATTTTTTCAGGTGTCCTTATGCATAATGATCCAGCTCTCTAATCAACAATTTACTGACTTTATTTTATCAGTGATCTCAATCCCACACAGAAGGAACCTAACAAAGATTCAGAAATCAATCAGGTCAAAATCATTCTGCCCTGTTCTCATTCACCTCCGCAGACACACAACACCTACAACCTCCAGGAAAAACCTAAATAAAATACCTTTTCCTCTTTCCAGAGCAACAGGCAGTGGGTGATAGTTGTGAGCACCATATTTGGCCTCACGTTCAAAGATTAAATCCGAGGAGAGAGGCCTCTGAATGGTTTTTTTGGGAGCAACTGAGGTAGCAGAGCTCAGTGAGGAATGAAGACCTCGGCAGAGAACAGCCAGGGGCTGGCAGCGGGTTAGCTTGGAAAGCATGATGGACTTCAGGAGTTCTGATACAGGTCTGGAGGGGAAAAAATAAAGTTAATAATGAGCACTAAGGACTCTTCAGAAGAAATGTCTGAATGAGTGAAGTGGTTTTTGCCAGGATTGCAGGTTCCTCAACTATTTTGCAATTCAGCCAAGAAAGCTTATATGAAGTATAAATTAACGTGGGATTAACATCAAACAAGTCATTTTTTCTATTCTTTGCACTTACAGAAACAGAAAGAAAACTAAACTGTGTGACTCAGCAAGTCTGTGAACTAGTTACATCATTTTCCCTTTAAGTTCCTTTTTCACTGCACCTTAAATTCTGATTTACCAGTATAAACTACAGTAAGAAAGTTAAGTTCATCAAATTTCTTGTTCTATTGAAATGCCCATTTTCTACTAGATTTTCATCAGACATATCATGTAACTGCCATGATATTGGCTATCCCTGGAAGTGTTCAAGGCCAGGTTGGATGGGGATAGTGGAAGGTGTCCCTGCCCGTGGCACTGCATGAGCTTTAAGGTCCCTTCCAACCAAAACCATTCTGGAATTCTATGATCACAAAATAGATGTAAAGTAAGAATATGTCAGATATTAATGATCATTAGAGCACTCTGTATTTTCCCAGCAATTTCCCCTGAATACGTAACCTTGTATTTTCACTATTTAGGGATAACCCGAGGGTAGGATTTCATGAGGAAAATGCACTTTGATATCTTCTCTGTGCCTGTACCTCAGTCAATATAAAGATACTTCCCAGAGAAGAGCTGGCACTTGAAAAGCTGTTTGAGGAAACTCTTCCCGCAGCAGGGAACAGCAGAGAGCCAAGAGTTCCCAAAGCTCGGGTTTCTGGTCTCACAGAACATCACACTTACAAACTGGCAAAAGGTTTAATCCCCAGAGCAGGATCACAGGTCACAACGAGTGCTCTGCCTATCAAATGCAGCCTCTCTGTGACTCCCTGAGAGCAGAGTGAAGAGCTGAGCAGCCTGGACACTGCTGCACCACCTAACAAAGGCAGACTGCAAAACCTACCCTAAACTCCAACAGCAGGATGCAAAGATGGCTTACACAAGGGTGCTGTTATTTCAGGCTGCTTGCAGAAGACAGGAGTAGTAAGTCATGGATTTATCCCTAATTTATTTTGGAAAAAATCCCCCCCTGAATGTGCTGCCTTGAACAGAGAGGCATTTCTTTCAGCAGACTCCTCAGGTATTACATTTCTGCTCCTCACTGCTAACCAAAGCCAAAAGACTTTTCTCCATCTACCAAAATCCAAGCGTTTAGGAAGAGTCAGTATTCTCCATTCCAGCAAGAGATGAGTGCTGCACAACTCTAGGCATGTTTCCAGCTATTAAAGATTAGTCCTTTGTGTTAATACTTTTCAAGATTATTATTCAAGGATTTCGCAAACAAAAAAGACAAATACTTCTCTGTGCAAGAAAAAAATTTGATGACTCAAAATTTCAATCTGCTTAACCCCTAAAATGTAATTGGTCTGTGACATCCTGGCCCATGGCACACCTCCATGGCAAAGCAGCTAATCCTATCACAAGCTTCTAGATTTTGGAGATTTTCCAGTCATTCCTGAAATGAAAAGTACAAAGAAGTTAAACTCTTATGTGCCCTGTATCAGAGGTACCTCTCTGCATGAAGGATCACAGATCCTCAGTTTGAGGTTCTTGCTTTACTTCTTGCATATTGGAAAATATTCATCAGATTTTTTTTAAAAGGGCTTTTTCCTCCATGAAGGGAATTGCCCTGCACACTGTGTTAGTCACATCACTTTAGCCAAGAGTGGAAGATTACATGGAGAAGAGCTGAGTAAAGCTGAGAATTACAGATGAATCTGGAGTTAAAAGGAGGGGGGAAATTTGGGGCTGATGATCAGCAGGACAAGGTGAACAGAAATTTCAAGAAAGAAAAGGGGCATAATAAGGAGAAAAACCCAAGCAAACAAAATGAAATAAAATCAAACTCATTACCAAGTGTGAGAAATATGATCATGCACTGGAGCAGGCAGTACAGGAATCAGAAGCCAGGAAATTACACCAACTGGAAGAGGTCTTGCATCAGAACAGAAAACCACTCAAAACACAGCTGTAAAACACTTGAACAGCTTTGCTCAGCTATTGAGCAAGATTATCCAGACAGGAGCCTGCAGACTGCACAGATTGTATGAACCTGACACTGAAAAATACCCCAAGGTAATTGGGGAGTGTTGTCAAAACACATGAAAACACTCAGGTTCATGGTGATAGAGCTGAGAGGAATTGGTGCCATGCTGGAGCCTATACCAGCTGAGTCAAAAGGGTGAACACTCAAGGGGACAAGCAGGGGGGACATCAGTGGGGACATGCCAAGCTACCTGTGCAGACCAGCACCACAGCAGGAACAGCTCAGGACCTAGGCTGGCAGACAAGAACTGCAGAATCACTGAGGCTGGAAAAGATCTCTGAGATCACCGAGTCCAGCCTGTGCCCAATCCCCACCTTGTCCCCAGCCCAGAGCCCTGAGTGCCACATCCAGCCCTTCCTTGGACACCTCCAGGGATGGGCACTCCAAACCTCCCTGAGCTGCCCCTTCCAATGTCAAATCACCCTTTCTGTGAAGAATTTCCTCCTGATGTCCAACCTGAACCTCCTCTGGCACAGCTTGAGCCCATTTCCTCTCATCCTGTCACTTGTCACCTGGGAGAAGAGCCCGATCCCCAGCTGGCTACAGTCCCCTTTCAGGGGGGACTTTCCAGTTATAGAAAGGATGAAGTTCCCTCTGAGCCTTCTTTTCTCCAGCAAAACAAATGGGGAAAAAAAAAAAATAAAAATAAGGAAAAGCAATAAATCCAGCGGTGAAATACCAGATCCCGTGGGCCATCTCCCCGCCGGGGCCACGGTCAAAGACAGTGCAGAGGCAGGGATGTGGCATCGCGGAGCGGGGCTGGCACAGGCACAGAGGAGGGGAGGGACTGTCACCTCCCCCGCTCCCCGCGCAGTGACAGCGCTCCCGGGGCCTTGCCGACGGAGCCGCCTGCGGCGGGACAGAACCGGGGCACGGTGGCCCGGAGAGAGGCAGAAATGGCCCCGGAGGGCCGGACGGGCCGTACCTGGTGCTGCTGGAGGTGCCGGAGGTGCTGCCGGTGCCGGGGCCCGCGGATAAGAGGCGGATGCGGCCGCGGGCCACTGTCACCGCTCCTCGCCCCGCCCCTCCCGGCTGACATCGATGGAATTGCGCCCGCCGATTGGCTATCGGGGCTGATTGACAGCCACCGCCCCTGCGCTGCGGCACCTCCCCTTGGCGCGGGGGCTCCCCATTGGCGGGCGCGCGCGAGCCAGCGCCCCGCCCACCCCCGGCCCTCAGGGGCGGTGTCCCCGCCCTCAGAGCGAGCGCTCCGTTCCTCTTTCCCTCACCGCCTTCCCCTATCCCTCACACCGGCACCCCGGCTCTCAGAGCGAGCGCTCCGTTCCTCTTTCCCTCACCGCCTTCCCCTATCCCTCACACCGGCACCCCGGCTCTCAGAGC
>JAYDZK010000271.1:30580622-30592862 GCA_034509185.1 Euphonia xanthogaster
TTCAGAGCGACGGCTCAGGCCCTCGCACCGGGTTTATTTTTCCTCAGACTGAGGGCTGCGGCCCTCGGACCGGCTCATCCCGTCCCCTCTTCCCTCACCACCTTCCCTCATCCCCCACACCGGCATCCCCGTCCCCCAGGCTGGCGGCTCGTCTCCTCTCTGCCGAAGTAGCCTTGGGAGCAATCTTTGTGGCCACAGAACCCCCCACACGGACCCACTCCGCCCCCGCGCCCTCCGGGCGCTGTCACCGCTCATCCGCACTTGTGCCCTCGAGGAAGTCACTGTAGAAAAGGGCGAGCACTGACGAAAAAAATTGAGAGGAACTGGGAAAACATTCCTGGGAACAAGAAGTGTGTGGGATGGTGGTGGTACCTCCACTGCTGGCTGCAGGTTCCCCTGGGATGTGATGACAAGTACTCTGTGTGTGCTCAACTCTAACCTTTCTCTTCCCAAGAGACGAACATGAGCTTTTTCCCAATCTTTTAATATATGGATAGCAGAAAATAATTCAAAATAAGAGCCAGAGATTCACAGAGGTTGCTAAGGAATTGCTCATGGAGCTCCTGTGCCAGGTGGTTTTGCCCACATGCACCAATCTCCTCCCCAGTCTGTCACGGTCCATCCATTGTCCCTGTGTCCTGCCCTTCTCCTCATGGAAGGGCATTGATGGAGCCCCGAACTTCAGGCTCTGCTGCCTTGGGAGAGAGGGAGGGAACGTGGGGGGAGTGAGGTCCAGGAGGGCCCAGAGTGCTCTGAGCCGAGCTTTGAGCTGGGCCCAGCAGGTCAGCAGGGACAGGCTGGAACGAGCCAGCACAACCCTGACCTTTTCCCCAGCTAAATTACACCTGGAGAGCATTTTGTAACCAGAAGATCTGGGCGTTTAAGGGGAACTGTGAGGTGTGCTTCATAAATACATTCTGGTTTTAGCCAAAAAAATCACGGACCTGTTTGGGTTGGAAAGGACCTTAAAACTCATCCAGTTTCATCTGCTGCCATGGGCAGGGACACCTTCCACTATCCCAGTGTACTCCAAGCCCCATCCAGTCTGGCCTTGGGCACTTCCAGGGATCCAGGGGCAGCCACAGCTGCTCTGGGCACCCTGTGCCAGGGCTTCCCCACCATTCCAGGGAACAATTCCTTCCCAATATCCCATCTAACCCTGCCCTCTGGCAGTGGGAAGGCATTCTCTGTGCCCTCTCCCTCCACGCCCTTGTCCCAAGAACCTCTCCAGCTCTCTCAGAGCTCCTTTAGGCACTGGAATGGGCTCTGAGGTCCCCTTGGAGCCTTCTGTTCTCCAGGCTGAAGAATTCAAATTCTCTCAGCCTTTACTCATAGGTGTTCCATCCTTGTAATCACCACTGTGCCTTCCTCTGGGCCTGCTCCAGCACTCCAGGTGGGATCTCACAAGAGCAGAGTACAGAAGAAAACAAACAATATTTCACTTTTTATCATATCCACCTCACTAGGAAGAGCAACAAAAAAACCAACCCCCAAAACAGCAACAACAACAACAAAAAAACCAACAACAACAAAAGGCAAACAAAAAACAAAACAAAAAAAACCAAACAAACAAACAAAAAAAAAAAAAAAACCAAAAAAAAAAAACCCTTAGTCTTAGCAGTGATAACTTCTTAGTGCCTCTTGCGCTTTGTCCATAAATCGCCCTGACATATTTATCAATGCTGGAAAACAATTTATTTCTTCCACAAAAAAAAACATGATATCCTAGTTGACACACAGAGAATTTGCATAGCTTCCCCTCACTAAAGCAAGCAATTTGAAAATATTCCCGAACCTTGTCATACCTTCTAACCAAATTGCTCAAACCTTGGACGTCAGGGAGCAGCACGGCTTATGCCTTTGGAGAACAATGCCCTCGGAGAAAATTTTCATAGCGTGCAGTCAGCCTGCTGCAGCGAGGGCTGGGAGGAGAGCAGATGATGTTGAGCTCTCTATAAACACACAGAGAGTAAGGCTCAATTTGCTAATATGTTTGTGTCTCCTACTAGCCCAATTCTGCCGGCAAACAGTGCCCTGCATCTGCTGCCATAGATGAGTTCATAAAGCACCAAAAGGTTGTGCCTTAGGTCCTAAATTTCAAAATACATTTCAGAGTCATGACTGCTGAATGAATACACAGTAGTACTGTGCCCAGTTTCTTAAGTCCAGAGGCAGTTCTTGTCTAGGAGCTATTGAAACCCTTTATTTCTAGTTGAGGTTATGACTTTTTGTGAAAAGCCTAACATTTTAAGGCTGAAAATAAGCAATGACCTCTCTGCTTTGAGTATTACACATTGTCCCAGTTCATTTTGCCTCTCTGCTCCACTCTGGTGAGATCCCACCTGGAGTTCTGCATCCAGCTTTGGGGTCCCCAGCATGGGAAGGACAAGAACCTGCTGGAACAAGTCCAGAGGAGGCCACCAAGTTGATCAGAGGGATAGAGCAGCTCTGCTGTGAGGAAAGGCCGAGACAATTGGGATTGTTCATCCTGGAGAAGTTTTGGGGTGACCTGACTGAGGCCTTCCTTCAGCTCCTGAAGGGAGCTGACAAGAAAGATGGAGAGAGACTTTGGACAAGGGCTTGGAGTGGCTTCCTAGTGCCAGAGAGTTGCTCTAGATTGGATATTAGGAAGAAATTCCTCCCTATGAGTGTGGGGAGGCCCTGGCACACAGGGTGCCCAGAGAAGCTGTGGCTGCCCCATCCCTGGAAGTGTCTAAGGCCAGGCTGGACAGGGCTTGGAGCACCCTGGGATGGTGGAAGGTGTCCCTGCACACGGCAGGGGAGTTTGGAACTGGATGAGTTTTAATGTCCCTTCCAACTCAAACTGTGATTCTACAATCTCTGGTGTGAGGAAAAATATCACGTAATTTGTTTGTTGCATGCTCATGTTTCTTAAATAGCCTCATAGGACACGGTCCAGGTTTGCAATCCATGAGATCAATGGGATTTTCCCAGGTAAGAAATGCTGATTTAAGTTTAGATTATTTTTTACTTTGACATTTCATTAGCATGGCATTTCATTAACATAGATCTGTTATCTCAGGTGATGCTAATGATGCCTTCTACCTATTTAGCCACAAAAAAAAACATGCTGGGAGCTACATCCCTTTCATCTTTCATAGACTCAACTCAAGAGCTGCCTTTTACTGCCTTTAAATGCTCTTATTCTTAAGCTCACCTCCAAATTGGTTTAGATTCATCCAACCGTGTTCTTTTCACAAAAGCAGAAAAAATATTGAAAGAACAAAACTTGTTGTAAGGATTAAGTAGCACCTATTATGTAAGGGAAATGCACATCTGGAAATGTAAAGAATGCAAACTAAAGGCAACCAAGATCAATTGAAGTGCTGAATCTTGGCTTCAGCTCTGCCATATGGGGCTGGAGGCAAACTGCCCCAAGAGGTGAATTCAGAAGCCAGACATGCAGGAAAACAGCAGATTCCTGTCTGGAAGGCAGAGATTCAAAAACAAGAAAATAAATAAACAAGCAACACTCAAGCAAGAAAAGGCTTGTTTGCTTTTGGATTCTGTAAGAAGAAATAAAGACATAATGTGGAATGCACAGATGCTATATGTAAATGTGGTTTTTTACGATGATATGAACTGTTTCTGAGATTTAAAAATTATAAATATGAAATAACTCTCAAACTGGAATCTGGTTAATCAAGACCTGAGAGAAAGTGCCTTCAAAGCTCTGTTTAATTTAAACCTGATCAGTTTTATGTAGGATCAGTGTCATGGTTCACTTTCTTTCCTCCTTTGTTTTTGGTATTTATTATCAAGACACAGAAAATATCCACTTTTCTTCTTTAAACACTATCAAACTGGAATTTTAAACCATTCACATTGTGCACGGTAGCAGCTATCACTGTACATCTTGGAGGAATTGTTCTCAGTTAGATGAAGTATTTTATGTGAATAAAAAAGGGAAAGCAGAAGCTTAATGTTACTATTTACTTACCTGTAGATACCTAAAAGACTCCACATGACAGTAACCAAAATATGGAAAAGGGAACCCATGAAATGTTCACATTTTACAGTAATTTGCCCTGCAGAAAAGAGGAAAACTCTGACCTACTTGAAGAAAGATGGTTATTATATTCATTCTGCTAATCCAGAAAATACAATTTGACATGTAAGTAAACCATAAAGTTATAAGAAGGAACAAGTTAAGTCATGCCAGTTGTTAGGAGTAATTCCACAGCCCTGTCTCTGGCAGAAATGCTCATTGAAGTTGTTGGGAATTAGGCATGTGAGGAGACTGACGAATTATCAATAAGCATCCCACTTATTGTGGTTATTTAGAGGCAGAGTAAATAACAGGAATTGTGTGTTGGTTTGGCTGCACAAGCTCAGCGTGTGCCAGGGATTCACATGCTGCTTGTGGGAGCAGCTTAAGCACTGGTGCCAAGGCAGGATTGCAGACCCTCACTTGAGTTTAACACTGTCTTAGGAACGCTGCAGAAAACATCCAGCGTTCCTCGAGAGCTGATGTTTTGCCCCATGGCACCAGTGTTCAATTCCTCAATGGTGTGAGACAGTTCCTCACCTCTGAGCACAGGCTGGATATGGAGTTCACCAAGCCAGGAGGCTCAAGGTGCAAATTCATCGTTACCTAAAACCAGCACACATCTGCAGAGCTGGCACGAGGACAGTTCCACCTCTGTTTCCACCCATAGCAAAGCCACAAGGACAGGCTTTACCCTTTCTCCTCCTGTTGAAACTCTGCTGCCACTCAGCAGAAATGAAAAATAGGCACTTTTCTGAACCAAAGGCAGGTTTGAAGGCAAACAGTTAACAGTGCCCTGGGGAACTCAACCTTCAGTGCCAGTCTGACAGTGAAGAATATGAAGCTACTGGAAAGTGACCAAAGCAAGCTACAAAGATGGTGAAGGGTCTGGAGGGGAACCCGTACAAGTGGCAGCTGAGGTCACTTGGTTTGTTCAGTCTGGAGAAGAAGGGACTGAGGGGAGACCTCATAGCACCCTACAGCTTCCTCACAGTGGGCAGAGGAGAAGTACTGATCCCTGCTCTCTGTAACCAGGTACAGGGACGAGGGAATGGCTGGGCTGTGTCGGGAGGTTTGCACTGGGCGTCAGGAGAAGGTTCCTCCCCTGGAGGGTGGCTGGGCCCTGAACAGGCCCCCAGGACAGTGGGCAGAGCCCCAGCCTGACAGAGCTCCAGGAACATTTGGACAATGCTCTTAGGCACAGGGTGGGATTATTGGATTGTTCATAGTGCCTTATATAGAAAAATGGCTTTGTATGGCCCATGATTGTGTTACTCTGCTTGTTTACTGACAGTAGAACTCTACATTAAAACATATCTTGCAGGAAAAGAAACCTTAGCCTTTCCTGCAGCACAGCTAGAATATTTCACAGTGCAGTGTGTCAGAGCAGGGCAGCAACAAACTGTAATGCATGCAAAGCAGATCTGCCTCTCAAGTCCACTTAGAGATTTCTCTTCTGGTTTATATCTTTCAAGATAGTTTGGTAAAGCATAGCACAGCCCCCTCAAAATAATGCTGTTTTATTGGATGGGTGTTAGTTAACCCAGCGTAAAGCACCACAAACAACCCTTAGAGCTGATATCCCTTTTGCAATATAAACCTTGAGCTACAGCTCATGCTTATCCTCCCTCATTGGTATGTTGGCTTATTTTACAAAGATTTCCATGATACTCTGTTAGATGACAGCATGAATAACTGAATTATAGAAACAAAGGAATTTAAATTGCTGTCTTCTCTCAGGCAGTGTTCCCCATGTTTGAACTTAACACTGTCATTTTCCTCTGCAGCTCAGCAATACCTACATCCAGAGGCTTCCACAAATGAGATGAGATGTTTTATTTCTGTGTGAAACCTGAAGGTGAATTATAAACCCTTTCATTTCTTGGACTTGTAGTTAATTTAATGAGCCTTTCTACACATATTTCTGGTGAGCATCACATTCCTTGGATATCATACTAGCAAAAAGACAAATTAGAGAGAGCTTGGGAAAAACAATCTTTTTTTGGCTTTCCCAAGACAGATTAAAAGAGCTTTATAAATGGCATTTTATAGCATAAAACTCACAAATGTTAAAGTAAAATCCAAGGAAATTTGGAGTGAGACCTTGGTTTAAATTTCAGGTTTCCAAGTGCCTTGGATGTGACCTTGCTTCTTCCTTGAATGAATGTTTGATTTGGGTCCTGAGGACCTTGTGCTCCCTAACTCACAATTTTCATTCTTGGATTTTATCAGGACAATGATTTCTGGAAAACTCCTTTACATGCTCTCCTGACTTTGAAAATCTGACCCAGATGGCAGCTCTGAGAGCACACAGAAAACAAACATAAATACTTCTAACTGGATAATAAGAATAAATATCTTGTCAATTTGGTTAATCTCAGGACTGAGCACTGAACATCTGGATATGCTTTATCTCAGGAGCTGGGAAACTTCTCCAAATTCCAGCATGACACATCCCCACCGGCCCTGCTGTTGCAGAGTTTGCCATTGCTGCCACCAGGATTGCCAGCCTTGCTAAATGGTGAGCACTCAGCTCTGACCTCAGGGCTGCTGTGGTCAGGGAGTAGACAAGTTACATAATGCACCAGGTCAGCCTTTAACTGGGCATCACTGAGGTGAAAGATCAGCAGGGTGACTGATTGCATCACCTTTCACTTGTCATTACCCCGGGACTTCCTGCACTTCCCCATTTAGGACTTTAAACAATCCTTAGATTTTTCTAGACTATTAGATAATTGAGAAAATTAAAGGTTTTCTTGATACATCTTAGGAAAAAGGAATTTGCTTTTGATCTGTTGTTTCAAGACAATTTCTTTCATCATAATTGTTTTCAAAAATCACACACCTTGAGATATGGAAATATGGAAAGCATACTGCCAAAAGGAAGGAATCTTCAGAAAGACCTTGACAGAAACTGTCTACTCTTAAACTATCAAGTGTCTGTTCCTTAGAAGGGACAAATAAACTGGTAAAGAATTTAATTCATTCTTTGCTCTCTGCAGCTTGTCTATCAGAGTTCCCTGTCCATGACAGGGGTGTTGAAACTAGGTGGTCTTTAAGGTCCTTTCCCACCCAAACTGTACTAGGACTCATCAGTTGCTCTTCTGTATTCCGGTGAAATACAGCAAATCCTGAATTCAGCAATGCTTGTGCTTTGCGGGGTAATTCCATGGAGGGGACTGGATGATAAGGGAAGCTGTCAGTCCAGTTGGTACCCACAAATACCACGGGAGGTATCAGATGTTGGGACATCATCACAGAACTGGCCTCACCTGAGAGGACAAGGTTTCAATTGACCTGACTCTCAGTTTGTTGTGTCAGGCTCTTAAAGACCCACAGATACAAAACCTGACAGCTTTGAAGGTTCCCATTTTGCAAAGTTGATGTAATTTCATATATTCTCTCTTTTTTTTAAAATGAATGTTTACAGCATCTTTCTTTAAACGATAGCAGTTGTTTATGATCAGAGCTACTATAATAAATCAGCATGTGTAGAAAGGAGAAAAATCTTTTATTTGTATTGATCTTGTACATAGATCTGGTATTACTCAAAGTGTTTTCAATCTGTCAGAGGCTGCTCAGTGGAAAAGCACAGATCTTGAATACTGCTAAAATGCCTCTGCAGTGTTGCAGCGTGCCTAAGCCCCATGGAATGCCACATTTTTAATTACATTTTTCCTGTGGCATTACAAAGAACACAGAAAAAGCAATGATCAGCTTGAGAAAGAAGCCAGCTTGGGAACTCTTCAGTGTTTGAAGGGGAAAATCTAAGAGAAATGGAGTTTAATATTAGTGCTACAGTAGAAAGCACTGGTAGTGTTGCTACAGGCTGCATGAATCACCGCTGCCACAGAAGAGCTCCTGTGAACAACATGGTGAAGATGCCAGCTAAGAGGATAAAGCAAACCTGTAACAAGCAGCTCATAAATTAGTTGTACACGTCATTATCTTCCCAGAAACTCTTTCTGAGTGCACTACCAGAAATGGGGCCCTCAACATGAGTTTGCCATGACAACAAAGTGCAGTAAAGATCAAGGTGACTTCAGCTGATACAGGATCATACTGGAAAACAAAATGGTTCAGGCCTAGTGATGCAAGAACATAATTATCAATTTTTCTTCAGGAGGATCTCACCCACCAAATATTTTGCTAGACATCTCGTCTGCCTGTGAGTTGTAAAGCTGCTGAAAATCAGACTTTGCTCCCATTCCTGAGAGGTATTTGGGAGCACAGCAACACTTCTCATTCGTTCCTGAGTCACCAGAGAACGCTGCCATTGCCTCTCAACCTCTGCTGCCACCAGGAGGTGAGACTCGCATGCTCCACAGTGACCACAAAAATCAGTGATCACATCTCTTCTGAAGGAACTTCTCTTCTGCCAGAAACAGGGAGAGTAGGAGACCTCTGAGCTCTCTCTGCTCCTTGTCTTGGGTCGTCTCTGGCTCTCTCATGGTCCTACTTGATCTCAGTGAGGAAAAATCCACAGGTGGAAAATAGGAGGCTGTTCTCACCTCAAGAACTTGTGTGTAGGTAGCACAAATCTTATTACACATGTTCTAATAATAATAGTGAGATAGAAAACGAGAGAGAGATTGCCAGGAAGGAAATAAACTTTAGTTTAATTTTCCAGTCGTGTATTACACAACAAATCCCATTGATTTCCTTCAAGAAAAATGCTTGGTCAATGACATGCCAATAAATACATTTTATCTTTTGTTCTTCCATTTATTTAATTTTTCATTGTATTCTTCCAACTTTGCAAACTCATCTGCATGAATTGTTGTGGATATTTTTTCTTAAGTACGGTTCTGAAATTCTGGTTAAATTGGCATTTCTAACATTTCCCTAACTGCGATGTCACAGTGCGCCTCCCTGGACTTGTTTCATTATCAGGTTAAATGAAGTCTGTTTCCAAAGTGATTTTGTGGATCTTGGACTCAGAATTGGGCAGTTTGACCCCCAGCTGCTGCTGCCTGCTAACTGCAGACATTATCAGGTGCTGAATCACAGAATTGTTTGGGTTGGAAGGGGTCTTAAAGATCACCAAGTTCCAACTCCCTGCCATGGGCAGAGATGCCACCCACTAGATCAGGTTGCCCAGAAGTGAGGGAGGCTCCTAACTTTCCTGTTCTCTCTGGAGCATTTGAATTCAAAGCTCTTTTAATTTAATATAGATGCATTTTTGCTTTTTACACTTAGGACTTACTCATGATTCCTTTTAACATCTATATTCAGCTGTGAGTAAAGTCAGTTTCTGTCTGTGCCTGAAAATATTGCACAAATCTTTATTCAGAATTGTTAGAGATAATGGATACTCAGTGGGGCATTTCTAGAAGTGTTACCAGTGCAAATGGCCTCATCTGGGCAACACAAAGTTTGACTGCAGTTGCTGTTCCCAGGACTGCTTGGAACCTCAGCTGGAATAAGTGCCCAGTCACCACATGCCTAATGAGAATCACCCATCCAAGCAGCCCCACTCAACAAAGCAGGGAGGGAAGGCTCTGTCCAAAGGGCTTGGAAGCATTTAGCCAGGAAAACTTTGGTGGCCTGGGATCAGAGCCACAAAATCTGCATTTCCATTGATGTGCATCCCCCTTCCAGTGCCATGCAGAGGTGCAAGTCATGCAAAATGGGGACCATGACTGCTATATTCTCTGGAAATAACTGTGAAACATCTTTTGGGAATCTGGCCTAGAAGTGACTAAACAGAGTGATAGGGAAAAAGAAAGGCTAGAGTGTCTGGCATAGGAATCAATATTTCCTCTAAAGTTAATACAGTTTTGGCAAGGGTAAAATTGCTGGCAAAGCAGAGCCTTGAAAGGTTTATGAACACCAAAAACCACATCTTGAAGGAAGAGACAATTTGTACTATTTATTTTGACTTGTAACATTCCTTGGTTTTTTGCTGTGATTTACACTTCTCAAGGAGAAGAAGTAACCATATGACCATAGGAGGGCACAGGCCTGTCTTGTACCAGGGGTGTGGATATACTGTGGGTAACCAACCCTATCATGCTCTGGGAACCTCTTAGAGTGACAGCAAAGTGCCATCAAGACCTGTTTTTTGCATGGACAGCAATGACAATCACAAGTAGGAGGCCATGAATAGTCAAGTGGATTTAGGTCTAGTTAGTTCCAACCTGAGGCAGAGAAGATAGACTAGGCCAAACTGCAGGAATGCCTTTCCCACCCTGCAGGGCTTGAGCTCTTAACTGCCATGAGCAGTCAGAAGTGGACACACAGTTTGTCAGCAGTGGTGGGACCTGATGGCTCAGGCATTTGAGATTGCTGATTGCCTGGCCAGAAAGGAAGGCAGCTCTGGATGCACCCCAAGCAGCTGAAATGCCCTGGTCTTTTGTAACTCTAACTTAAACTAGGGTTTAAAAGTTACTTTAATTAACCTCCAAGTAAAGGCATTCCTACAGCAGCCATGACTTCCAAGCCCATGACCTGAGGTGAACTTTGTGTTCTGTTAATAGCTCTGCAAACCACTGAGTAGACATTGGGTACCTCCTCTCACTGTGGAAATACAGGCTCAAGTCATTTCAGCTGGCCCAAGCTTGGGCTTGTGGCTCCCACACCCTTGATCCCTGCAGAGCTGGAAGTCAGGAGGGTGACTTTTGCAAGAGAGGGCTGTCCCATCACCCATCTCCTCGCAGCCAGCCCAGAGGAGATGAGGTATCACCCTCAGTCACTGACATGCAACACAGGGACCACCAAGACCCACACCAGGTGGCCAAATAGTCCACAAAGCAGACAGTGCCTCATACCAGTAAAATTAAAAACAATTAAACAGGGAATAATTTAAAAACCCTTTTTATTTAGACCAACACAAGAGCTAGATAGGATTTATGAGCTAAGTTTTTTGGTTGGAAAGCCAGTGTGTACTTTAAAGCATTGTCAGAGACCGAGAGGATACAGTCTGGAATACTGTGTTGTAATAATTTGTAAAACTGCATGAGACAGATTTTTTTAAACCAATTACTTCCCATCCATTCAGGGACAGATGAGCCCCCAGCTAAAATTCCTTTTCATTCCGATGCTTTAACGATGAAGATGAAATGTGATTTTCCTTCTAACAAATGCTCCAAAAAGCAAAACCAGAAAAAGGATGTGTTTTTCTGTTATGGAAAGTAGGTCTCAGCATGCTGGAAATTCTGTGTTTTACTTACTTTCTACCACAAATGCCCCATTTTTAAAGAAATGAATAATGTAATCATTTTCTCTGATTTATGTTTTCTTTTCTGCCTCATTTGGCACTAATGCTGTGTTATTACAAGAACAACTGGTCTCTGCAGAAAGAATGATCTTTAGATTTCTTATCCAAAACCTGTGAAGTCATTGGGACTGAACTGCAGAGAAAGGCAGAGAGGCCATGGACATGAGCAGCAGTTGAACACTTTCCCACTGACCAGGCAGATTTTTCCTTCTTGTCTCCCGATGACACAGAGCTGCATTTTCCTGCACCTTCCCAAACAAAGCCCTCCTCCAGGTAGGGTGTCAAGAACCTTACTGGCAGTTTTCAGAAACGACAATGAAACGTGGGTCAAACAGGGCTCAGTAGAGTCCCACGAGCACAGTCAGAGCCTGGGGATGTCTTCACTGCCGAGGATCCCTGGGATCCGACACGGCCGCCTGCACCCTCATCAGCATCAGGATCGCGGCAGTGCTAACGAGTGCCACAGCTCCCGAGCCCCCGAGGCTTCAGACGTGTGCTGGCAAGCCGAACAGCAACGAGGAGCATCTTAACAATGAACTTGGAGAAGAATCTGCAGGGAATTAGTGTCAGGCATGTGTAAAGAGGGTTACTTTTCCCATCTCCAACACCTATAATTACATCTCAAAGGTGCTAATAAAATCCAGTGGTTACAGTGGGTTTTTTTTTTCCTCTGTGTGTCAAAGTTAAACACGCTGCCGCGACGCCTAGGAAAAATCAACTTTCTTACACTTCTAATGGCCACGCAAGCAGCAGAAGTGATGACAGTGTTCCCCGCTGGGTCAGCAGGGCTGAGGTGCGCTCCTGGCTCCCGGGGCTGCCCCGCCGCTGCCGCCTCAGAGGTGCGGGGCGTAGAAGGGCCCGAGGTACGCGGGGCCCAGGAAGGGTGCGAAGGGGCCGGCGCCCAGCGGGAAGGGGGCGGCCGGCGGCACCAGCACGTTGGCGGCGGCGTAGGAAGGGAAAGTCTGGAAGGGCAGAGCGGCGGGGCCCGGCGGGCTGGGGCTGCCGCCGCTCG
>JAYDZK010000271.1:30597033-30667362 GCA_034509185.1 Euphonia xanthogaster
CGCCGTGCGGGGGCTGCTGCTCGATGTCAGCGGGGTTCTCTACGACAGCGGAGCCGACGGCGGCGTCCCCATCGCGGGCTCGGCCGAGGCCGTGCGCAGGTGGGTGGGCGGCGGCCGGGGGAGAGCGGGGGGTCCCGGGCACAGCGCGGGGCAGCGCCGTCCCCGCCTGGGGGTGGTCTGAGTCCAGCCCCCGCTGCGCTGTGTCAGTCCCGCCCGGGAATCGGGAGCTTCTGGGGGCAGCTCGGTGCTTTTGGGGGTTATCTTAGGGAAGGGAGCCCGCAGAGCCAGGGCTGGTGGGGAGAAGAGTCTGGGGCGGTGCGGCGGGCGCGTCCCGCGTGGTTCTGTGCTTGCTCGTGGCACTGCACGTGTGGCGGGAGCTGGCAGTGTGTACGAGATCTGGCACTGTCCCCTGGTTGTCGTTTTTCAGATATTACCCACACTGGTGTGTCTGTAAATTGATGAACTCTGCTGTCAAATTAGCTGGAACTTCTTGCAGGGAACTTGCAACCCTGCAGTGGAGAGTTTCTGTGCTGGGGTTAATGATTGCCCAGCTTGGAAGTGACTCAAAACCAAAGTGTGGTCCTGGTGAGTTACTCCCAGTGCCCACAGGTAGGGAACTCCTTCACTTTTAGCTGGGTGATGCTCTTCAGGTAACACGAGCTAAGTAACTTTAACTTAACTAACTTTAATAAACTGGGTTGACTTGCCAGTGTGTCTGTATTGGCCCTGCTTGACCAGAGGAGCAGGATGGGGCCAGGGGAGAAGAGTGGCCACAGGGACAACTTTGTTTAAAGACAGGTATTGATTGTGTGGTTGTGAATTTCTGGAAGAGCCTTTTGGCTCTCTGCCATGTTTCGCTCACCCACTGTGGAAAGTCCAGATCTGTTTCACCTGGGAAGTGCTGGATGGGGCTTGGAGCAACCTGGGGTAGTGGAATGTGTCCTTGTCCATCTCAGGAGATTGGAAGTTTAGTGTTCCTTCCAACCCAAATCATTCTGTGATTCAGTGCTGCTGCATGTGCCCCACTTGCAGTGTTTTAAATATCTAAATTCTGAACTCCTGTGAAACACTGTCAGCTCTGCTTGGTGAGCACCTCTGCAGCTTCTGCCCTCTGGAGCCACTCAGTGCAGACACAACTGGGACAAGTGCATTATTGAGCAGGAAAACATGCAGGAAGAAATATTGAATTCAGCATAATTAATGCTATGAGGTTAGTTAAATATGTGCCTAAATGTTGGTGGAACCACCATGGGAAGGCAGAACTGGAGAAGATCCAAATTAGGTGGTAATAACAGAACTCTTTACTGCTTGCTTTTTTTTTTTTCACCCATAATTATGTGTTCATATTTCTTGAAACACACGTAGGATGCACAGAAGATGTTATCGGATGGATCAGAGTTTCCAGTGCTGTCAGAGAGCAATATTTGAAGTAAGTTTAAGCCTTACTGAGGCTCTTGGCCAGTTTCTGGTGCTCACCTGGCCAGGAGAAGCTGCAGGTGCCAGGACAGCCAAGGGGAGAGCATCATTTGCAGGGAATTCAGTGAAACCAAGCAGAGGGAGAAGGTGCTTCTATTGAAATCCTGTGGCCTGTGGTTCTTTCAGGGGATTGTTCATGTGCAGAGCACAGCCTGGGACAGCCCAGATCATAGCCAAGGCCTCCAGGCATGGGCAAACCAAGCATAAATAACAATAACTGCATAAATACTGCCAGAGATCAGGTCATTCCTTTAGAAACCAGGACGTCTTCAATAATACCTGTGTTGTGGTTCACCAGATGCTTTTGACGTTGTTTTTTTGCTCCTAAATTTTAAGCTTCATCTTTTGTCAAGTTGCAGGCTCTTATTTAATAACCTTTGTCACTGCATTTGCTGAAACCTCCTGCATGGAGGCAGCTTAAACTGCACTCTAACTTACAGTAACATCAGAAATATGCTGATGAAGCAGCAGTAAAACTCTGGCCTTGGGCTAAATGTAGGAAAATTTTCTCTGGAAATCCTGGGAATGTCTAAGCCCTTTTTGCCTGTTAGTCACAGGAAGCCCTCAGCAGCTAATCTGACCTGTCTGCCTGTCTGGAAGGGCTGCAGGGGTCTTTGAGGAGGGTTTGGAGATGCAATCCAGCAAAAGGCTCGGGAATGTTGTGCAGGGAAAGCTGATCTCATTTGGGCAGGATTTGGTGAGCAGTGTTCATAGCTGTGGGAACTGGGAACAGCAGAATGGAAAATTGCCAGGAAGGGAAAAAAACCCCACCAAGCCACTTTGTTCAGGTCACTCAATGTAAGTGGTGAAGAATAATCATTTTCCTTGAGTAAAGTCAAGTAGCCTTATTTATCTGCCTATTAGGTTAGTAATTGTTCTGGCTCACACCATTTAAACTCTTTATTGACTCATTATCCTGTTGCCAGTTGCTCATTAATATTTGTGTCTGCGTCACAGTACAGCTGGGTGGTTTCAAGCAGATGGATCAAAGCTAAAAGGAGCTCTTTTTAATTAATTCCCTTTTTTTTTTAATCAATTAAAGAGCCATAATTGCAGATAGTAAGGAACCTTATAACTAATTCAAATTGCTGTAGTCCTCTGCTAAAGGAGCTAACATCTTTTATGTCTTTTATGCATATATCTATGTCCAACTGAAACCTTAAATCCCATTTTGATAACTCAGAGTACAGATAAGGACTTACAACAGGACAGCTGACCTGTTCGTTTCAGGCTGTCTTGCTACATCACCTCCCCATTACAGCAATTAACTTAGTGTAACAACATATAGTACATTCCAATAAAAATGATAAGTAAACATACTAATTTGTCATTGGTTTCACATGACTGAAGCTGTCCTGACCTCCTGAAACTACATTTTCTGCATTATTTCTCTTGTTTTCAGCCAAATTCTGCTGGGCAGTTATTTGAGTTAGTGTTTGTGAGAGCAGCAGCCTAATTTCTGCCAGCAGAATTTGGCCTGGTTTCTGTTTGTGATGGCTGCTTCCCTCTTGTTTGTTTGTTTTTAGCCAGCAGTACAGAGAGATGGAGCAGAAACCTGGCCAGAGCAGCTGATGGACAGTGGAACACCCTGAGCAAGGTGACGTTCAGTGCTGTAGAGACCCTGCTGAGCAAGGCATCAATAGTTGGTATAACCTGTGATGAAACACTAAGTGTTAAGAGCTGGGATTTTGTTAACACTGAGTGTTAACAGCTTTGTTTATTGCTGGTGTACCTGCAGCCCTGATACATCTCACCTGTGAAATACTGAAGGATTCAGTGTGCACTGAGAGGGGCTTGATGAGTTGGAGGCTGAGAAAGTGAACCACAGGAATGTTTGTTGAGCAGAGCTTGTGTCCTGTGCTCAAGGGATAAGGTGAATCTGGATCCTTGTTACTCATCCAGACTGTGGCAGCCAGGCACCTGTGTGCCAAAGGGTATTGGCACCCCTAGAGCCAGGAATGTCTCTAAATTCTCCAGGGACTGTTCTTATCTTTAGGTGGGGATATTACAGCAGTGGATGGCTAAAAAAGCCAAAAGTGGCTCGATAAGATAATTTATCCCTTTAAAACTTTTAAGACACAATGTTTCTTGATTGTTTAACTTACTGTGGCATATCTTTGTTGTTGTTTTGAAAAAGTTACATAAACCCCACCCATCTCTTCCCAGGGTGTGCAGTTCCCTGGCAGATGCTTTGGAGCAGATCAGAAAGCTGGTGGGTGAGATCAGAAGGGCCATCGGTGACTTAAAGGCTTCTCCTGGAGCCAGCCCTGACAGAGCCTCAGTGCCGTGCTGTTCTTGTCCTAATCGATTTACACAGCATTGACACGAGGTGAGCTAGCTGCTTTTTATCTTACAAATAGCAGGGAGCTGCTCCCTTACAAGACAGAAGGTGGTTAAACACCCATAAAAGATGCTCTGGCATTTGCATTTACGGCTGTGTGCTGATAGTGTGTCCATTAGCATATCCATATGAAAAGCACACAGGAGTTGGAGGTTTACAACATCCTGTTGTTGGGCTGGGATGGTGCATCTGTTAGCACAGCTTTCTACAGAGCCCTTGAAAAGGGCAGCGGAAATCTGGGGAGCAGGGAGGCTGGGGAGCAGCTGGACACTCCTGTTCAAATAAAATACCTGGAGAGTCTAACAAGAAGAAGATTGTGAGGAGAACAAATGGAGCTGGGACTGTAAAACAATTCAGGGTGTGGGGGTCCAGAGGAGTTGGGAGCTCACAAAGAGCCTTTTGGAAGTGTGTGTGCCACGAGGAGTAGGAAATCTTTGTTGTCACAGCAGATAATGTGGCTTAGCACAGGCTGTGCAGATGTTCAGAGTTCCAAGGCTTGCTGTGCCTTCGGGACATTTGATAGAAAAGGAGTTTTCTCCTAGAAAGAGACCTTCAAATAAAGTATACAGACCCTTGTGTAAATATCTGTTAATTTGTTTTTGTACTTGACGCTCTTTGCACTTTCTACCCAAAGGAATCCAGTGACCCAGGTGTCACTGCCCTCCTGAAGCATCAGACACACAGAAAATGAAGCATTCTGTATTGCCATGTGGCTGTTCCCTGGCAGAGCCAGAAGGGGATCCAGGAACTGATGCTCAGCTGCACTCCAATCTGTAGCATTAGCTGTGGTCACAGTTTTCTGAGAGCAGTGGCTGTTCCTAACCCATATTTGCTTTCCTAATCAGCAGTGTTATGTCATTATAAAGATTTGTGTCCCTGAAGTTGTGGGTGTTCACCTGCTTTGTGCACAAATTGCATGAGTGAGTGCTTGCATTTTTGGAGTTTACACATCCTTAACCTTCAGGGTCTCAGAATTCCTTCTTTACCAATAGATGCTCTTTGTGTACAAAGTGAGAATTCAACCCTGTCAAAGATAACTTGTTTTTGCCTGAATTTTTAATGGAATAATCAGCAGCTTCATAGAATGATAGAATAGTTTGGGTTGGAAGCATCCTTAAAGATCATGTGCCCCCCTTTTTGCACAGAATAAAAGCTATTGGGGTATCATTCACTGTGTCGTCCATGAAAATATTTTGCTTAATACAAATAAATATATCCCAGACCTGTTCATGCTAACTGAATTCCCAAAAATCTGATTTTTTTCTTGGCAGCTCCCAAAGTGGAGGTTTACCAGCTATTTAAGGTCTGCCAGAGTTTACTCGTTGAACCATTTGCAGTGTGCTTAAGGTCTTTTAGGTGTAATACATTAAGCTGATTTGGAAATCTGCAGCCTTAAATGCATCTTGTTACTGAACTTAATGGACCAGAGAGATTTTTCTTGTATTCTGCTTTGTGCTTCCTTTCTGCAAGTTCCTTTCAGAAGCATGTGTTATTTTTATTAAATACTGAATTCTAGATTTCACTATTGTGGCATATTGCTGCCTACTAATCTATTATCTTCCCTGCTGTTCAGGGAGGTGGATTATGATTTATGGTGTTGGATAATTTGTGCAGTAATTCTGGTATCCAGCTTATTCAATGGCCTTTTTAGAGAATTCAGAACGAGATGGACTTTGTGTTTGTTTTACTGTTAAAGCTTCCAGGATTTCCAGTTAAAACTTCCAGGATTTCTTTCTACCTCTGAAAAATTTTAAATTAACAAAGCACCTAAATAAAAGCGTTGGTGAGTGTTTGAAGTTTGCTTTGAGCTACAATTTAGCAATTTTTTTTCCAGTTTTTACTGTCAAAGACTACCTCAAAGTGGTGTTTCCAGAGTTTTTACTCTTAAAACTGTACCCTTCCTTTTGTCAGCCTTGCCCACCCTTAAGTAACATTGGCCTCTTCTTGTGGCTCCTTCATGTGTGCCTATTAATCTGCTTTTATTCATGTGCAAAGGTAATGCCCTCCTGTTTTTTAATTCCTTTTACAATCCCTCCTTTGGATTGCCTCCAAATTATCCCCTTCTATATTTAGAGAGAGGTGAGCCATATGGGGCTGGAGAGGAAATTGTGCTGGGGAGATGGCAGATGTAGGGATGAGTTTCAGGAATGCAGGAGGGACTGGGGCCAAAAAGTGCCTTGTGTAAGGATTTGTCAGGGCTATGTGGAGCAGAAAGTTGGATCCCCAGAGAACCAGGGCTTTAATGAGCCTGGCTGTACTCAGGACCCATGACAGGACATCAGTGAAGGGAAACACTAAGAGGTCAGGGGGCAAAAGTGGCATCAGAGATGTGACAGCAAGATTGAAGCAGTTTGGATGTGCTGTGATGGCAGAAATCAGAGGAACGGAAAGTTTTGGGCTGTAGGAGAGAAAAGGAAAATCCTGGAGTTTTGTCCACAGTCTTCTGATTCCATTGCACCCACCACGTTAAAAAACCACTGGGCAATTCAGTGTTTCCATGGAATTCAGAGAGGCTTGTACCATGTAAGGATGGGCAAAGACACTTGTGGCCTCCTTCAGGCTTCTAAAATAATGACTTTGCTGGAATGGCAGGAATACAGATTTGTAGAGAAAATACAGCACATTTTTGCCAAAGAGACACTTTTAAGCAGAGCAAATGTGCTCTGCTCCCACCAGGCATCTGCACAGCTGGACCCCAGAAGGGGTCATTGCTCCGAGCCAGTGTTGAGCCATAAAACCCTTTTTGGGTCCTCAGGTGTGTGTGGTGCTCCCAGGGAGGTTCTCCTGGGAAAAACCTGCAAGATCAGGAGAGGTTTTACCTGGGCCACCAGCACCCTGGCCCTTGCAGAGGGCACTAACATTAACCCTGCCCAGTCCTGCTTTTACTTTGTGCCTTGGTTGCAGGTGCTCTTGATTCCCTGTGTTTCAGACAAGGTGTCAGAGTGCTGGAAGGTTTACACTGAAGCACACTCATATTTGTCCACTGATGCAAAAGAGTCAAATAGCAAAAGTGCTCAGCATGCTTTTTTTTTTTTTAATTAAAAAAAAAAACCCAAAGCACTCTGCAAAATCTTATCCCCAAAAGCAGGATAAAAAGCCAATTCTGGAAATCTCTTCTCTTGTAGCACATTTCCAAATCCCTTTGAAGTTGTTGTTGGACAGTCTCCAAGCTCAGGTTTGTTGCCTGTTCCAGGGTTTTGCTTTCTGCCCCACTGCCCATCTGCACAGGACCTCTGGCTGTGGGCTGCACTTTCCTATTCCCATCTTAGGAAAAATCTTCATTGCAAAAGACAGTGGGAAAAGATGGGAAATCGGAAGTTTAGCCTTACACCTTATTTTTTTGTTGCTCCAGCCATGTGCAGGATAATGTGAATTTAAGTTTGATGATTCCCAGTCTGGATTCCAGGACCATTGCTTTTCCTATGGGTGTCACAACCTTTACATCACCTGAAAGAACAGATTTTGTGTTTTATGTGCCCAAAGGCTGCCCATAAAGGTTGGCAAGGGCAGCTGGCTAAGTCTGCACAAGGTCAGTGAGGATGTCCAATAATTGTCCTAACACTTTACCTGTTATGGAGCAATAATGAGAGTTTTTTTTCATTATTTTCGGGTGAGTGAGCCTGGCAGATGCTGACAGCCAGCAGATGTGTAAAGTTCGAGGTGATTTGTAAGGGACCGGCTCATCTGACGCATGGTAATTGCACTGGGGGACATTGTCACTCAGCCCCGTGTCCTGCTCCAGCAGGACGAGGTAAAGGTCAGTTCAAAGAGCTGCTGAGGCTCCAGGGGCGCCTCAGGGCTGCAGTTAAACCCCTCACATCCCCTTCTCCCCGGGGCAGGTGCTCAGGGCTGGGTGGGTGCCCCAGGTGTAGATTTGGGCATCATTTGGGTGGCCCAAGTGCTTGTTTGGATCTGCAGTGCGCTTAAATCCCTCCTCTGGTAAGGCTGGTGTGGTAGCTCAGTGCTCACCTGTCCACTTTTAATTTGGGTTTTTTTGTGACTTTTTCCTTCCCTGTGTGCTGTGGCAGCTCCCTGGCAGAGCAGGCACTGGCAGCAGAGTGACACACAGCTGGAGGGGACAGTGGCCTCTCCATCTGCTCCTTGCTGCCATCTCTGCTCTGCCATCCCCTCCAAGGAGGGCTCTGACAAGTTTCTTCTGCCACTGTAGCTGAGTTTGGCATTTGTCACACCCTGGAGGGTCAGGAGCTGCTCTGCCTTGCTCAGGTGAAGGTTCCCTGTTCCTGCTCTTGGGCATTAGGAGTGGCGAGAGCAGTGATGTTGGAAATGGATGGATTTGGTAGAAAAAGTGGATTTGTCTGATGCTGAGCCTGCTGATGGCCCCAAACAGTGAGGGAGAGGCAGCCTTGGGGGGATGCCCACAGGTACCTGGGCCATGCTGGGTCCCTGCAGCATGGGCAGCAGTGCTGCCTGTCCACTGCCCTAATCAGGATTGATTTTCCTGGTGTTTGAGTGGGATCTTTATCACAGCCACGGTGTGTGGAAGTCAGCTGAAGGCCTGATTGACTGGATTTTCTGGGTGTGCCTGTGCTTCTGTAATGGACCTGCTGATAAATCTGTAATACTCTGAGATCTCGATAAAATGTGTGTTTCATCTCCTGCTGCCTCATTCTTCTGCTCTTGCAGGTACCTAATCCCTTGCTCTTTATCTCATAAGACATCCCATTACAAATCTTGTTCTCTATTCTTCTCCTGCCATCCCCACGCTTGCCAGCAGTGGAAGGTGCAGTGCCTTGCCTTGCTTTGCTGGGAGTGTGAGCAGTGGGTCAGTTCAGAGGCTGGAGGTTTCCCTTGAAGCTTTGCACCCTGTAGACTCACTGAGCACAGCATCACACCTGTGACACACAGACCTTCAAGCCACTTCTTTTAGCCTCTCCATGTGCAAGACCTGCCAGACCAGGGAAACTGAATGAGAGTTTTGCTGTAAACATGATTGGAGGCAGGTTTTCCCCCATGCAGAGCTGTTGGTAAAAGCTCTCCCTAATTGTTTAAGCTGTGAGTTTTACAGCTGTTTGCTGGCCTGCAGTCTCTGCTCACCATCCCTGTGCTGAGCATCTAGGGATGGTCATCCCAGTGTGTGTGATGCTGAATGTACAGGTGAGTGTGACTGCCAAGTCCTGCACAGAACAGAGTTTACAGGGCTCTTTTCATGCTAACTGGGAAGGAGAAGGTGACTTTCCATTGGGAAGATATTTTTGTAGAAATAAGTCTTCTCTAGAGTTTTGTGGATTTTTGTGTCATTTAGTGTTCCAGGATATTTTTAAAAGTCCTTTTCATGTGTCACCAGAGGACTCCCATTTTTTTGTCCAGCTTGGCCTAACTCTTTGTAGACCTGATCCTGAGCATTTCCTGAGCTCACATGTTGGGGTGGTAATTGCTGGTGGCCACGAAGGCATGAAGCAGTCTGGGATGTGCCCAGACTCCTCCTGCTTTGCTCCTTTCAGAAGCGTCACTCTGGTTTCCATCCAAAATGCTGAGAAAGAAGTGAAGTTTGCAGTACAGGGAAGCTGAATCTGTGATTTCACTGAGCTGACCTGTGAGGGTGCTGGTTTGTCTGTGCAGGTCTGTGGTTGGTGCTGTTTCTGGATTCATTATGTTGACCTTTAGGAAGAGAAAAAGCAAATTCGAATTCAACAATGTCTGCTTCCAGGCAGTTGTGATTCATGGGATTTTTCTTTCCCTAAGAGTGTGCAGGGAGGCTTTGCATTTAGAATAATTTCTTTTCACCCATGGCACACTCTATTGAAGTTTGTTGTGTATCCAAATTACACTGCTTTGCTTTTTAACTCCAGCTGAAATTGTGTCTCAAATAACAGATGTGGAATATTGTCATCCCACTGTCACACCGATTGTTCATTGTTCTGAGAAGGTCACATCATAATTCATTAACAATAATTATTCCCTGGGTACACCCTGCACTTCTTCACTCAATTGCTTCATTAACTTGAGAGTGAATCTCACATTCAGTGCTCCAATCAATGAAGATATATTTATAATGTACAAGTGGATGCTATTAGTTACAATATATTAACTGCCTAATTTAAAAGAGAAAAGCTATCTTTATGAAGGGCAATTAACCACTAAGTGTAATTGATAATTCACATATCTATGATTAGGAAAGACAAATAATAAGAAAGAAATGAATCACCAGCATTATTAAAGGAGACATTGGTGTGTGGTTTTGATGAGCAGAAGGGGCTCTCTGGGTCAGGACCAGATTTCCAAGAATCCTTTGATGGAAAGTTCATCAGATCTGAAGTCTGGAGGTGGCTTTGATGTTTGCACCAACCAGTTGAGATCATCTTCCCTACAAAATGGACCCAGCGTGTTTTGTTGTCTCGAGAATCAGTGCAGGGACTTCCTTAACAGAAAAGTCCTTTTTTTGCTTTAATACAGAGAAGAGTCATAATATTTTTATAAGAATTTATAAGCCTGGTTCCAGACTTACCTAAGTATCTGAATCTGCACGTGCTCAGGTCCTCAAAGATGATTTTGCATGAATTCACATGAAAACTGACAAAAAGTAGGCATTTTCATGTATTAGAGGAGCTGAGTGCAAGTCCCTTAGGCAATTGTTTATTTTTTGTTACTTGTGGTACATTTTCAGTGCTTCTGATTTTCTGTGGCCACTTTGAAGTACATTGGCTCTCCAAACAGCTGACAGCTCATCCTCGGGGAAGAGGCTTTTTGGGGACATCCACAGCAGGTCCCCAGCTTGGGAAACAAAGCTGCTCAGAGGCAGAGGGCTTGCAGGGGATTCACAGAATGGTTTGGGCTGGAAGGGACCTTAAAGACCCCATCCCACCCCTGCCATGGCAAGGACACCTTCCACTATCCCAGGTTGCTCCAAGCCCTGCCCAGCCTGGCTTTGGACACTGCAGGAATGGGGCAACAACACAACTTTTGCAGAGTACCAATCCGCAGGAGCCATGTCCTTGGCTCTGGACACTCATGGCTGTGTTTTCTTCCCCTGAGAAGCCAATTACCTGTAAACATTTATTAATGAATCAGTTAAAGTGCCAGATTTTTCAGTATGATCCACCAAGTAACAGCACAGGTGTTTTATGAGGGATTTAATGATAAATGTGATTGGATCCACCCCATGTTGATAAAACATCATTGCACTAACAGGCAGCTGCAGTGCCCAGAGTCAGGATTTCAGGCGCATCTGGTCACAGCAAAGGATCCTGCTCCTGGTTTGGAATATCATCTTCACCTTTTTAGCAGAATTCACAGAATGAGCAGGTTGGAAGAGACCTTCAAGATCATTGAGTCCAACCCAGCCCCAACACCTCAACTAAACCCTGGCACCCAGTGCCACATCCAGGCTTTGTTAAACACACCCAGGGATGATACCCTTCTCCTGCGAGCAGAAATCATCTCTTTGTGGCTGTGGGAAAACCAGGAAAGTCAAAAACTTCCCACACACATCCAAGCACACCCAGGGATGGTGACTCCACCACCTCCCCGGGCAGCCATTCCAGGACTTTATCACCCTTTCCGTAAAAAACGTTTTCCTAATATCCAACCTGCATTTCCCTCGACGCAGCTTGCGACTCACACTCCTGTCTCATTTCCTTCATCTGCTCACCCCCTCTGCTGCCTTCCCTCCGCAGGATCAAAGCCTCTGGGCTGAAGCTGCAGCTGTGCACCAACGAAACCCAGGCGAGCCGGGAGAACTTCGCGAGGAAGCTGCGGGCCCTGGGCTTCGACATCTGCCCGGCGCAAGTGACCGCGCCAGCCCCGGCCGCCTGCCGCCTCCTGCGGGAGCGCGGCCTGAGGCCACACCTGCTGGTGCACCACGGTGGGACACAGGGACACAGGGAGGGAGGGAAAATGCTCTGTGTTTCCCTCTTTGCCTTAGGGCAGATGAGTAGGTGTTGGAAAAGCGCTTGGTTCAGACCGAGGTTTATGTATTTTTTCCGCGCGTTGTTGTGGGTGAGTGGAAGCACGAATCTTGGGGATTTGTCGCTTCCGTGGGGTCTGGAATGGTGAGGTGCTGGAGCCCTGGCTGCTGGGAATTTCAGGCTTTCTGTGCTGCCAGGCACTGACCCAAAGAGAGCACTGCATTGACCTGAGTCCATGGAGCAGCTTCCAAAATGGAATGATAGAACTGGGACTGTGGGTGTGGAGTTTGAGTAGAAGTGTGTGATATCACAGGGTGGGAAACCCAAAGTTTAAGGTTTTAGAATATAGTAATATATATAAAGCAAGATGGAGGTTTTAGGGCCAAGGCTGGTCCTTCTTCTTCACCTTCTTCTCCATGGGTTTGGGTGGTTTTGTGTAATTGGATAAAAAAAATCCTCATTGCAGGCACAGGTGGTTGGTTATTGGGTTAAAAGTAAAAATAATTGAGGTGTCATTTCTTAATTAGACAGTTTATCCTTAAGAGGCCTTAGAGAGAGAGAGAGAGATACAGCTCCATTTTTGGTTTGTTGGAGTGAAGTGCTGTGAACTCAGGGTTTGTGAGACTGTAACATAGATAAGAACTAATAAATATCTGAGTCCCAACAAGAAATGCCATCTCACACATTTAATCCTAGCCTTGGCAGAAAAAAGAAGCAAAGAATCCACAGTGAGGGATTTGTGATTTTTTTTTGGTTTTTGCCTCCTTCTCTAGGTCTTGTCCCTGAGTTTGCTGAGATTGATAAGACAAACCCCAACTGTGTGGTTCTTGGAGATGCAGCAGAGAACTTCACCTACGCAAACCTGAACGAGGCTTTCCGACTTCTGATTGGGATGGAGAAGCCTGTTTTGATCTCCCTTGGAAAAGGGTGAGTTTAGCTCTCTTTTTACCTCAAGTCTCTACATTTTTTAATAATGCCTTTAATGGAGGCCAGAAATCAGTGTGGGCACTCCCAGTAGCAACTTTTGAGTTTTTAATCTGTGTGCCTGGGCTGGGAGCCTCATCTGATGAGGTGCCTGTCAATGAAGAGGACTTGTGGTGCTTCAAGAGAGCCTCAAAGCCTCGTGGGAATCCCAGAGAGTTTGGATTTTGATGTGTGTGACCCCCAAGTGAGTGAGAATTTAATATCTCAGAGGTGAGAGCTGTTGGTTTAACTGCTGCCTGTAGCCACGTGTTCCTCTCTGAACTGAATATAAATGGTTTTTCATAGTGAAGGAAACCCAAAGTTTCCCCAGGCTATGCTTGGGTAAAGAGCTGTTGGTGTAGGTTTGTGATGCAGTTTGCTGCTTTTGAAGTGGCAGATCAATTGTTTTGGTAGTTTTAATGTCAGACAGCATTTCTAATTATTCACTGCCCATTAAGGGTAAATTTTGACCTCCTGTTTTCACACACAGGAAAAAATCCAGCCAGGGAGTTGGAATGTTTTCTGAAAATAATTAATTTAGATGTATTCTGGAGATTTTAAACAGAACATTATTAATTCCTGTGCTGAATAATGACAAATCCCAACAGGAATAACAGGAGTTATTCTTACCTGTTGTGTGATGCATGGGTTTAAAAGAGACTGTGCATGTTTATCTTGGGGAAAGTGCAGTGACAACTCTGCTCAGTGGTTCAATAGACTGTAATGGGCATGAAAACCTTTCTTAGTTTGCTGGGTTATTGATCCAGCTGGGCAGAACTTATCAGTGGGAAGGAGCAGTTAAATTCATTGTGCTGCCTTACCTGACACTCTAATCCTCCAACAGGGCTGAAAAATCCTTACTGTTACTCAGAAGGATAAGGAGAAAATGTTGAGCCAACAGGAGACTGGCTAATGTACATAAAATAATCAAATTTTGTGTTATGTAATACCATATTTCAAAATTAAATACAGAATCAGCCTTTGCTTAGGAATTGTATTGTCCCCAATGCAAAAAATGCTTTGTACCCTGTGCATGTAAAAGTAATTATTTGGTCATTCATTGAGGGAAACAGCTCTTTTTTCTTACTTCTTTGAAATATTACTTTTTATTAAAAAATAAAGATTTTGGGATATTCAGAGCTCAGTTTTCACCAAGAGCATATTGTATTTTAATGGCTGATCATTGAGGTAATGTGAACACAAGTTCTCTGGTGAGTTCTCTGCCTCAAAGGAGGGAGATTATAAATTCTAAGAACTGTTCTCCTGACTGGAGAAGCCTCATGGATGCAAAGGGCCATCCCAAAATCCAGCTTCATTTTCAACCTGCAGAACCAGCACAGCTGGGTGGCCCTTAGCAAAGTGCCTGCCTTGGGCCAGCAGGTTGCTTGTGGTAGAAGTTTTAGTTCATTCCATAGAAAACAAAAGTGTCAGAGTCACTGAAGCAGAATGCCCTGCTCCTGGAAATGGAGTGATTTACATTTAGCATCTGTTTTGGGCTGAGAGTGGGAATTGGCTTTGTAATTTCTTCTGTCATGCCACTGTCAGAAAATTAAGCTGTTTACGCCAGACTATGGAAGGTTAATGGCTGTTCTAGCAAAGGTCAAGTGGTCATTTTAAAGGAAGGCTGTGCTGAATAATCGAAAATGGCAGAAGGATAAGGCATAAAATCTTAGCTGGCTGCTCATCCTGCCTTTTTTCCTGTCATACAGAAACCTGTCTTTGCTCTGCCCAGAGCTTGGAAAACCTGCGTGAATGTGAATTCTGTTCCAGAAAACCTCTCTAAAGACACCTTCTAATTCCATGAGCTTCATGGCCATGGGAGCATTTGTAGAAGGAACAAAATTCAGCTTGGAGGGCTTTCAGTCCTGATAAACAGCCTTTCCTGGTGTGGGAGGCTGGGACAGCAGTGATGGTCCTGTCTGGGGTCTCCTTGCAGACACACTGAGGAGGGCTCACAGCTGCTGGCTGGGGCCAGCCCTCACCTTTTACCTGCCAGGGCTCTCTGTCACTGTGCAATAATGCACAGCCCAGTCCATCCTGGTTCAAGCACACTGAAATCCCTCTGAACCAGTGAAGTTGTTCCCAGCTGGGCATCTGGGATCCTTTCCCTGAGTATTGCACGGTCCTGAGCCTGTCCTTCCCCTAACTCCTGGTGTTAAACCTGGCCTGGGATTTTCTGATTACTTGACTTTTTATGCAGCCATATGGACATCCATAAAGGCCCAGAAATAATAAAATGTGGTTTCTTTGTCTTTAACTGCCAGCATTTTCATTTCATGGGAACTTTATCACTTTCATTTCCAGACGCTACTATAAAGAAACTGATGGGCTGAAACTTGATGTTGGAGCATATATGAAGGCACTGGAGGTATTTTATAGCTGGAATTGTGCTTACTCACCCTGTGCACCTTGTTAAAAGAGTAACTGGCATAAATATGGCTCATCTTCTGTAATTACTCACCTTGGAGGAGAGAGTTTCCACACATTGAAACTCATTTGCTGCATTCTAAAGATGGGTGGATTAATTTATTTTCTGCCTTTGTTCTTTTTTTTTTTTGGTTTATATTTGTTTTCCTTAAACCATGAACTTAATCCGTTGTGGTACCTTTATTGCAAGTGAGGCCCTTGAAAGGAGGAGTCAGACAAGAAAAAAGTGGAGTATTGTGTGCAAGATACCCAGGAAAACCTGAAGGTCCATGTTATCTGTTAGGCTGTTGTCTAGAACAAGCAAGAAACACTTTTTTTCAGTATAGCACTGATACTTGGTTGCAGGAAAATGTAACTTGTAAAATCTGCTTTTTCAAGTGTAACTTTTCAAAACCTGGATTTGAAGCTCGATTTTTCACTTGGATCATTAAAATCATGCCAGGTGGTTGAAGAAATCCTCTGTATCTTTTAAGGCTCTCCAGTACTTTTGATAGCTTTATATAAAGAATATTTATTACATCTCTGAGAGTGATGCTCCTAACAAAATGAGCAGTACTGGAACTGAGTCTGCAGATTACTCAGTGGTGGAGCATGTGAAAGATTTGTACCTTGAGGTGTTTCAAGAGCATTTTCTCTCCTGCCAGAAAACTTTAAACACTTCTGTTATCCAAATTCTCTGATATTCACCTTCACCTGCTAATCCATTGTGTTGTTTAAGGGCAAAAATCAATAATCACAAAGGTTTTATAGCTGGAGTTGTGGAGTTGAACAAATCCTTTTCCAATCAGCATTTTTTGTGTTTCTCTCTTCTTCTTTTTTTTTTTTTCCCAGTATGCTTGTGATATCCAGGCTGAGGTGGTGGGGAAACCAGCAAAGAGCTTTTTTGAGTCAGCCCTGGCAGAACTGGGAGTTCCACCAGAGCAGGTAAGGTTGAGGTGCCATGCCCAGGGGCTGTGCCATATATTTGTGCCCACTGGTGCTTTTTTTCCTGCTTTGCTGTAGCTTTGAAAAGTTACAGAAGAGGCTGAAGGAGAATGTGACCAGGGCTCAGTGCCTGGCAGAGGCAGAAGAGGTGCCCTAATGCCTGGCAGTCTGCTTGGATGACTGGTGGCTGCATTGATCCCAAAATGCCATTTATTTCCTGTGCTGTTGCACTGACTACCTTTTTTAGTAAAAGAAAGAGGCAGAAGTAAAATATTTTATAATTTTGGTGAATAGGATGCACTGACTGACCCCAAAACCCCCTCCTGTGTTTCTGGCTTTCCAGAAACATGCTGTGCTTCCTTAGCACAGCCCATTTTCCCCTCTCTGTTGTTGTTCCCAGCTCCTCTTTATTGATTTGTTGTTCTGTCACACAGGACATCAGGATGAGTATGAGAAGCCTCACAAACAGCAGTGAATTACAACACAATAATTCCATCAGGGGGCTTTGGGTGACATTATAAACAACAGGAGTAAAGTTTGGGGTGGCTTGTAGGTCCCTCGAGCCTGGAGATGAAATTATGGCCCTGTAATTCAGCATGTGCTTTGGTTTTGCTTTATTACAGAGTGGGGAGATGGAAAAGACCTAGTGGGCCATCTAATCCATCTCCTTCCCCATGCAGGAATATTCCCTGCTCCACAGTTATTAATGTTTTGTCCACAGTGATTTTCAGAGAGCCAAACAGCTGTCAGTGCCCTGGGGATGGTGTTCAGCCCAGTGGGTCTTGGGGGAAGGCAGCTTTTCCTGAGATTTATCAGGATTTTTCCCTTTTAAACTGCATCTCCTTATTTCTAGTTTTACTCTAGTTAACAACCAAAATAACTTCCTGGACATTTTCTCCATCCAGGTATCTCTAGACTTGCTATCATTGCAGGAGGGGTTTTTTTGCTGAAACTGTGGTTTAGTTCTGCTGCTTCTCTCCCTTCAGTCCCCCTGCTTCTTTCTGTGCTTCCTTCATCTGTCCATGTCCTCCCAGGAATTAGATAGCCCAGTCTGGACTATCCCTGGAATACCCAGGTGCAGAACTCCTGTCTCTAAATCTTTGCCCCAGGAAACAAACGTGATGTGATGCATCACCAGGCTGGCAAAGCTGGTCCCATAGGGTGAGCCCTGGGGAGTGGTTCCCATCAGCCTCAGGAGTATTTATTCTGGGTACAGAAAAGCAGGAGTAGTCCCCAGAAGAGATTATTTACTCATTCTCTGCTGTTTTCCATGTCTGCTACTCGTGCCTGACTTTGTATTTTGTCAGAGTTTGGGCTTTTTTTTCCTGTTGTTTCTAATGCTGAATGCCATCAATCTGTTGTAGTGATATGTCTAGTTTGTAGGTATAGTGTTTTATATTTAGGGAGTTTGGAAGTGAAGGAAGTGTGTTCCTAACCCAGGAGGAGTGCAGCAGACACCACTGGATAGTGGCACCAGTCACTCCATGCTTTCCACCATGGAAACAATAATCCACACTGCTGGAGTTAAAGGCTGGATCATGATTCACACATATGTAGGAGGAACAAATTCCAAACAAGCAGACTGCCTTAGTTCTGGCATCTTTTCCTAACTTTTGAGTGCTTGACCTTGGGACTTTAATGTATTTTTGGAGAAGGATTTGCAGGTTGGTTTGGCTTGTGGTAGACAGTAATAAAACCTCATTATTTTCAGTTTAAAACCTCAGTAAGCTCCTGTAATGCACTGCATTACATTTTAATCTATCTCCAGGATGAATTCTGCATTTGTAGTAGCATGACAGGGGCTGGTTTTACCTTCCTTTGCTTTTACAAAATGTTTATTCCAATAATTTATTCCACCTGTGGAATGCATTTAATCCATAGCATCATTAAACCATTTTAGATGAGCTGTGCTTTTGAAAACATACTACAATTTCTTTTGCTTGGCTTTTAATGAAAAATACCTTTTTAATAAAGCTGTCTCACCGCAGTAATTTGAGACAGTGGCAATTCTGAAATTCCTCAAGCTGCTTTAATCAATAAAGTTATCACCAGTCATTTCCCTTGATAACTGCTTCTTACTGAGACCCTGACTCTGCCTTCTGCTGCTGAGATGTTTTCAGCCTCCACTTAGAATAAGAGGAACTCCCTAAAGTCCAATTTTCATTTTAACCTTTCCTCAATGGCCTAGAAATAACAGATTGCCAGTATTACTTTAATAGATTGGAAATTTAAACCTCTTAGAGGTAACCAGACCTACCTTACAATTCAGTGCTATGACAAAGAATAACACATCTTAAAGGTTACTGAAATGCCTAATTCACGTGTTTTAAGGCAGCTGTTAGCAGTGGATGATTTTTACAGCTTTACAATAAAACCTAAATAATGTTAAGGTTGTGGTAGTTTTATAAAATCATAAAAAGTTCTCTCTGTAGCAAATTATCCTGCTTTAATGGGAGTTATGGCAGGTCGTACTGGAGTCCATAAACTGCTGGTAGTTAAGCAATTCCCATTGCTGCCACCTGCAAGCCTCAGGTGGGAGTTAGTGGTGCATACGAGCAGAGAGAGGTCACCCAGGGCTGGCACAGGGGACCAGCTCCTGGGCCAGCATCCCCTCCTTGCCCACCAGCCCAGCAGGGCAGGGTCTTCCATCCCAAAATAAAAGTGCCCAAGGGAAGTTTAAGCTTCAATCCATGTGCAAGCTTAGTGAGGACTGTCTGGCCCTGCACCTTTGGAGTTCTGAGATAGAAACAAAATTATCAGTAATGTGGGATCCTGCAGCCTGGGATATTATTCCTTGGGTGAAGGAGAACAGGGAGAAAAGTAAACGTGTTGTATTTCTGGTGTAAAGGGATTTAATACATCAAGGTGTGGTGTATGAGCTTTATTTCCTCATGGTCCTAGCACATTTAACTTAAGGTTATTAAATCTATAGCAGAAAATCTCTTTAGGCATAAATATGTCTGACTCTAGAAGCATTCCCTGTGCTAAATATTCTGGTGGTGTTAGCATGCTGCCTTCTGTGCATCTCTGTTTGCATCCTGCATGGGCTCCAGACTCCAAAATCCCCCATCTGAGGGCTGCCTAAATCAGGGTATTCTCATCTTTCTGCCTCCTTCATTTCCTTCCTCTGTAATTCCTTTTCTGATCAGACATTTTCCTGTGACCAGTTAATGAATGCTGAAACTCTCTTTATGGACAAAGCCTACCTGAGGTTCCCACTCACCACCCCAACAGCATCTCTGAAAGATTTATCAGTTTTGGCTGCTGAGGGTCTGTGGCACAGACAGCACCAGTGGCATTGCTGGCTGTGGGGATTATATTCTGCCTTTCCACCCCAAATTCCTGGGGGCTGTGTTGATCTCCTCTGTTCTCCCTGCCCCTCTGGGCTGAGTCTGATGGAACCCTTTGAGAGCAGAGTTTTCCCTCAGCTTTGGCACATGTGCTTTATTTGCTGGGTGTTTACAGCCACACACCACCTCTCACCATCTTAGGGAAATAGAAATTACACCCATCCTCCTTCTTCGAGGATTTGTTTTAAAACCCAGAGACTCGCTGCATTTTTAATCCTTCTTTTTAGTTAATTTGTAGCCAATCTAAAAAAAAGTAACTTTTGCCAAAGGATTGAACAGATTAATGGTGTGATCCCTGTGTAAAATGTGAACACAAATGGACATCTTTTAATTCCAGCTTTCAGTGGCTATATGACCTTTCAGTTTTATATCTTTCTCTCTCTTCTTACCATATTGCAGTCAGAGAGGAAGTTAAACCCAGGTTTGACAGGTAGAATTTTTTTATTTCCCTTGACAGCACACCTTCTGACCTCTATCTTCTTGCCAATGATTTTTTAAATCCTAAATGATTTTGGAATAATTGCTCCTCCTTTAGTGATTATTGCCCTTCACTGATAGTAAATCTGTGAAATCCCTGGGGGCTGGAGCACATTTTTGTATGCGTGTGCCACAAGCTGGCCTGGACAGGCATCGCTGCTCAGCTGCAGCTGCACTTCCAGAGCTGCCAGTCTTGCAGGAAAACTTCCCTGGATGGGGTAGAATACAGCCCTGGTGAGCAGGAGAGGGCTTGCTTGGAGAGGCTGCCCTGCTCTGCCCTTTTCCTTTGTCACAGGAAATTCTTTCTGGGGTTATAAGGACACAGGACTGAAATTGCCTTTACATCCCAAATGTTGGGATTTGGGCTGAGCAAGGGCACGAGGTGGTGCAGGTCTGTTCCCTCTCACCCTCAGGGAGATGTTGGAAGGAATTCTGTAAGAAAAAGGAATTATAATCTCTTAAAGCCAATGGTTGAGAGTGGTTAAATGTCCTGGAGCAGCCTGGGGGGAATTGGTGATGGTGCTTGGCTGAGGATGGTGTTGCCAGGTTCTTGCAGCTCTCCATGCAACAGTGGGATTATTGTTTTTCCTTATCCACATTTACATGCTTTATTTCCTAATTACTTAAATCTAACCCATCATTTTCTCCCCATTTCATGCTGAGTTGCTGGTTTGGAAGAGCACTAAGGAAAGGGGAACTGTCTACAGGAGAAGCTGTCCCATATTTACATGTTTGTAGCTCAGTTTGGTTTATGAATCCTCTCAGAAAATTTAGGTATATCCTGAGATTTCCTTTACATGCAGTGTAATATGTGGGAGAAGATCCTGTTGCAATTAGAGAATTCATCAAAATAGCTCTGGAGGTTTAGTATTTTTATTCTCAAGCAAAACAGAGCTGGGGAAGGGATGGAAATTCAGGCAGGAATGTCTGGAGCTGGAAGGTACCGTGGTTGTGAAAGCCAGGCAGTTACATTTATGAAACAAAAGGCTGATATAAAAGATGAAAATAAATAGTGAAAGATGCAGCTAACTCTGTATTAGATAAAATTCAACTTTAATGCAAAAGGTGACAAAAATCTGATTGATAAACCACATTATAGACTTTCAAGTCTGTGCCTCCCCAGTTTTAGGTGCTGCCTCTGTTCTCTGCAGAATAATCCAGAACGCCTTTGGGAGGTGTAAAGCTGGTTTTTTTTTTTTTGATCATTAATGGAAAACTGCTGTTTTGTGTATATACTGGGTTTTGTTGAAACTGTAAAATGACATTCCCCCAATCATTTTAAATTTGAAGAATAGAATGAATACAGTAATTTGTAATGCAATAATACAATTGTAATGCAGGATGACAAGCACTTGAAATTTTGGTGATGGGATTGTCGACAGAAAGGACCCCTTGGTTGATGCACTCTGATCTAATAAATATCTTTAGCAGAGGCAGGAAGGTGCTGTGTGCACTCTTTTTATCAAGCACCAGACAAATCTTAGCACAACCAGTTACTTTTTTGGTAATCCACTCACTTTTGTTTATTAATATTGGCATATACTTAAACTGATGGTAACACAAACAGTGCTGGGTCTGTACACGTCGTGTCATTCTGTGCAAAAATGAATAAATTCCATTTTGCAGTGATTTCCTGAATTTCTGTATCAACCTGAGAACAGGTTGGGATCGAGCTCTCAGTGATTACAAGCTTAAGCTTTTGACCAGCCTGTAGAACACCAGATTTAAGAAGTTAAGCTTAATTTAAGCTGCTTGGAGGGTAGCAGGAATGGATTGTTAGGAACAGAAGAGGCCTAACTTCATAAAACTCACAATTTTCTTTCAACTGTGCCCCAAATCCCTTTGATTTCTGTGATTGATTACAAATTGTACAGGTGTGTGCTGTGCCAGTAGGCTGCTGGAGGAGCTCTGGCATGAATTTCCCTCAGGGTAGGATGACTTCTAATCAATACGGTGACAATATTATCGTGTTTAATTTGTCCAGAGGCAGCATTAGACCTCAAATCAAGCTGTTTGTTATGTCAGGGGAGGGTGACAGATGGCAGAAATGAACTTTTCCTGTATTTCACTGCCCTGACAGGCCATCATGATCGGGGATGACATTGTGAATGATGTCGGGGGAGCCCAGCAGTGCGGGATGAGAGCGCTGCAGGTGCGGACGGGCAAGTACAGGTCAGTGCTCACCCTGCACCTCCAGGGCAGGGCTGCAAGGCCAGGCTTTGTCCCTGCCTTTTCCCCATCCTTTCCCCTTCCTCTCAGTGTAGGGGTTGCATTTGTTGTCTGCCCAAGCACCTCCTCGTGCAGCACAGACTGGGGTGGATGGTGATGTTTTCTTGTAGGAAAACACTGTGTGAAAGTAGCAGGGAGGGGAGTACAGACTGTCTTGGATCTTTTGAAGAAAAGCTTTCTGCTGAATTCCTGCTGTATTTTTTTCATCACACCACATAGAGCTGATGTATTTCCTGGGGTTTGCTTATTTTTTTCCTGCTGCTGCATGGAAGTGTTGTACACTTGATATAAGACATGTCTGAAACCCGTGCCAGGGGTTGTATTATTGGGATTATAAAATTAGACTGTTGACTCAGCCATCCCTGTGGGTCATTCATCTCTCACAGCTTTAGGAAGGGCTCCATATGTCTGCCCTTCCCTCCAGACACACATTTAGCACTGAGGTGTCTGAAACACAAGAGCTGCTTCCCCAGCTCTCACCTTCCCAGAGTGCAGGGTCGCTCCTGGCTCCAAAAGCAAACCCCTCCTTGAGCAGCTGTCCCCATGATCTGTGCTCTCACTGAGCTGTCACAAGGCCAGCTGCTGAGGGGGCACAGAGGACATGACCCAGTGCTGAGCAGGTTGGCTTTGAGGTCAGCTCAAGGTGGCTCCAAATGCAGTGCAGAGATCTGTCCCTCCATTTGACATTCTGATCCCAACACCAACATCTCATTTTAGCCATCTCCCCTCACCCAGACCATGCCTCCTTGCAGCATGGTTCAGCCACACCCTTTGCCATCTGATGTCATTTGTATTTTCACAGTTTTTCTTCACTTTCAAATCCTGGAACTGTAAAAGAAGGATGCTCCTTTGGGGAGGGATACAGCACATGAAAATTATGCTTGCCATAAACTATCTGAAAAGTTATTTTGCTTGTTTTCAGGTCAATCTGTTCCTCAATTTTCCTTTTTAGTTTGTGTAAGGTGATAAAATAATACCCTGTGCCTTAATTCTAATGGACCAGTAGGTGATGGTTTCTGAGGGAATAAAGTCAGGTACAAGTGTGTATTGAATTTTCTCTATTTTTAGGATAGTACATCTGAAAATCAGATATGTATCTGAATAAAGCTTGGGAAATCCCAAAGATTAAAATAGTAATTATATAATTTGTGCTTTTGGGATTATTTGTCTGTAATCTTTGCAGTCACAGGAGCTGGACTTGATCCATGCAGGTCCCTTCCAACTCAGGACTTTCTATGGCTCTAATCCCATGAGGTTCCTAATGGAGAAAATAAGGATTAAGTGTTGATTTTATGTTGATATTAATGGGATCACTTTGCAAATCCCCATTTTGTTGCCACACAGATCCAGGTGCCAGCAAAGAAGGCATCTTTGCACACAAAGGTGAATTAGGTCTTTGCTGCTGACCAGAACTCCCCTGTTCCATGCTTTGCCCATCGTGAAGCGTGCCCCGGGTGATGTTGCATCCACACTGCCCAGGCAGCTGGCACAAGCTCTGTGTGCACAGATGTAAATATGTGGAATCACATGCTAGAGAGGCGTTTTCTTGTGTCAAGTTTGAGTCGTGAATTCCCAGCTGGAAGGGAGTAGCTGGCTGTCCCAGATGAGCAAGGGCTGTGTTTGCTGTTTCAGTGTGGGGTTGGTGCTTTCTCAGCTCAGGCACTTTTGCAGGGCAGTCACATACAGGTGAGTGTCTCTCTCAATTCCCTGTGGTGTGCCAGGCCTGCTCTCAGCAACTGGGAGCAAAATGAAGTAACTCCTGTTTGCCAGGAGAGGTCAGAGGTGGATCTGTATTCTTCAGAATGACTTGTTTAGTACACTTAGAAAATCAAGGCACACGGTGAGGAGAGGCAGAAAATAAACAAGCGATGGGCAGGATAAATTAAAAATAAATAAATAAAATGTCATTATTTTGGTGGTGAGGTTAGTTTAAAGTCTGATGTGTAAGATATACAAAAGTCCTGTCTTTCCCTTTAGCCGTTGATGACACAGAGTTCTGTGCTGCACCCGAGCACCTCTGGATGGCATCATTGGCTCGTGCACATCCTCAGCCGCAGCCCGGGGCTTCCCCACCATCCTGGGCTGTTTGTCCAAAAGCCTTCCAAAGCACAGAGGTGTCAGGGCTTTGCTGAAAGTGTTGGTGGAGCGCTGGTGTGGTGGGATTGCCACAGGTTTTAATAACAGCACCACTGAATGGTTTGGGTCGGGGTTGTCCCCCTCCTTCCTCAGCCAGAGGATGTCCCCAGCTGGCATTGTCACCTCCAGTGCACCAGGGTGCTTGGGCAGCTCTCCTGCTTTCAGGGCTCAGTGCAGTTTACATGAACGTTTTGGGCAAAGGCTCTTCCCCCAGAGGTGCTGGCACTGCCCAGGCTCCCCAGGGAATGGGCACAGCCCCGAGGCTGCCATAGCTCCAGGAGTTCTGGCAGCCCTGCCAGGGTGGGGTTGTTGGGGTGTCTGTGCAGGGCCAGGAGCTGCACTGATGATTCCTGTGGGTCACTTCCAGCTCAGGATACTCTCTGATTCTACAGTTCTGTGGTTTTTGAGGTCTGCTGCCTGCCCAGGTAATGCAGGGATGTGCCCTGGAGTTCCCTCCTCCCCAGGCTCTCACCCTCCTGACCTCTGCAAAGTCTCTCCCCTGCTGGCTGCTCCCAGCATGAGATTCAAAATATGGATTAAACCTTCAGTTTTGTACCACCTTGCATGGAGTCCTGCAAGTTGGCTCCTTTGTCTTGCTTCTCTTGGATCTTTAAAGTCAATTAAAATCTGTGCAGCCTATTTCCTTTAATGTGACACACTTTGCCTGTTCCCCCTCCCTCTCAAGTGCTGAACTCTTTCTCAGTAGCCAAAGCAGGCATGGATCAGTCCAAGAAAAGCTATAAATAATGAAACAGAATAAAACTTCTGCTGGCACAAATCAGGGCAAAAGTTGGGAAGGTGAGGGGATAAGATTGGTGTGTTGGGTGACCTGACAGAGGGTGGATAGCTGTGCTGGCCTTTCCTGGCTGTGAATTCCAGATGCAAAGGGTCAGTCTGGGCTGCAGGTTTCTCCTGTCTGTTTGTCCCACGTCCAGGACAGACCAGGCCATTGCTGCAGGCTCCTGAGGGCTGTGGGATTTGTCAGCATTGGGAAATGTGATGCCAGTTCCAGAATTTCTGTGCACACCTGGCCAACATCTTTCCCATCTGGGGAAGAGCATGTTCTTGTCTTCCAGCTCGGGGCATGTGCTAATTCCACTTGCAGCTAATTGGCCTTGACATCAAACCAATGATTCCCACAATAACTATTGATTCTGCAGTGCTGTGTAATATCCTCATTCCTTTTTGTAGCCTGCAAGTTAGAGCAGAGAAAAATGACTTTGAGGCTTTTCCAAGTGTCTCCTTGTACCTCTGGAAACAGCTTCCAGGTGCATCAGATGGATCTTGGCAGGGGGTAAGAATTGCTTCCCCCTTCTACTCGTTGTTATTTTGAGATTTTAATTTGTAAATAATGAACTTTCCATTGCTGGTGTGTGGCAGCAGCCAGGAATATCCATGGCCCACTGCCCCTGCTCACCTGTGAGCTCTGGGCTGGCTTTGGAATGTGCCAGTGTGGATTCACCCCCCCCTTAGTGCCCACCTGGGGTTTCCTTCCTTGGATTAGGGATTTATCTGGTGGCCGTGGCTGATGCTGGCATCAGAGTCAAGGTCCCTGAGCTGCCTCATTACAGACATCAAGGATTCCCCAGGGATGGAGGCCCCTGAGAGCTGCCATCTCCTGCCAGCTCTGACACTGTTCTCCAGAACTGGGTCAGGTTACTTCACGTGTCCCTGCTTTTTAATTATCCTCTGAGAATAATTGCCCTGACTTCCTTAATAAAGTGACTTGTGATCTGCTCCTCTTGCCTGGTTAAAGAAAACACACAGAATTTGCAGTAAATTGGCTTGCTAGGAGGGAAATCAAAACGTGACCAAGACAAAAGTTGGGGCAGAGAAGTCTTTTAGGCTGACTAAGGACTGGGAAAAACAGGTTCTGTCATTTAATGAAGTTGTGAAAGTATTCTTAAAAAACATCCCACACATGATAAATTCACTGCTGTCACTGTGTAATTCAGTGAAACTCATGACAACTTCTGTGAAGAAATAGTCACCTCTTGCTGCTCTGCAGAGAAGGAGCATCCCTCCAGCCTCCCTTTCCTGCTCCCTGTGTTACCAGCCCAGCCAAGATGAACAATTTTGTGAGTTCTTTCCCATCTCGTGTGTACCAGCAGTGGGTAATGAGGAGGAGCAGGCAGAGGCACTCCCTTTGTGCAGAAACACAACCAGAGGCATTCCTGGGGCCTCACATCCTGATCATTAAGCCTGTTTCAAGTAGTAAATGGAAGGAGTTCCAGCCCATATTTGCACTGGGAAAAGTTGTATTGCCATTCCTGTTGGTTAATGTCTTAAGCAATGTTTATTGAAGCTGGAGTCAGTGAGTTGGTTGTGATGGCTGATTGCAGGCAGTCCCAAGGCACAGCCTTAGCACCCTTTATTGCATATTCACATTATGGTTTGCTGTGTCTGTGAGAGGATCTTCACATGTTTTTATCAGTTTCTTGACCAGTTTGGTTACCATAATATTTGAATCAGCTTTGCAGAGGAAGCTCAGAGTGAATCCTGCAATGCCTTAGTGTGCACATCTGATCACAGCCTTCCACCTTCCCAGTATATTCCAGTGTCCAGTCACAGAAATTACTAACTCATGCATAAATTTAATTATCTTCAGCCTGCAAGAGAAGTGTGAGTTTGAGGGGGGTTTATTAGCAGGTAATTTATTTATTGGAAGCATAATAAACCTCGAAGGAGCAGTGTGTGTGCTCAGGACACAGCCATGCTGTGTGCTCATGTGCTGCTCTGAAAAAAATCAGCCTGAATATCAGAAAAGAGATCAATCTGCAACGAGAGTAGGAGAAATAAAGGAGGAATGGATCAGGTGAGTGAGGAAAAGCAATATTCCTCGGGAGCCTGCCAGTTGTGCTCTCTGCCTGTCCAGTGACAGACACTGCAGTCAGCTCCCTCATCTGCAGCCCTTGGGAAGGGAGGCAGTGTGCACTTTGCAAAGCAGGCTGGCACTGACCACATCAGCTGCAATTTTGCTTCCCCTCTTGCCTCACATCCTCCCAGCTCATGCAGCAGCAGCAGAGGCAGCTCAGGTTTCTGTTCTGAAGCTGATGAAGGGCTGGAAGAGGAGGAGCTGCTGCCAGTTTCTGCTACCTGACGCCAGAGGCAGCAGGACCTGGGGGGCCACGTGGCTCAGCTGGTTTGATGTATGGGACCAAAGCACTTCCAGGCCCTCTCTGGCAGCATCCAAAGCTAATGGCCTTTCTTCTTTCCTTCCCTTTGCTCTGGTGCCTGGATGTCTTGGCAGGATGTGCTCTTGCAGCCTGGGCTGGCAGCCACCCTCCCTTCACAGCTCCTGCCCTGCCTGAGCAACACCAGAGCCCTTGGCAGCTGCTTGTCCAAAGTGTTTTCCTTTCCCTCCTGCTGCAGATCCACAGTTCCTGAGCTGAGCTGGTGCTGGTGGCAGTTCAGGGCTGTTCCAGGGCTCCCACAGGCTGGGTCCATCTGCACAGCCCAGGGGATGGTTCTCCCTTATTTTTATCCCTATTTTTATCGCTTTTCTCAGCACCTGCACAAGGCTGCAGTGGAAGGAGCATTCCCCAGTGAAGGAGCCTTTCTCACCGTTTGTCCCTTGCAGAGCACTGAGCTGTGTCAGCTTGTCCAGCCTTTGGCAGCACTGATGAATTCCTTACCAATGGAAAACCACTTTATTTCTGTGAAAATGCAGATGAGAGTGCTGAAATGTGCTGTAGAAAGGGCACAGCTGGGACAGCTGCACAATTTGGGTTTCACTAGAGATTTCCTTTTTTTTAAGCACAGGTTCTTCCTCTCTGCTTGTCTTTTTCCTGTAGCTAAATATCCTCCAGGCTCTTTGGTGCTGCAGGGAGTCCTCTCAGACTGCTCTGCTTGATAAAACCAAGGCAGAGCTTTGTTTTCAAAGCCAGGGAGAAACAAATAAGAGAGAGACAGGTCAAGTCAGCTGCTGATGTAACTCCCTTGAAGCAAATGGTTCAATATTTCAAGTTTAATCTGGCTTGGGCACCTTGCTTGTGCTGTAAACATGCTCAGGAGCTGCAGTGCCAGAACAGTGCCTTGTGCTGGCACCCTGCAAGCACAGAACACCTGAGCATTCCTGTTTAAATGCTGCTCTGTGTGCCCATGGATGCTGGAGAGTCCCTGCAGGCTTAGCCAGAGAGGTTTGTTTTTTTTTCCTCTACAAGTGGGTTCAGCCAGCAAACCCAGAGTGGCTGCTTCCACCCTTGGAAGTGTCCAGGGCCAGGCTGGACAGGGCTTGGAGCAACCTGGGATAGTGGAAGGTGTCCCAGAAGGGGGAACTGGGTGGGCTTGAAGGTGCCTTCCAACCCAAACCAATCAATTCTGTGATTCCAGCAGCTGCAGAGGGGATGCAGGCAGGTTTTGTTGGGGTGCAGGGGACAGGGGCTGCCAGCCCCAAAATGTGGGAACTGCTGCCCTCCAGCAGCCTCTGCCGGGCTGGCTTTCATCCCTTTGGGAAGGTGATGGGACTCACAGAGTTAAAAACAAAGCAGCCTGGGGTGTGTGAGAGTGCTGGTGTGCTGCAGCAGGAGCTCCAGTGCAGGGTGAGAGAAGGGCTCGGGGTGCAGGGCAGCTCTGGCCCTGCTCCTGGCTGGCTGCAGGCAGCTGCAGCTGGCCTGGGACGTGACTCACAGTCACACTTTGCCCCCAGACCATCCTAGTTGTCACTTGTCTGTGGTTTCCAGTGGCTGTCAGCAGTGGGTATGGTTCCACCTCAGCCCTGCTGAGAGGAGCTCGTTCAGCACACGGGGCTGGTGCTGCTGCTTTGGGTCTGCATCCTCTGGGCCTTGGAGCTCCAGCCAAAAGCCTCCCTACAAAACAGGCTGTGTGCCTGTGAGGAGCAGAGGAAGAGCCTGGCTGCTCTTTGGGTGGAGCTGCAGCTCATCTCTAAAGCTTTTCCTTGCTTCCCTGCTTTGTGTGCACAGCAACACATCACTTGCTTAAATGGCCAGAGCACAGCACAGGCACTGGCTGATCAGGTGTTGCAATTAGGGAAATTAATGCCATGAGTGATGAGGAGCAGCTGGGGGGGCTCAGCCTGGAGAAGAGGAAGCTCAGGGGGAACCTTCTTGGTCTGTGGCTGCTTGGGAGGGGGGTGCAGCCAGGTGTGTCAGTGTCTTCTCCCAGGTAACAACAGAACAAGAGAAAATGACCTCAGGCTGTGCCTGGGGAGGCTTAGATTGGATATTGGGGAAAATTTCTTCACAAAAAGGTTTGTCCAGCTCTGGCACAGCTGCCCAGGGCAGTGGTGGAGTCCCTGTCCCTGGAGGGATTTAAAAGCTGTGTGGATGTGGCCCTGGGGGCCGTGGGTCAGTGGCACTGACAGGAATTTGGGGAGGCAGGGTGGGGTGATGGAGCTCCCAGGCTGCAGCCACAGGGCCCTTCTCCATCCCCACCCCCAGTGCAGGCTGGGGGGGCACACATTTCTCACTGGGAGTTTCCAGAGGGCTCTGGGGGGCAGGACACAGCCAGCAGACTCGTGGAATAACAAGAACTGTCCAGCTCAGCTGTTGGCTGCACAACAGAGCCCAGGCCTAAAAATAGGAGGATGTCTGACCCCAAAGTGAAGGATTTTCACTTGAAACCCAGCCTGGCACCCACTCAGGGTGACATCATCCAGAGGGGAAGTTGGAAAAGCTTCCAAAGTCGTTGCTTTCCTGGAGAAGTGCTAAATGCATGTGTCAGCAGATAATCAAGCAGCACATTTGCTGTGGCCATGAATGTGGGGAGAGAGGGACTGGGAAGGAAGGAGCTGAAGGGGGAGAAACAGGATTGGAGCTGCAGGTTGGAAAGGAGTTTTAGGAGTGTTTTTAGGAGTGTTGTCTGTGTATAACTTGAGGATAGATGATAAAGTCCATTCAGGCTGAGTCTGTCCTGTGAAGATGACATTTTCCTTTCCTTTGAAGTGTGCTGAAAGTTACTGTGCTGCTCTCAAGGTTCTGGCTGTGAAAGCACCCAGTGCCATGTGGTGGTATTGGCCACAGCTGTGCATGATTTGGCTTTGCAAGTGCATGGATACTGCTGGAGGTGGCCATGGAAGCATCTGAGAGGGCCAGGTGCTGACTGACTCCCTTGGTTTGGGCTCTGATATTTGAAGCAGCTTTTCCCAGGCTAACCTTCAGGGATTTGATCCAAATCTGTGCTCACTGGCATGGGTGACCTTGCTGTTGTTCTGTGCTTGAACACAGTTCCTCATGCTTCTGTGCTGAGCTGCTTTTTCTTCTGTAGAAGTGACAGTGTGTATAAAACGTGGTGGCAGCTTTCCTCTGGAACTTGGTGTCTTTTCCCTCTGGATGCTGCCAGGCAGCTCCTGTGCTCCCACTCTAACAAGGACACCTTTCCCTCAGTGCTGACATTTGTAGCTCTTTTGAGATGATGAAAGCTGAGTGTGATACGGGGAGTCTCCTCTGTCTGTTTTCCTTCTGCCTTTTAAATTCTCATTATGTATTTATGATGCTGCTGTAGCAAGGATGCCTGGAGCACAACCATGGGCACTGTTTGGTCTCTGGGTCCCCAGTGAAGCTGAAGAAGCTGCTGTTGCTGTGTAAACACTGTGTCAAGAGCTGATTTCATGTGTGCTGCTGGGCATTTTCACCCAACTCTGATAATGAAAAGAGGGAAAGAGTTTTACCATGTCAACATAGACATCTGATAGGAAACCAATTTATTGGGTAGAGGCTGAGAACAGGGTTCAGGCACACCAGCCCTTCCTTCTTGGGGTTTTAGCACTCTTAGATGATTACAGCAGTGAAACTAGTTGTGTGCTGGGAAATGACGTGGCTGTGGTTGCAGAGGAGCTGCACTGGCACTGGCTGAGCCTGGGGCAGGCAGATGATATCCCAGGCAGGGCCAGGCATTTACTTCCATGCCAGCATCAAATACATGGCCCAGACAGGAGCTTGACCAGTTTTTCCATGGTTTACCTTTTTTCTGCAGGAAAGCTTGAAGCCTGCCTGACCCAGGGACAGATCTCTGCTTGCAGCCAGGCTCTGAAGCCTCTGAGCTTTTGATCCCTGGCACTCCTTATGAGGTACAGCCCAAGTGGAGCAGCTGGCTGAGTGGCAGGGGCCTCAACCTGAGCAGCTGGGATAAATCTGGCACTCCAGGAGTGAGTGGCAGTCCTGCTGCAGCTCCAGCACAGAGCCTTCATTCCACTGAGCATTAGTGGAGCTGACAGACGTGAGAGTGAGCACACACTGGACGAGCCAGCTCTCGTTCTTGCAGACGGAGCACTTGGATTTTTCCTTGCTGGTTGAGATGTTCTAGCAAACACTCGACTTCCTTGTCATCCTTAAACTATGTGCAGAGGTGGGGAGTTGCCTTTTTACCCAAGCAAATGGACTTCTGCTTTGAAAAGTCCCTTCCTGCAGTTTTTGGCGTGACTGATCTCTCTGTTCTCAACAGCCCCTGAGCTTTGTGATACAGTAGTTTTGTACAAAGCTGTATTTTTATCTGCATGAGCTTTTAGAGCTCTTTGAAAACACATCCCTAGATGTCCGTGCTGTGGTTTGAAGGGAGAGTTGGAGATGGGCCTTGCTTGGGAGGAGGGAGTGGGTTCTGGGATTGTGAGACAGTGGCCAGAGGCGCTGGCAGGCACACGCTGCTGGCCAGCGCTGCTGCACGTAGCACAAGTTGTCAAATCACATGCAGATAAAAATACTGCATATTAAAAGACCATTTCAGCAGGAATTGAGCCATATTGTGCATTTACTGTGAGGAGCAGTGCTTGATGAAACACTTGCATCCCCTTCCCTATGCTGAATCCTCATTTCCCCATTGCACACTTTTGGGGGGACTCACAGAACAGCACCTTCCCCTTTCCAGTCATCTCTGTTTTTCTGCCATGTCTTTCTGGACGTTAAATACAAACATTAATGCATTTATTTCTGGAGCAGAGCTTTGCAATCCTTCCCTGTGCACACAGGGCCAAGAGGCACAGCTCAGAGCTGGCACTGGCCACGGGGCTGTGTGCTCACATGCTCGCTCTGAAAGGACTCGAGCACTTTGTGCAAACATATGTTGGAAATGCCACTCGTGACCGCCTCAGGGGCATCGTGTGGGCTCAGCCCTGCTGCAGATGGACTCCCAGCTGGCCCTGGGCAGGCACTCAGAAAATCCCAGTGCCCTGAGGAAAGCCTGGGAATCACAGAGGAGCGGTGTGGCAGGGCAGAGGGAGAATCCGCTCCTCTGCGGGGCAGCACTGACCTTTGTCATCCCAAAAGCATCTCTGTCTCCCTCCATCAGGCAGCAGTGATCAGTCAGAGGGGCTGCTCTCCTCCAGGGGCTCCCAGAGGCTCTTCCCCATGATCTGGCTCCTGGGAGAGGAGTGAGAGGACAGGTTTTGGCTGAGGATGTGGAGGCCGGCTCCTGTTCATACAAATTGGGTACAAAGACCTCAGTGGGAAGGGGAGGGGGGGAAAAACCTTGTCTGCATTTCAATCAGCCTAATTAAAGTGGCTTCTTGCAGGGGCTGGCAGGCCCAAAGTGATTTGTGCAATTAATGCCTTTTGTGTTTGTCTGGTGGGGCTTTTTCTTACCTCACTCGTTTATGGGACCATCACCTATGTGTAATCTGTGATTTTAAGGTTAGAAATAAACCTGGGGCTGGATCTTCAGCTGCTCCAAGGAGTGGAGTAAATGGGGAGAGCTCTGCTGATTTACACCTGTGCTGCTCTGGATGCCTGGAAATAGCTTAGCAAGTGTAAAAGAGGAAAAAAAAAAAAGGTTTCTCCATCCATCTGGAACACATTGCATCCATCAGGGGAAGGAGAGGCATTTGTGAGAGTGAACGCTTCATTTATCAGTGCATGAGCTATTGAAAAGCCTGGATGTAGCTGGGATAATTAGAACCCAGATTAGTCTTCTTGGAATGGAAAAGTAACGACAATCCTAATTTTACCAAATCCTCTGAAATTTATTGCCTATTTGTTTAACACCCCAGACCCTTTCCTACAGCAGGGGATCTGACAGATTTATGGAGGTGCAGTTTGGTAATCTGAATGCTTGGGAGTTCATCTGCCTGGGCTGCTCTGGTTATTTTCACTGTCACCACTTGGAGGCCGTGGGAACTGGGGATGCAGATGGGAGCACAGGGGAGGCACAGGCCAAGCATCAGCTGGAGCCACTCAGAACATTTTCCTTTCACTGGGCTCTGCAGGTGAGGAGGACCTGGCCAGCTTCAGCTCTGGGTGGGAAGGGAACAAAGCTCCTTTCCTTCCCCTCTTCAGGACCTGCCCCTTTTTCTTTCCTGAATATTTGGGGTTTTTTCCCCTTGCATATTTCCCCCATCCCTGGAAATGTCCAAGGCCAGGCTGAATGGGGTTTGTTTGGAGCAACCTGGTCTAGTGGAAGGTGTCCCTGCTGGTGTCTGGCATTGGAACTGGGTGGTTTTTAAGGTCCTTTTCAATCCTAACCCCTACATGATTCTCTGTAAGGAAAGGCAAGATGTATTCAGAAATTCCCCAGGCAGGGAGGGAAGGTCAGAGTATCCAATATCTGGAGATATTTGGAGAGCTGAGTGCTGTGCCAAGCCGTGGGTATCACCTGTCCCTCACACAGTCTCATCAAAACTGAAAACCTCTGCTAGGAGCAGGAATAGCAGCACAAGAAGGAAAATCCCTTTGGGACAAAAGAGGCTTTGTAAAGAACAGGGATTATCCAGAATCTGTGAAAAGGCAGGTGAAGGAGCAGAGCTCTGCACCTGGAGGCTTCATTTGCTGCCATCATTTAATAATAGAGGAAAATACCTGGGCTGGGTTTTTATAATTGTTTCTGGTCTTATTTGTAATAAGTTCATAACTTTTAGGCCTGTCTGCATTTGTGCCTTTATGGGCTGTGCTACCTTTTGCCTGAATATTTGCTCTTTTCTTACCACAAAAGTCACTGTCTTTCCAGTGCAGCAGGAGCTGAAACAGAGTCCTGATTTCCTGTTCAAATCTAAAGTATTTGGGATTTTAGAGTTTTTGCAAGCTCTCACAAAACCCCAAACAGCAAACCCTGAAAGATGAAAATGATTGTCCAGAGAAGACAGAAGGAAAATTTCCTTTGCTTCAGTCTGAGTTGGGGGTTTAGTCCAAGGGGTTCAGTAGCACTTCAGGCCTTCATGCTTCAAAACACAAGCCAAATTCTCCCTAATAAAATTCAAAAAGCATTTTTCCTTCAAGGCACAAATTCCAATGTAAAATCTCCCACATTTTCCTACACCAGTGTCAGAAACTGGCCCCTGTTGGAGGTGGAATGCAGGGTTAGCTCAGGCTGCCTGAGCTGGAGTGGAGGCTTTTTCCTGCTGCACCTTCCATGGGAGCACACAGAGGGGGGCTTGTCAAAAGAATTGTATGGATAAAAAATCCTTGTCACCAGTATTGCTGTGAGGTCACTGGGGAGGCCACCAGCTCAGATGGGACAGGTAATCAGGGACTCAGGAAGGGCTGGGAGGTGTCTGGGGTGTGTCAGGAGGCTCCAGTGTCCTTGTGTCCAAAGCTGTGCTCCCAGCTCCTGTGCTGCCATCCCTCAGTGCCTGATCACATTTCTGCAGGCATCCAAGCCCTGAAAAGTTGGGGTGAGCTGTTGGATGGTGTGGGGCTGGTGCTTTATGAGGGAACATCAGTGCTGTCACCTGGAAGTTACAAAACAGTTGGCCTGAGTGAGACAAAGGAAGGAATCTTTGCATGTGCTTGGGAAAATGGTGGGGAGCAGCAAAAAATGAACCTCCCTTTGTCCAGAGCAGAGCAAGTGCCCTCAGTGCCAGCTCTGCTCCACATTTAACCCTCATGTATTGCTGATCCTGGGAGCCAACAGCAGCTCTAAGGGTAGGGAAATCAAAGCCACTTCTGAGGTCTTTTTATCTTACAGGTTTCCTGCTGCAGCCTTGGCAGAAATGGTGCCAGCCAGGGATGTGGCAGTGGCCGTGGCTCCTGCTGCCAGCTGTGCAGCAGCTGTGGGCCAGGGAGCGTTGCCATCTGTGTGTGGCAGCCCTGCCAGGCTGGAGAGATGAGCAGGTCTGGTTCCTCCCTCTCTGAAGCCAGTGGGAGCCTCTCCATCACTGCTGATGAGCTGGAAAACATCTTGCACCTCCCAAATCTTCCTGTTCTTTTTTGTTTTTTTTACTTTTAAAACATCACACCCCACAGTCACAAGAGGCAGGGCTGTTCCTGAAGTCCTGACCTGGGGTTGTTTTCAGCTGCAAAATGCTGTGGTAATATTTGTGCTGTGAGAGGATTTTCATGCTGTGTAAACATGAGGTGTCTTAGTTGCTCTTGGGGGGTTTTGGGAAGTGCATTTGGGAGATGCCAAATAGGGTGGTTGAAGAGGGTGGGATGGAGTAACTCCCTTGGCTTCCATCAGTGCCTTGGGCCCTCTGTTCCAGCTGCAGTGAGCATCATTCAGCTCCAGAGTGCTGCACCCTCCTCCCACACCCTTGTGTGGCCATTCCCAGGAGCTTTGTCCCTGCCAAAGCACAGCCTGTCACCAGGAGGAAAGGACAATCAAAAGGAAGCAGTGGAGTTTGCCATATAAACATTTAAACCTTACCCAGGCTGAATAATGATGCAGAGCCTCATTCCATACAGAGGGATGCTGCCTGGATGGGAAGGAGCCACTGCATCTGGTGGGAATGGATAAAGAGCTTTGCAGCTCCCAGTTTGTGCAGCTCAGGTCCCTGGGGTTGTCCCAGTGACTGTCCCTGCCTGGCTGCAGGTTGCTCAGGGAGGGGGTTTTGGCTGTTCAGGGGTCTTGGTGGGATTCTCTGTGCCAGCCCCAGCATGGGCTGTTCCTGCTGGCTTCAGGGAGGGTCTGCAGAGGCACAGTGCCAGCAGCTCCAGCTGCCTCCTGACACTGCCTGCCTGCTCTCAGACTCCCTGTACACAGAATCACAGAATCACAGGGTTGGGAGAGACCTCCAAGATCATCGAGTCCAGCCCAGCCCCAGCACCTCAGCTAAACCCTGGCACCCAGTGCCACACCCAGGGATGCTGCCCTTCTCCTGGGAGCAGAAATCATCTCTCTGTGGCTGTGGGCAAACCAGGAAAGTCAAAAACTTCCCTCGGTGCCCTCTCTGATGCTGGCATTGTGCCCTTCTGCCCTGCTTGCCAGACCACCTCCTGCCCAGGGCGGCACTGCTGAGGAGGGACCCCCCTCCTTTGCCACTCAGTCCCTGCTGGATGCTGTGGGGGCACCTTCCAGGCACTGCTTCCCAGGAGAAGCCAGGCTCTGCTCAGAACCCTCAGGGACAGGCTGTGTTCACCCTCCTGGCTTCACCTGGGCAGTGGGAAAGGTGCAGGGAGATGTCTGGGGGAAGAGCAAAGCCAGCCAGTGCTGCTGGGGCTGGAATGAGAGTGCTGGCCCTGCTCTGAGCCAGACCCACTCTCACAGCCAGGTAGGCTTTATCCAAGGGAGCAGCACTCAGGGAAGAACAGAAAAGCTGTGGTGCTCGTCCCAGCTCACATGCAGCCGTGTTTTCCAAAGGGAGAATTCCACACTCCTGCAGGAGTGCCTGGAGACAAACCCCATCCCTCAGCCCCTCACAGAGCATCTCATCCTGACAGCAGAACAACCTCCCTCGTCCCAGGTGGCAGTCCTGGGGAAAGAGGCTGATTGCCAAGTAAATCCAGGAGCTGCTGCCTTTACAGGAACCTCCTAGAGGATTGACAAGGCAGTAAAACAACAGTTTTTCTCTAGCAATTGCTCTGTGGGGAATTTGGTCAGAGCGCTGCGTTGCAAATGTACAGAGCAGCCTGCCTGTAGAAATCCTTGAGAGTGTGATAGGATTTAATCAATCCCATTTGTTTGGATGGAGAGGCAGCCCAGATCTCCGTGGCAGATGCCCAGGAAATGCTGGAGGCAACAAAACCTGTTAAACAGGGCTATGTGTGGCCCTGTGAACAGAATATACTGAATTTGCCTTTTTTTTTGACTCAGTCAGTCCCTCCCCTTATTACACCTCAGGTGTGTCCAGTCTTCACTCATCCTGTCATTTTCCTCATTTTTTCCCCTTCTCCATTCCCTTGCCTCAGACTCCTGTTTTTATTTATGTGTTTCTTTATTTATAAAATGTGCCTTGACTCCCTTGTATGCTCCACTCTGTGCTGGGAGGCCACAGGAGGCAGCTGGATGTGGTGTTGTGCAGCCCTGCTCACTGGGGGACACGGGATGAGCGTGCTGGGGGTCCTGCTGGCTTCCCAGGGGTGCTGTGCTCTGTCATGTCCCTTCAGGAGAATGTGACATGCTGCAGAATGAGCCCCCCACCAGCGCTGGGCTGTGGGGGTGGGTCCTGTCCTTGGGGTTACACACAAATCCCAAATGTGATCCTAACCATCCATGTTGCTTTAAAGGGCTTTTCTTTCCAGATTAGTGACTTTCTCAGGCTTGTTTTTCATTCCCTTTGAAAACTCTTGGTTCTGCTGCTTGTCCCAGCAGCAAGCAGTGATAAAGAACAACCTCTTGGCACGGCAGTGCCGGGGCCAGCTGGTTGGGCTGTGGATTTATTGGACTGGAGATACTGGCAGCGTGGAATTATGAAGATCTGCTGTTAGTTTAGGCTTCTCCTCTATCTGCTTTGGCCAGCTGTCCTTTCAAATAACAGGGAAGTCTCATGTAGTAACAGGAGAAAAGTTTATTCCCGTGGTTAATCCAAGTTTGCTCACTGACCGCACGTTGTCTGCCACCACCTTTACTCCTTCCCCATGGCAGCCAATCCTTTCCCTGCCTTTGTCTGCTGGATCTTTTGTACAGCAGAATGAAAGAGGAGCTTTCCAAAGGCCCAGCACTGTTGTAAAGCCCCAGGAGGGCTCAGCACGGGGCTGGTACTCCCTGGAGCTGCCAGGCTGGTGGAGGAGCCCGGCCACGTGGCTGCCACTATGTTGTCAAGCTTGTTTTGGGAGGTAGTGTGGGAGAAATGTCCTTTATCCTGAGATTGCTGGGTCTGCCATCCATGGGGACACTCGTCAGCAATTTCCTATCTGCAAATCATAATTACTGGGACAGGGAGAAAAACAGCCCTGGGCCAGTCTTGGTCTTACCTGCTGTGGTTCCTAAAGAAAAGGCACAACCTCCTGTAAATAATCACCCCAGGAAGGGCAATATGGCATTTAACATCTTTCTAGAATAGCTAGGACTCAAAAAGCACCCAAGTGTTGTCTGTCTGTCTTGCAGTGTCTGCATAAAGCAAAATCTGGTGATTTTGGTTCAGAGCGGGGGAAGCAGCAGCAGCACAAGGGAGATAGGCAGAGATCTGAGCCTTGCTTTTCCTGTCATGAGCTGGGCTGGTGCTCTGAAAGGCACGTGGGGGAGGAGGAGGAAGGCTTAGGTGGTGCTGTGCAGTGACTTGATGAAGATTGGCCCATCCTCGTGGGAAAACCCCAGGGATTTCTGCCACACCACCCCAGTCTTGCTTCTGTCATCTACAGGCAGCAGCCCAGCCTCGTGTGGTTTCAGTCTGGAACCTGCCCTGGGCTCTAGCTGCAGATGGAGGAAGCTCTTCCTCCTTTAAGGAGCTGCTGTGTCCCTCCGCTCCGCTGCTAGGAGTGCCATTGCCTCCTGCAGATCCAGCCTTACAGCATTCCTTGGGCTCTGCCTCCCTGCCGGTTTTCCCTGGACATCTGTGGGCTCGCAGGACCAGCACACCTGCTGTGGAAATCCTCTGAAATCTGCTGCTGCTGGGAGTCCCACTGCAGCCCTGGCTCCTGCAGAGCATCCCTGTGGCCTGGCAGCCTTTCCAAGCCTGCATCCCACTTGCAGCATGGGAACAAGCCCTGGTTTTGTGCTCTCCAGCAGAGCAGCAGGTCCCAGGCCCTGCCTTTCCAGCAGATGGCATCAAAGACAGCTCGTTCCTCTACTGGATCCAAGGGCGGTTTTCCCACAGTTCCACTCCCCACAGTCCCATTTCCCAACAACTCTGGAGCAGATATTCCTGTAAGAAGAGCCAGCTCCTTATGAGAAGCAAGCTGTGCATTGCTTTTCTTTTGCCTCACTGCTGAGTGACCTGTCCCATGTCACACACCAGCCTGGTGCCCAGTTCTTCACCCAGCAGCAGGGACTGGGGGCTTTTTGCTCCCCTTTGGCCATTCAGCCACAATCTCACCTGAAAAATGCATTGAAAAATTAATTATAGACCTTCAGGTGCAGGTTTTGATGTCTGAATTTAGTTTACTTTATATTCATATGTCTAATATTTGCATATGCAGTGCCCTGCATAGTAGGGAGATTAAATCTTCCTTTTTGTTTATTTATTTATAAACCAAAGAGGCCTCGTAGTTGCTGGAGGTCATTGATCTACCAGACATGAAGAAATTCCTCCTCTTGAGTCCAACCTGTAGGATTTCCCACGACCAGCAGGTCCAGCACACTGCCAGACTTCAGGTGACACATCACACTGGAAACTCCAATCACTGCCACATCACATCTTTAAAACTTCATCACTGACTCACCATAATTTCTGATCTCTCTGGGACTACTCCAAAATCAGACTCCCTACATTAGCAGAAGGAGGTCAGGAGCAGTGAGTGAGTGCAGGCAGAGGGAACATCAGTGTGGTTTTTACTTTTAAACTTAAGACCCCTGTGGCTTTTAAATGTAATGATTGTGACATACCCTGCCCTTAGGAAGTGTATTCCAGCTGCCTCCCAGTGCTTGCATTAGCCAGCAGACTTAGGAGGATTTCATGGATCTATTTCCAATTAAAAGGAAAGAGCTGGAATTTCTTCCCGCTGGGTTTGTCTTCTGCTCTATTTGTAAGTTCAAAAAGAAAAAAAAAATTACCTTTCCTTCTTCACTAGGCCATAGATACCACATATCCTTTGAGCTGTGCTCTTCAGTCCTCACCTGCTCAAGGTGACTTTGGCTTCTTCAGGCTGGGCCAGGCAGGATTTGGGCTGTAGGGTGAGGTTTGAGGGAGGCAGAGCATGGCAGGCACAAGGCAGTGTCCATGGCTGGAGCTCCTGCTGGAAAATCTGTGAAATGGCAGCGTGGTTGGTCTGTGCCAGGCAGATTTTTGATGTGTTCTGTGCTCAGAGCAAGCCCACTGCAAAAACCTTAACAGGGAGATGTGACACAGAGCTCTGCCAGAGCTGCAGGAGAAAAGCAAATCTGCATAATGCATTTGTTTAGTGGATTAGATCTGAAAGCAGGATTAAGCCCTCCTGAGGGCTCTGGGGTGGCAAACAGAAGGCTCAGCTGGGCCAGTGGATGCTCCTGTGGTCCCATGGCAGCGCTGGAAGTGGTGCTGGCACTGGTGGCACCTTTCAGTGGGTGCTGCTGCCTTGGTGCACCCTGAGGCTGCAAGGGGCTGTCAGCCTGGTGCCCACCAGGGTCCCCTGGGAGCCTCCAGGTGTGCCCTGGCCTCCACTCAGGTGGGAACAGCATCCTGCAGGTGAGCAGTCCATCGGTGCTGCTCCTAAAACATCCCCTCTGCAGGGTGCTGGGGGAGGGAAGCACTGCAGCTTTAGCATGTGGCTTTTAAGGCACCAACTTAGCCCAGAACTCTGGCAGATTTTCCAACAGCAGCAGCCAAATCCCTTCCACAGGGTGAAGCTGGACAGTGTTTTCCAGGTGGGATGTACCACAGTCCCAGGAAAAGTAATGAAAGGTGGCAGTCACTTTGTTACCCTGTGCCCTGGGAGTGAGTGAGCAGAGCCTGAGGAACAGGTGTTGTGGGGAGAAGGGGATTAAGGGAATGAAGCTGAAAGAAAAGCAACTTGATGCTCTGCAGGAAGGGATGACAGTGCCTGGGGCCATTCAGGTGCTATCCTGGTTACAAGGGCTGGAAAGCTGGGAACAGTGAAAGGGGAGGTAGGACGGACCTCTCCAGGTGACACTTAGAGATTTATCAGGCACCTGAAGCCTACAAAAAATACAGTATTTGTAATTTTGCTGGGAAGGGACAGGTGGGTGTGCTCTCAGAATGCTGCTGTGCAGTGGCAAACCCTCTGTCCCAACATATTCCTCCTCATTTGGAGTTTTGGGAAGGTTTTACACAATAAAACACCTCTCAGCAGTACTTGGGGACTCCAGGGATCAGTCCACAGCCCTTGGCTCTCACATGCACTCCCAGGAGACAGGGAGGGTTTGGCCCTGCCTGCACTGAGGAATGAAGGAATAAATGATTAATTCTTCCTGCCCTATGCAATTCACCATTTATAGTCCTGCAACAAAACCCTGCATTCTGTTTTTCAGAGGGGTGGGAACAGGGAAAGGGGGATCCTTTCCATCCCTGTCATGGGGAGCTTTGTCCAGAACATGGGGCAAAGTCTGATGGGAGAAGATAAAATCAGCCTGTGCTCTACAAAAACCACTTGGAAGTTGTCCAACAGCAGCTCCAATTTGACTTTTCCTTGTCTAGTTTCCATGTTGTTCCCAGAGACATACAAACATATATATATATATATCTGTATATGTATATATCCTGAGCTTCACAAGTTTGGCCATTGGTTTTGGGGAAGTCTGGAAAATCCCTCTCCCTGTTTCAGCAGAGGCAGCACATTTCCTGGCTGGAATGCTGGGCATTGAGAAGATGCTGTCTTCAGCCTGATTTGAGCCATCTCCTTGACATTCCAGATTTTGCAGGGATTTAGAAGAAGGTTTCCCCTGTAGCTGTGCCAGGGAGGGGCAGGTGATGACTCAGAGCCAGCTGGTTCATGGTGGGGTGTCAGGAGCACAGGGACATGTGAGGACAGAGCCCAGGCACAGAGAGGGCCAGAACAACCTGTCAGCAGGTGTGGGGGAGCTGACCTGGCCCTACAGCTCCAATTTCCACCAGAGCACCTCCATGAAACACCACCAGAGCACCTCCATGGCCAGGTCTGACCCTGCCATCCTGGCCTGGGCCAGCCCAGCTGAGCTGTCTGGGGAATAATGGGTGACATTTTGGGGTTTTGGGGCCAGCTGCTGCCTCTAAACAACTTCTACAAACTGAGTTTAGCTGGTCATGGGTTAGGGACACAAAATACAGGGCTTGAGATGATTCTTCATCTCTCCCCCCATCACCTGCTGTGAAGGACAGGCACACAGTTAAAAGTTTTCTGTAGATGCTAATTAAAATGGACTTAGCTAATGACTGATTGGTCTTTGATTGCATTAAGATTCTAAGTGTAATGAACTTAACTGAAGTATGGATTACAATCTTGTTCTAATTAAAACAAAAATGTGTAACACATATCAGCACGTATCAGAAAGAGTTTTAATTGCTGTTTGGGATCAAACTGTTGAAAATATTAATGTGTTGTCTAAAGCCTGCAGCACTTCATTAACTTCTTCATCCAGTTGGAATTCAGGTTACTTCAAAGATGCATCCATCCACCATCTTCTTGTGCTCTCAGAAATAGAGGGAATATAGATCTGGATTGTTCCTTCCATGCTGCCCCTCCTTTGCCCTCCAGCTCTGGATCCTGACTTCTCAGTCCCCTCCAACCCTGTGGCCTGTGGAAGATAGGGGAATTTGTAATTCTGAACCTTTTGCATATCTAATTGCTGAGCAAGAGGCACCATTTTCTGCCTTGCTTTGGGCACAAAGAGCAGGGCCAGGAGGTTGTTGCTCCCTTGCAAAGATGGGCAGAGATTAAACAGCACACTTTGCTGCCAGCAGGCACTGGGAAAAGGTGTTCAGTGTTGGTACAGCAGCAGTGTCCAGGGAAAGCTGTGCTCAGAGAAGTGAAGCAGGGCTCAAGCTGAAATGTCAGAATGCAGGGGGTCAGGAAGGGCTCTCAGCTCTGCCTCTCACCCCTGCAGCTCTGGAGGAACTGACCTACTTTAATCCAAATTTTTAGTGCCAGATGAAGAAGGGATTACAGACAGAGTGTTCCTCCTGGAAAGCACTGGACTTAATTTCTTCCACTCTTTTGGCAGCACCTGTTTCTGCACTTCTTTAAGACAAAACACAGCCCTTTCTTTTTCTCTGGATGCTGCCTGGGGCAGCAGAAAGCCATTTGCTGTGGGTGGTGTCTCCACCCTGCTCCCCCCAGAAGTGACATGTTTGCAAAGTCAAACACTCACTGCCTCTGAGACCTCTCCAACCACCACAAAAGTATTTTTGAATATCTGTGATCCCTTTTCTCCCAGCTGTGACCTTCAGCTGTCTGCAGTAACCCTTCCTGTTTCTAAACCACCTGGAGGTGCTTGGGAGGGCGCAGGGGAAATGCAAACTCACCTCTGAAGGGGAGCAGGATCCCAAAAGTACCAGTGAGACATGGGCAGTTACACACTGACAAGCTGTGCATCATTTCTGTGAATTTGGTGTCAGGGCTCGATTTTTGAGGAACAGCCCAGCAGATGTCAGTGTTCCAGGTGCCCCCAGTATGGACAGGTCTGAAGCTGGTGGAAGGGATCTGCTCTCCAGCCTGGCCTTCCCCCAAAAACACAGATCAGTGGGGAGAGCTGGGAATGCCTTGTGCTCTCCTGGCCATGAGGAGCAGGGAGGAGGCTCTGTAAGAGCAGCAGCTGCTCAGGGGCAGGGCTGGGGAGCAAAAGGTGTGAGCTCAGGAAGAGCGTGTGGTTATGAGTCAGGGTGTCACCAGGCAGCTTGTGAGGTGACACTTAGACCAGAAGGAAAGGCTTCCTCAAGTCAGAACATCTCATCTGGGTCACACTTGAAACAAGCCAAGCTCAGCAGCACCTCACACCAGCTCAGGACTGAGGTGGGGCACTTGCTGCAACAAGTCTGGCAGTGCAAACCCTTCTGGTCTTGGTGCCACAGCACCTCCAGTGACACATCTGTAACTGGGGCCACACAGCTCCCCTCACACTGTGACACAGCAGCAGAGCCCTGCTTTTATGGCTGCTCTGGTCACGTCTCTCTGCCCAAATCAGTGCCTGAATGGTCTGGGATCATCCCAAACCCCCTGGCAGCACTCCACAGCTGCTGAGCCCTGCCATGGCAGTGGCACAACATCTGTGAGTTCTGCAGATTCCAGGATAATCTCATTTTAGAGAGCCCTAACTGGCCATGTTAACCCAGTCAGTAGCTGGTGTTTACTCAGTTTATCAAGGCTGTGCAGGCCTGGGTGTGCCCTGCATTGACAGAGGAGGGGATTTTACTCCAGAATTTGGAGGTTGATTTAGGAGTCCTGCTTGCCTGGTGTCCGAGTCTGTGGTATGAGTTTACAAGCAAGGCAGAGAGGGTTTGAGCCCAGTGAGGGCTGAATTGCAGCCATCAGCTCTGCAAGGAGAAGTACCTGACCCTCTGAACAGAGAAGAGGAGCAGCACTGAGTGAGTAAGCCTGATTATGTGCCAAAGAGGTTGCCAGGAGCTGGAGGGACAGGAGATGCTGTAAGGGGAACTCATGAGCATGAGATAATGTCACTCCTGTGGCAGCACAGAGAGGAGAGAGCCTGCAGCCAGAAGAGGCCATGTCCAAAATCCTCAACACCCTGAAATGCCCAAACACCTCAACACCCTGAAATAAAGTTAAGGAGAAGAATGGGGCAGGCTGCCCAGGGCAGTGGTGGGGTCACCATCCCTGGAGGGTTTTAAAAGATGTTCAGGTGGGGCTGGACTCTTTGAGGTCTTTTTCAACCTGAAAATGCTTCTGTGATTCTGAGGTGATTCAGTCTAATTCAGAATAAAGACAGAGCTTTGGGACATTGAGAAGCCTCAAATATGTGTGGGTCTGTGTCTGTGTGTGTGCAAACGTGGCCATGTAACCCTGGGGAGAGCTGGGGAAGTCAGCAGGCACCTGAGAGCTGCACCTGAGCAGACTGAATGTGATTTACTGAGAAAACTCCAGCTCTGTGCTCCTCCAAAAGCCACAGATTCTGCTCCTGAGGTTTCTGGGCCATTAATCTTGTTAGTGATGGGATTTACATGTTGAGATGAGGAGGTAAAGCAGGGTTAAAAAAAAGATACCACAGATGCTACTTGGTGAGCCCCAGCTAATTTTCATGCAATTCTGGTTTCAGATAAAGAGCCTTCCCTGGGTTTTTGTAGGAGAACAGCAATGCAGGCTATTCAAAGGGTGATAATACATGGCTCTCATGGCTAAAGCCTCCTGCTTTCTGAACACACATCCTCCAGGAGCACAGCAGGGAGCAGGGGTGTGCCTTCAACTGCGCTGCTGCCAGACTCCATCTCCTCCAATCTCTTGCTCCTCTCCAGCTTCAGGGCAGACAATGGGAGAAAAATTATTTAGAGTGAAGCCCTTGCTCACTAATTGCAATTTGTGCTGAGAACCAAGCAGGAGCAGCCAAATTTATTTGGTGTTTTGGCTGTTTCGGGGAGTAGTGGTGAACACAGCACCCTGCACAGATTCAGGAAGGGGCAAGATTAAGGCTTTGTTAAAGCAGAATAAATGCATTAGAGTTCCACTGAAAACAGAGGAGCTGAGTAACATCTTCAAGTGTTCAACAGAGCTGCAGCCAACCACAGATCCATAAACTAGGTATTATAAAAAAGGAAAATAAAAACAAAACAAAGGAAATCCACTTTAGCTGAGATAAACTGAACCTGGACACATGTGCAGACCCAAAAGAGCAAGAGGCACCTCACAAGGCTGAATGAGCTCCTCGTTCCCAAGAGTGTCAAGTGTGATCATCTGCAAAACAGGAATGCAAGCCAATGTTTCTTTTAGTAAAAGGGTGAAATGAAATGTTAGTTCTGAAAAGTTTACATAAAGTTAAGTGAGCAGGATAATCCCAGCCTCTTACAGCAAACCTCTCATGCTTGACAAAGAACACAAGAACTCTATCCGCTTGTGTCCTGTATTGTGTCCCTAACTCATGACCAGCTAAACTCCCTTTGTAGAGGTTGGTTAGGAAAGACAGAAGCTGGCCCCAAAACCCCAAACCCCATGGTGCCACCCATCCTCTCCCCAAGTAGCTGGCTCGCTTGGATGGAGCTGTACAGGCACTGTGGTGGGCTGGACCAGCTCAGATCTCACCAGTGCTGTTTTGGTGGGAAGTGGAGCTGTAGGGCCAGTCCAGCTCCCCCGCACCTGCTGGCAGGTTATTCTGGCCTTCTGCTGTGCCTGGGCTCTTGGGGCATCCTTTGTCCCTGTTGTGACCCCAGTGCAGGTGGGATTTCCCTGCCCTGTGTGCAGCATCCTGAGTAGCTGCAGGGCCAGCCGTGGGGAAGCCGGAGCAGCGGGCACTGCCCTCCCTCACAGCATGGTTTGGGTTGGAAGGGACATCTAATCACACAGATCATCTGATTCCACAGCTTCCACAGTGTGTCAGGGGACGTGCTCAGGGCTGTTGGGAGGGCAGCTCCAGGCACCCACAGCCAGCCAGGCCGTGGAAGCTGAGGAAGGCAGCACTGGCTGCTGGCCGAGCCGTGGCAGCAAGCTGTGCCTTTCTGCACTGGCAGCCCCAAGATCTTCTCCAAAATATTGCTTGTCTGCAGATAATGATGAATAGTCCCTTTATGCACAGTAACTGAGCAGTTGCTGGTGTCGCCTCCCTGAGAAAAATCAGCAGCCCTCCTCGAAGGGATGGAATTATGCTCCCTTGGCCATACACAGGCCACATAATTCACTGTAATTTTATTATCTCTGTGCACTCAGAACTACACCACATGGCTCTTCTGTAAGTGGTGAAGGTAAGAGGCTACACCAGCATGAATTTCTTTAATAAGATTATACCACGATAATAGGCTTTGAGAATAATTCAGCTTCTAATGATTTTGTTCTTCCTTGCTTCTACATGATCAAGGGCAATATGCATTAAAATCGTGGAGGCTTTCTTAATTATGGAGTAGTAAGTATACATTTTGTCTATCAGCTGTAATATTCAAAGGGAATTTTTGTTTTTGTGGGAAAAACTTATTTGGTGTTGCCATTTTCAAGGCTCTCTGTGTAAGCATGTGCAGACCTATGACAAATTTCTGCAATATAGTGGTGGTGTTTTTGTGGGAAAAATCCAAGTGTTGAAACACAATGCAGCCAACCAAGCTGTCTGGAGGGGGATCAACCTTGTAATACTTTAATCTGATTAAAAAAAAAAAAAGAAGAAGTAGTAGTAAAAATTATAAATTATTTCTTCATGCAGATGAGTTGCCTAACATCAGGCATTCAAATTAGGAAATGTTGGCTCGACTGCCCCGGGGCCTCAGTTTCCCTTTCAGTAAAACAAATGCAGGAGTCCTTGGCACTTCCAGACCTGCCTCGGTGGGTTATCCCAGCCTGTTTGTGTTGCACCCTGGGAGCACCGAGAGATTTGGTTCCCTGATGTTTGTAAAACTCTCTAAGATCTCTCAAGAAACACTGCAAAGCCTTATTTTAACATTCCCAGGGGCAGCTCTGGGTAACGGCTGTCACCCGGATTATTCCCAGTCCTTGGAGAGCAGGATTTTATCCAGGATCCCGAAAGCTTCCAGCCCTGCACAGTGCAGCTGGCTTGACCTTCAGTGCTATCTGAACCTGCCATGCCATGTGCCAGCCTCCCTCCAATCTCTGCTTTTCTGGATGAAATGTGGCTCAGCGTGGCCCGTTGTGAACAATAGCTCCTCAGTGAAATTCATATCAGCACCGTTCCTGACACAAGAAGGGGGGTGGAGGCCCGGAGCCACACATCTATTAATCAGGGCTGGGTGTCACTTTGCAATTCAGGGATGGTTTGTGCGGAAGGAAGCCGAGCTCTGCAATGAAAGAGTTCTGAGGTTTGCTCTGAAAAGGCTTCTCGCCACTCGTGACGTGCTTCCCCACCCCAAGGCTGGGTCTTTGTGGCTTGCATAGAGTTCCGAGAGGGCAGAATTCACACCAGCTGGTGAATGGTGGTGAAATTGGTCCCTTCTTCAAGGACCTCCCTGGGTCCACCTGGGGAAGGAGGGAGACAGGGGTCCCTGCATGTCCCAAAGCTTTGGCGTTCATAAAGAATGAGGATTTGCAGCAGATGGGGCTTGCACTGGAGTTGTTTGATCTGAGGCTGCTCACCACTTGGGCATGGTGGTTTTCAGCTGGCCATTGGGGTTTTCACCTGGGAATAGCAGCAGGAAACTTAATCCAGGTGGGAGTTCAGGTTCAGGGTTGGAGGGAGAGCATCAGCCTTTCAAGCACTGCCTTGCTCTGCTGGCTGGAAGAAGGGTTGTGTAACCCAGCGCTGTGAAACTCATCAGCTCCTGAGCTCTGCCTGCACTGGGTCTCTCCCTCCTTTGCCAGCAGAGGGGAAACAGCAGAATTTTTCCAGCTAGATGAGGCGGTGGAGTTGGGAAATGGGAAAGGATCAGGTGAGTTTTCCTCTGCCCTGGCAAAGGCCTTTCCCCACTGCTGTTAACCAGGAGGATTAAAGAGTGACTTCTTCAGACACTCCTCAGCTCTTGACCCTGAGCTGAACCCTTGGGTTAGGAGCTGACTTTTCATTTGGGACTGACAGACTTGCAAGCTAAATCAGAGCCCAGATGGCTTAGAAAAGCCCAGAGAGCTCCAACCTGAGAGCAGCTCTTGCCACGCACGTTCCCATGCTCTTTCAACAGGCCGGGGCTGCTGTGCCAAGTGTGATTTCAGAGGAAGCTTGGAAAGAAAGTCCAGCCCCGTCTGTCATCCTTTTTTTCAGAGCACTTCTGGTGCCTTTGCCATGTGCAGAATAGCTGAGAGAAAGGGCTTTCACAAAGCTCAGAGCTGGGCTTCTGTGTGTCCTGCTTCCCTTCTTCCTAAGATGTGTTCTCTTCCTCCATGAGTCACCCCGTGGATGAGAACAAGAGACTTTTTAGGGAGAAGGAGACAAAATAGAAGCTGGCTCTTGAGAGTGGCTGTGCTGTGGCCGTTTGTTGGTGGCTCTGGAAGCATCTGTCATCTTTAGCCTGGGGAGTTCAGTCCTGGGGCTGAATGGCTGGGGTGTGTTTGTGTGTGTCCTGCACACTGGGCCAGCGGCCGCCCCTCGCCCAAGGTGGATGTGCCTCACAGGAGAAGCAGTTTGCACGTACAAAAATCTCCAGTGCCTGTGGGTGAGCTGCAGCCTGTGCCAGTCAGGCTGGTGAAATAATTCCTGGGGTTTGCTGTGAGGGCTGGGCACTCCGGGGATTTGCTTTGTTAGCACCTGAGGAGTCAAACCTGTCCTGCCATGGGGGCACCTGTGTCTGGCCACGTCCCAGGGAGGTGTCTCTGCTCTGACAATGCTCTGGAAGGGGCTTTGGGGACCTGGCGGCTGCTCCCTGCTCCTCCTGAATATTTTAGGATTCTAAAAGAATTTGCAGGTGTCCATCCAGCCTTGTCTCAACACCCAGCTCCATGTGCCAGGCAAGCACACCTTGGCTCTGAGCAAGCATCCCTGCCGCTCCTTCATGGAGCTGTGAGCTGGAAAACTTCTAATTAAAGCCAGATTATTGGTCTTGGCCCTTCTTGTTAGTGTTTTGATTTGGGGTTTTCTTTTTTAAGTCCCTTTAAGATGTCTGGATAGATGATATCAAGGTTAATTTGTTTGTGATGGAAGAAATGTTTTCACATGGTGGCTAAATGTTGTTGGAAAAGAGCAGAATTAATAGCTGCTCACTTAATCCTGATTAAACTGGCAGCTGGGAGATATTGATCAGTGTGTTCACAGCAAGCTATCCCTCTCTAATGCTTGGGGTAAACAAGCCTGGGACTGTGGTTACCTTAACCCTTCCCACATTGGCAGCCCCATGCACTGGGCAGGACCTGAGCCTGTGCATCCTCCTGCTCCCCAGCAGAAGGGCTTTTTCTGGGGTTAATTCCCTGGGCTATAGCCAGGCTGGCTTTGCCCCAAAGTCTCCTGGGGTTGCAGAGCAGTCACCCAGGTCTGGGTGTTCCTGGGGAACCCTCTCTGCTGTAGCCCCTGCTCCCGGCCACTGCCGCAGCCATCACATGGGGTGCTGGGAGCAGATCAGTGTTCCACAGAAAAAGCTGCTCAGGGGGTTAGCAGCAACTGATTTCAGGAGTTTAAACAAAAAACAGTGCTTGGCCAGAGCGGGCACCAGCTTGGACCTGACCCCAGCTTTGCTGATGTTCCCAAATCCTGGCGCTCCCACGGCTGTCAGTCATTTCTGACACACAAATTTCTGGGGACAGATGGCAGGATAAACCCTTGCTCTCCTCCCAGCCCACCTGTTTGATCGTGGTCTCACCCCCAAAGTCATAAACCAGAAGCAATTCTGAGGCTGCCAAGAGAGGGAAGGAGGCTCCACAGCCCCAGCTTTCCTGCTCAGGCTTTATTACTGACAGCAAACACTCATTCCACATTGGAGTCTGTGCATTCGTAATGCAGCCACTGCCAGGCTGGCTCCAGACAACACAAATTGCTCTGGCTTGGGTCTGGCTTCACAAGGTCACTGCATTTTTGCACCTCTGGCTGCTGCACTATGGTCAGCTTCTTGTTAACACAGACCAGGTCTGGAAAGACCTAGAACTGTCTTCAGCCTCCCAGGGAACAAGTGGGACTGCTGGAGTGGATGGGGAGTAACATGGCAAGGAGCATCTCTCCAGAGGGCGCTCAGGAATGTGCTTCTCTCAGGGAGATGAGTACTGCAGGGGCTCATTTTTATCCTTGCTAGAAATTCCATTTAGAGGAGCACAATTCCTGTTGGAGGTACCATAACTGTAAACAGTACTGGACCCGGCCCAAAATTAATGGCTCAGTACTTGTGGACAAGATCAGTGTTTCTTTTGTGAATGTCAGATAAACTATTTTTCAATGGGGTGAGTAGGAGATGAGGAAGGGAATTGACCTCCCTGATACCTTAGGCAGCATTGCTCCCAAAAAACAGGAGCTGGCTCTCCCCACCCTTGCTCTGCTTCTCCATCCTGGTGCTCTGCTCCCCTCACGCTTGATGGGATGAAGGTTCCTCACCCTCCCTGCTATCCAAAGGGAAGTATTTCCCCAGATGTCCCTCCTCACATGACAGTCTTGCAGGGATTGGATGGCATGCTGTGAGGACAGGCACTGTTACAATCCCTGCCTCTGGGCAAGCAGGCTCAGGCTTCCTGTTCTCCTTTTACCCTTGTTCCACCAAATCTTGGGTGCATCCACACAGTAGCTGCCTTCCAGCCCACTCCTGTGTCTGTGGGCTCCAGCCTGGATGATGGATTGGCCTTTACCAAGCATTCTCTTGCTGACCACAGGGCCAGCTCATCCTCCTTGCCTCCAAGTTTATGAGGTACAAAGCCATGGCAGATGAAACCCATCTGCTGCAGGTGAGTGGAGTTAAGCTGTTTTACAGCTGAGGGAGCAGGCATAAATCACAAAGGGGAAATTGATGGAGTTCTGGCTTTATTGCAGGGGCTGTTACTCTCTTTTCCACCCAGGCAGGAGCATTGCTGCTCCAAGCTTGTAGTTCAGCTGTACCTTCAGGCTTCAGTGCCCTTCCTGCACTCCCTGGGGTCGATGGCATCACTCAGCTCTCCTTTGGGCACTGGCCTGACTCTCAGAAAGCACCGTGTTGGCAGAGGCTCATCCTGCCACTCCCCAGGGGACTTGACTCCTGCAAGTGATCCTTCAGCATATTTGCATTTGGATTTTCTTCATTCCAGCCTGGGCACGTCTGGGTTCTCTCTGCTGGCTGCTCAGGACTGGCCGCAGCATTTTTGTGCTTTGTAGGATTTTTCCAGTCCTGGGGAGGTGCTGGGTGAGCAGTGGCAGTGTGTGAGGGCATCCAGAGGGATTTCACACCTCATGCTCACTGCAGCCTTGAGCCATCAACAAGAAGCTGCATTTTTTCCTCAACTCCTGCCAAACCTTGGTCCTTTCTTCCATCCTCCATGTGCTGCCTTGCTGGCCTGAACAGCCATCTCTTAATCTAGGTCTGTCTGGGGAGAGCCAGTTAGTAAAACATCCTTAATTAACCTTGCTGGGTTCAGCCTCAAAGCAGACCAGACCTGCTGAGGTGCTGCTCTGCTTGTGTCAGCAGCTGTTCTCATGTGTAAGAGAGAAGACACAGGTGGTGTTTGTTCCTCTGAAGCTGGGATTTGATGTGCCTCCCAATGCTGCTGGAACAGGCTGTGCATCTCCCATGTCCCCATCCCTTTTCTCTCCTTTGATTTGCAGGAGCCTTGCAGTGGCTCCTTGTGTCTCCTTCTCGCTCAGTTAAAAGCTGAACCAGCTGAAGCTGCAGCACTGGAGGCAAACTTGTTTTCCTATTCAGGAGCAAGAAGGGTGGGAATTTGGGGTCACTCCTCAACAGCCCATTTCCCTCAAATAGGACAAGAGACTCTGCTCTCGGGTTACTTACCCCAAACAGCTTCCCTGTGGGAAATCTGGTCCTTTTCCCCTCTTCTGGAACAGAAACAGGGATGGGAGATAGAAGGGTTTGGCCAAGTGGATTGTGATTTGGACAAATGAATTAATTTATGGGTCAGTGGGCAGACAGGTGGTTATTTTAACATCTGAGGCAAAGAGAAATGCTCCCTTCTTTTGTTATTACACCCGGAGACACGGAGCAGAAGACTCTTCATTGTTTAAGCTGGGAGACTTCAAGGCAGGTGTCGATTCCAGCTTATGTTTGGAAAAATCTGGTGGAGGCACAGTGAAATGAAACCTCAAGACAGTGGAAGGTGCTGGGTGAATTATCCATCAGGCAGGACAATGCTTTTGAGGGAAATGGAGAGGCTCCTGCCATGATTGCTGAAGTCAGGGCATTATTTGTGTCTGTCTGAGTCCCCTCCACTCTGCCTGGAGCGATGAGTGTTTCATGGCCCTGCAGAGAGCAGCTCGTATTTCGTCTTCCTCGTCTCACAGCTCAGGCTCACTGATATTGTGACAGAACGTGTTCAGTGCACAGAACTACTAAAAATGTAGCTCATATGGTGCTGATGGGAGGCTGACATCTCCTGAATAATTTATTTTAACTGGAAAGATTTGTAACACTTAAGCGTTAGCGGGACTCTTTGTTTTAACTCTTCCTGAGAGGGATGCTTGATGTGATTCTCTTGTTTGGGCAAGAGGTGGCTCAGCCTGTTCGAGGCCAAAGCCAAAGCCACCTCCCTCAGGGACAGTCAGACTGCTGGTCATGGTCCCTTGGAGGCTGGAGAACCCCAGAAGAGCTCCAAAAGGAAGCTGGAAGAAGCAGTTTCAGTTGGATTGCCCCTGCCTTGGGAATAGCGAGCATTTTCCAGTCTGGAGGATTGAAACAGGCTGCAAAATATTTACAGTAAGCAAGGACCTTTAATTCCTGGCAGCAGCTCCCTTCCTTGGGCCAGTGACTGTAAGGACCTGCTCTGGGGAGTAGCTGCTGCCATCCCCCTTGCCCAGGGGGAAGGACCTGATGTGTGCTGGGCCAGGGGTTTGCACAGGGTCTTTTCCAGCCTTAACAATCCTGTCATTCCATGGGTATGGGTGGAAGGAAGTCAGGGCCATTGCTTTCTTGTATACAATCAATAGGAACTTTGTGCAAACATTCTTCCACACAAGCCAACAACCTGAATTTCTAAATTTATTCTGGCAGAAATGCAATCACGAGGGGGGCTTATCAGTTGAATTTCTGGTATCAGTGTTAGAAAGGCCAAGATCATTTCTGTCATGATCCTCTAAGAAGGCTCTTCCTCTTTTTTATCATTACACATAGAGGGACAAATCCTGCTCTCAGCTGCAAGGAAGCAGTTCCCACTCAAGACAAAGGAATCTGCTCAGAGAGACCAGAGTTTATCCCATAGTTTATGTACAAATTTATCACTGAAATTGCTGTGCTCACACCCCATGGCTGCTTCAGCCCAGAGGGGCTCCATGCTGACTCACAAACTCCTCCTTATTTTGTCTCACTCTTCTTCCTCTTATTGCTGCTTGTGTTCCTTGCAGGGTTGTTTCACTGCCTTTCAGTCTAACTCCAGGTTCCTACCAAAACTGAGTTTAACACCTTGAGTAAGACACAGTCTGTCCTTAAGGGGCGCAAAATCCATGTTGGTGAGAGGGAATGGGAAGACAGAAATCCTGCTATTTCTGGTTTACACCTGAGGTCCTGCAATGTAGAAGGTCAAACTCTGGAGTTCTTGAAGTCAATGCCAAAATCCATTTATGGCTCCCAGCTGGCCAGGGCATCATCCCAAACAGTTTGTGGCTGATCCATTCTCTTTTTGGCCGCAGATTCACCCATCACTCTGAATCTTCCTCCCTGCCTCATCTTGCAGGGTCTGGAAACACCTCACTCTTCTGTACCTGTTTTTTCCCTAATGAAGTTCTGAGGTGCTCAGACTAAGCAGCAAGGCGTTGTTATTCTCATTTTTCAGTTCTGGAAACCAAGAATGGCCAGGTAATGTACCCAAGGTCACACACCAGTGTCAGAGCAGCAGTAGGTTCTCCATGTCCTCTCTTCCTTCCCAGCCTGTCTCATAAACCCAAAGAGCAATAAAATGAAACAGAGGCTCCTAGCAAGAAAAATTGGATTGGAACCTGCAGCAGCCCAAGATCAACCATGGAGACCCTCTGGCTCAGTACAAACCCTGCAGTTAATGAACTCTGCAAAACTGATGTATTTTTACGTAACTGAATTCCAAGAAAAAATTAAGTCTTTATTAATTATTAAGACATGAACTAGTAGGAGAGAAGAGCCAGAGTCTTTAGGTCAGATTCATCTAAATCCATCACCTAGTGAAAATTTATATTATGGATAAATACACCCTAGAAACTAGTTCAATAATTTTTTCTTATTGTAACAAGTTGTCTTCCTGCTTTATGTATCAGTTTAAAGGAAGGTAATTGAGTATAAATTTTCTGCATCTACAGAGAAATGGACTTCCAAATGCCTGTAGGTGTCTGTGAGTATCTGTGTTTTGGGGATAGTGCTGACATCTGTGTAGGGCATGTTGGACTGAGTCTGACTGAATTCAATAGCTGTTGGAGTGGAAACCAGCACTGATCTCCAACCTGGGGAAAATTCTCCTCAATTCCAACTTCTTTGTGCATTAGCAATTACTTTCAAATGTTTGAAACTCAATATCTGTTGCCAGAATCTGCGTTGCCTCCCAAGGAAAAACTCTTTAATTTCTTCGTGTTTAGAGGCCAACTATGTGGCTAAACTAAGCTTGATGATAGCTGAGGTTTGGTTTTGGGCAGATTGTGAGTCCATGTATAGTTAGGGCCTGGAATATGCACTGGGAAATGTCTGTGGAAATGTAAAAATATTACTCTTAAAAAGAAGTCAATCTTTCCCACATTTCCTGCTATGGTTAGAGGTGTTTTCTCATTGTTTTGTTCTCAGCTGTCTCAGTGTTTGAGTCCTCCTGCCTGAAAGTCTCCTTTTGCAATCATTTTGCAGCCTCATGTATTATGTACACATGAAAAATGGTTGGGTGAGTAAGAGCTTTCTTGGTTTCAACCAGAAAACATGAAGTCACTAGAAAGCGACTTTTATGAAGAAAATCTCATATATACTCATGAAATCAATCAGATTTAACAGGCCTGGCTGTGAGCAGAAGTAAACTGGTCAAGTTTAAGACTTGATGTTTTAATGCCTGTGTAATTCAAGTGCCCATTTGCACTCCCACTGCCTGTTTTACAGCACAGGGTGCAGGCTCAGGGCCACATTAAGTTGTCAGATGCAGGAGGATGTTTCCTGCAGCCCTGTCCCTGCTGCAGCAAAGAATATTGCACTGCTTCAAACCTGCAAGGAGAGGGTTATAAAATTATCATGCCTGTAAATTCCAGCTGCAACCCATATGGCTGCAAAGCCCTGCTCCCATCCTTGTTTAAAATTACTCTTTCCTAAGCATCCTCAACATCTGCCTGGCCTGGAAGTGCAGTTTTCCCTGTGCTCAGTCACACGCTCAGTGAACACCTTGTGCTGGGACTAAAAAGTCTTTTTAAAAAAAAACAACACTGTGCAGCTGATGAAGTGTTTGCTTAGGATTAGGTGCTGTGGTTAATATAAGCATTAAAAAATGTCTCTGGCCACTGTCCTGTGTCACAGCAGCCTCATGTTTCCTCTGCTCTGGAGATGGATGTACATCTGGTTTGGGTGGCTTTTGTCCTATTCCCTGGCCACAGAGACATGGAAGAATACTGGGCTTCTAAGGATGGAAAGTTATGCAGCAGTGCTAAATATATCAGCATTTCTTGGACCTGGGCTTAGGGAGATAGGCTGTTCCAGCAGCACTTCCAGCACAAGAGGCAAGGCTGCCCCTGAGGGTTGTGTTTTGAAACAGGGAGGTGCATCCACGTGTAAGGGAGAGCTGGAGAGCAGGGCTGCCCTTGGGAAGCTGCATCCCAAGGCAGGGCAGAGCCCTTGGATGTGTCTCCTCTTCCCCAGAGCGATCGAGTTACACGCCTTGAGCTTTGCCATAGTAGCAGAGGAAGGGGAGAGTACAAAGGTTATGGAAAACAAAACATTAATTTTCGGGACCAGCTGTGTTACAAGCAAACTGCAGCTTTATTTATACCCACAGCATAGTGTCCATAAATCAGGGCTGCTCTCCAGCAAAGCATTTAATGAGAACTATTAAATGATTTCATGATGTACTCATTGTTACCATCTGATAAAAACCAGTGCTCCCTCTTAGGGCCAGGACTTTTCAATTGTAGTTTTCGTGGGGGAAGGAGGTGTGTGGGGAAGCCAAGCCCTCAGCAGATGAGTTCTGCAAACTTCCCTGGGCACATGGTGCTGGGAGGATCCATCAGTCCAGCCTCCTTGCAGATTTCAATTAGGGACATGGACTGTGGATGTGAGCAGCCTTTGGAGTTTATGTAACTTCTTTTGTAGGGAAAATACCTGATCTGATCTCTCCTCCATGTGCCAGGGTAAATCACAGCATTGCTGTGGAGGGGGGTGCATGAGGCTGGACCCCAGCCCGCGGTGCACAAGGGACCACAGAATGGTTTGGGTTGCAAGAGACCTTAAAGCTCATCTAATTCCAGCCCCCTGCCATGGGCAGGGGCAATTTCCACTGGGCCAGGTTGCTGTGGCCTGGAGCAGGGAGTCAGGGAGCTCCACAGAGCCATGCACAGCCCCTGCCTGTCTGCCATCCTGCTCTTGGTGTTGGTGGCAGTTCCAGCCAAAGGGATCATGCCCGATGCACTGTGGCATCCTGGAGGCTCCCCGTGACCCTGGGCTTGTCCACACGTGGCAAGGGGGGCACAGCTCCATCTATGGCCTGTCCTGGACATTCCCCCAGATTTTCAGGCCAGAAAGGCTGGATCTGATGGCTGCACAGAGCCCTGTGAGGCTCCTTTGTCACGAGCACACCCAAGCACTAAAATCACAGGGATGGCTCATTTATGTGAGGTTTTCTGTGAATCACTGGGGAGGACGTTGTGCCCAGAGCCTTGCCCCTCTCCAAGTGCTTAATTGCTAATCAGAGGCTGGATTCAGCAGCTCCCATTCTCTGGCACTTTCTGTCTCCATCCATAAAACTGGAGAGGCTCTTGCTTTCCAACAAAGATGTTTGTCTTGCCCGAAGTTGTGGGAAGCTGTAGGAGGCTGTCCTTTCTTACTGCACAGCTCTAATTGGGCAAACAGTTGCTGGTACTTTTAGTTTCCAGCCAGATTTTTCTGAATGGGGGCTGGGAGGAGGATTCCTTAATTAATCCTTTGGGAAAGTGGTTGGGACTCTGCCTTGTTGTTCTGGGTTTGTATCTAACTAGCATCTCCCAGATGCAGAGTAGTGAAACCCAGGTCCAAATGTCACCTTGCATTTCTGCATCCCTCTGATGGGTGATTTTTCTTCCTCCTTTCAGCCAGCTGCCCCTTTCTCTGGGGTGGAACTAGGTGGTCTTTAAGGTCCCTTCCAACCCAAACCATTCCATGGTTCCATGAATATTTTTTCCCCCCCAAAAGAAGGAAGTGCCCTTTCCTGGAGAGGAAACAGCTGTGTGTGAGTGGCAGCATGGTTTAACATTAAAGCTAATTATTAAATTCAAATATAAATCACAATCATAAAACCTGCAGAGTATTGCATATGTAATGAGCTGCTTGAGCAATTTGTACCAAACACATGTGGTATTCTTAAATGTTCCTTGCTTTCTCAGACAACTCCAGGCTACCTTGCTGTTTTTTCCATCCATGTGAGTGTATGAAATGAGAGTGAGGTGCATAAACAGGTCTGGAGGAAGGTTTTCCATTAGCTGCAGGTAGTAATTTATGGTGGGAAAGCAACAGGCAGTTAAACTCTTTACATTGCTGAGCATTAATGTATAGTGCTGTAAGTTAGAACATTTCCTTTAATGTTTTACTTGATGAAGTCTCTTCCTTTATGATCTGCTAAAGCCCTTTCCACAGAAGGGCTTGGGTGATTTGTTTCAAAAAATTCTTTATTATATTTATATATATTATATTTACATAGCACACATCCCCCAAGCCACTGCTTCATTTTAGACTGAGAAAAAACATCAGAGGATTGATCAGCCCTCCACAGGTTGCTCTGTGCTGCTTTGAATGCAATTGGAAGGAGACTGGCTTATTGTTGGGTTGTTTTTAACTCCACAGACAAATATCTCCACCCTGAAATGCCTTTGGAATTTAGAAATACGTGCAGACCACAGCCTTGGCTGTCCCACCTCCAGTGCAAAGTAGACCTTTGAAGTATTTTAAGTATTAGATTTTCTCAAAGCTATCAAGCATGGTATGTAAATAGATTTCATTTAAGCCAGGTTGGGTTACAGAAGCACAGCTAAAACCAGTATTATGGGCTGTTCATTCTGCAAAGGATCAGTCTTCACTCGAAGCTGATGCAAAGGGAGGAAACTGGTCTCAACCACAAAGCTCAGATAAAAGCAAATACTGCAGATACCAAGAAGGTGAAGCAGTTACCATGCCACTGCTTTTGTTTGTTTGGGGTTTTTCCTCCTCTGTTCTAAAGCTGTTGAGTCTTTTTTATTGATTTCATGGTTAAGAAATGTCCCAAGTTCAGTGTGATCCTAAGAAATGGGAAAGCCTTGCCAGCTGCACTGGAGATGGAGAAGCCCCTGGGCACCCCTTTCATTCCCAGCCCTCTTGTGCACCTTGCACAGCCTGGTCCTTGGCTTCTGGGTCTTGGAGCTCATGAAGAGCTGACTCAGAAGCCATCTCAGCCCTACCAGGGTGAATGTGGCAGAGTTTGGAAGCAGCAGTGGTGCCTGGTGCTGTTCTGAGTGTGCCAGGTGTGGTACAAACTCATCCTGCTGGATGATTTTGTGGTTCCAGGCTGTGGTTTGCACATGTGATAGCAGCCAGCAATAAACTGCTGTGGGAAATGTCCAGTCAGTCCCACAAAAACTAATTTAAAAAAGCTGTTTGGAGGTGGCCATAGTATTAACCATTGTATTTATGAAGGTGGGAGGAACTGACAGAGAAAATGATGCTGGAGATGTGCAAGTTAGCAGTCAGCACAGGACACAGACTGAACCTGTGCAGCTCCCTGCACTGAAACCAAGCATCCCAAACCCAAATATTCATCACTCAGTTGTTGCAAATTCAGCATTATCTCTTTTGACAATGCGCAGCAATGTCCCTGTTGACGTGACTTGGTATTTGACAAAACTCTTGGAAGGCTTCAGCCAGGGGTTGGCTCTGAGCCTGCTCTGAGAGCACAGCAAGTGGGACACACGAGCAGCCTCCATCTGAGGAGCTGGAAGTCAGAGCTGGAAGGAAGCAGGTACAGCCCTTGGCCTGTTCTCCATGTCCAGCCCAAGGGCTGGCTGCCAGGAGCGTGGGGATTTAATCCCTCCACTAACACTATCAGCTCAGTGCACCTTCCATAATCCGTGCTTAAGCACCAGCCTAGCTGTGGTTTGACACCTTGGAAAATGTGCTCGCTGCCTTCCCTCAGCCCAGCGCTCCCTCCTGCGTCCTGCCGGGCTGGAGGAGAGCCAGGAGCAGGAGGAGGAGCCCAGAGCCAGCCCTGCAGCACTGGTGTTTCCACTGCCTGTCTCCTGCAGTGCTCCAAAGAGCCCTGGGATCCTTGGGCGAAGCGCGGTCCGCGAGCGCAGCGTGTCCTCATCCTTTGAACAGCTTCCCACCTTGTGAGCCTCATCTGCAGAGCACATCCTGCCTTCCTCTGCAGGGAAGGTCCCCATTGCCAGGTAGAAAATGGAAGGGATGCAGCCTGGGCTGACTGCTGCTGCTCCATACAGAGCTGTGTTGTTTTCTGCTGGATTTAGGGTCTTACGCCCCAGCGACCCCACTCAGTATCCTCGAGGCTGCAGGCACATGGCACAAAGTTTCCTTCATTGCCTGCTCAACAGCTCAGCAAATCTGGGCTTTTTCATCTGTGAAACGAAGCAAAAAGCAAACCTGGCCAGCTCCATCACTTCATAGAGTCATGGCATAGTTTGGGTTGGAAGGGACCTGAAAACCCACCCTGTGGCACTCCCTGCCACAGACAGGGACACCTTCCACTGTCCCAGGCTGCTCCAAGCCTCTTGAACACTTCCAGCAATTGGTAAATATATCTCCCAAGCAAATGAGGTTTCATTTCCTTGGCACTGTGGTCATGGAAGGGAAGGCAGACATTCAGGCCATGCAAACTTCCAAAGAGAAGATTATGAAGATCTCAATTACAGAGTTGCTTATGCAAATGAGCCCTAATTTGGAATAACTTCAGTAAATTCTCTGCTTTAGAAGGGGCAGGAGTTTCTGAGGAGCAGGGCTGAATTATTTGGGTGGCTCTGTGTGCTCGGGTGTCTCTGAGCCCTTCCAGAGGGCATCAATCATGCACTGACTCAAAGCCAAGGCAGAACTCCTGGGGTTTAGCCCAAATACATATTCCTTTTTGTTATGTCAGTTCAGCATGAGCACATTTAGAGTGTTCCTGACATCCTTGAGTGAGGTTGGATGCAATATTCCTATCTGGAATCTGGTCTGGGAAGAGAAGTCAGACCCCATGCCGTTGCCTTGTCCAAGCCGAACAATTTTGCAGACAAAAATATAAATTTTGCCTTCATTTTCCTGGGTAGGTGCTTTTTTGGCTTCCCACGTGAGAAGGGTTTTGGAGCAGGGTGGTGCTGGTTCCCAACACGTGTGTGAATTGGCTGTTCCTGCCCTTTGGAAGGAGAACTGGCTGTATGTCTGTCTGCTTGGGTTTCCTGGGAGTGGCACAGATAGCTCATAGTTTCATTCTCATTTAAAATTAAAGCTGATTTAGTGAGCAGCATCTGGAGACAAATATTATTCTCCTTAGGGTAGCTGGAATTCTTCTTTGGTGAGAAACAGTCTTTTAAGGCTGTAACTTGGAGTGTCTTGTCTCGAGGGTTGCATTATCAGTGCCAATCTGGCCTAAGAGTTTTTAAGTCAAACTTCTCCAAACAGCATTTGAAACCTTAAATTGAGGCTTCTTTCTTTTATAATCTGCAAAGCTCCTTTCTTGCTAGAATCTGCATCTGCCAGAGTTCTGTGACTTAAATCTCTGTGAGATGCTTTGCAAGTGTAGAAGCCAGCATTCATTTTACACCTTTCACAGGGATTTTGTAAGCGATATATTAAAGGAAAGCAGTGAAATACTCTCTTAGGCTAAGGTCTTTAAAAGTATCTAACAGAGTGAGATGTCTGAGCACCACTGAGCTTTACATTCAACCCTTGAAATTAATCTTTCTCACTCCTGTGTAATATTAAATCTGATTAATAGCTAATGCATCAGCTCCCTTTAAGATGCACATCTGTTTGTGTGTATGCACAAAGAAAATATTTATGTCCAAATTCTTTCTCAGGGGCGTTTAAAATTATTTTCTACTGAATTGAGTAAGGTCATCTGGCAAAGCCAAGCAGGTCATCAATAATTAATCCAAGCAGGCAGAGCTGAGTCTCAGGGTGCTTGCAAACACCCTGTTAGACTGGATAGTTTGGCAGAGCAGGGGCAATTCTCAGATTTTCTCAGAAAACAAGCAAATGTGCTTTTCACTTTTGAGGGGGAGAGGGAGGCTTTGCTTTTATTGGAAACAGCTGTGCTGTGCTTGCACTGCAGCACTTGGTGCAGTGAGAGCTTCTGGTCCCCCAGTGCACCCCAGGCCAGCCAGGGGGCCATTGCACTGACACAGCCTGGCATTCCTGGCTCATTTCCACCAAGGGGTTGGATTTATCTCACTGAACTTTATCTGTATTTTATGAAAAGTTAGATTCTTTACACCTAACCCTAACTCTGTCTGTGCAAGAACTGGCTCTGGGGTATGAGCTTGTCATCTGGTTTAAATAGAGTCAGTAGGGAAAAGAATCATCTCTTCCAGAGGTTATTTCCTATCCAGACTTGTTATCTAAGAAACTGGGATGAGCATGGGATGAATAAGAAGGGGGAAGAAAGCTGGTGAAGGGTCTGGAGCACGAGTCCCATGAGGAGCAGCTGAGGGAGCTGGGCAGGGGCTCAGCCTGGAGCAAAGGAGGCTCAGGGGGCCCTTGTGGCTCTGCTCAGCTCCTGCCAGGAGGGGACAACTGGGGGGCTCGGGCTCTGCTCCAGGGAACAGGGACAGGAGCAGAGGGAATGGCCTCAGGCTGGGCCAGGGGAGCCTCAGGGTGGACACCAGAAGGAATTTCCCCATGGAAAGAGCTGCCCAGGGCAGTGGTGGAGTCCCCATGCCTGGAGGGATTTAAAGCACCTGTGGTTGTGTTACCTGGGGACGGGGCTCAGCGCTGGCCTTGGCAGTGCTGGGGGAACAGCTGGACTCAGTGATCTCGGAGGCCTTTCCAGCCTGAGGGATTCTAGGGTTCTGTGTGAACTTCCCCTTTCCCCTTTCCTGTCTGTCCTGAGCAGGAGGCTCCTGGAGAGGTTCAGGTGACCACCCTGGGCAGAGCATCTTGTTTTTGGACAGGCAGCTCTGGGTGAAATGGGTCTGGGCCAGCCTGATGGGAAGCCTCAGGTGGCTGAGAGTGGATGTTCACCTCTGCAGTAACAGGAGCATTTCGTGCTCTCAGATGTTTGTGTTTCTCTGGCTGTTCTGGTTGGCCTAACAGAGTGCATTGAGCAAATATTGGCAGTGCTCTCCATCACTGTGTGAGATGGATTGAAGTCCATGGGGCTGAGGATGGCAGTTCCTGATGCAGTAACTCCCTTCCACCTGTGTCTTCTCAGGACTCAAACCCAGCATCCACCACCCAGCATGGAGCCATGATGGCTTCACCTTTGGATTCAGGCTTGGATGGGACCACAGCAGCTCAGAGCCACGAGATACCTGGATTATGGGCAGAGAAGAAGGGAGCAGAGCCCCTTGAGGCAGAGGGGACTGACTGGGTTCCCCCCATCCTGTGCCCACCAGGTTCCAGCTCTCCCTGCTGTGCCAGCTGTTCCCAGGACACGTGTGCAGCTGTTTTGGGATTAGCAGGCTGGGAACCAGTCCAAAACCAGATCAGGCATGTGTGCTGCTCCCTCTCCTCCACCATAATGCTGGTATGCACACTTTTAGTGCCTGGCCCCTGCTGAACTGCTCTGGCTGTGCAAGATGAGAGAGCTGTGCAGTTTTGACAGGAAAATTGCTGCCCAGCTGCCGGAACACCAGTGCTGTGCTTGTTTAAATATTTGTTCAAACCAGCTTGACTTTCCATGAGGGATTTTGGAGGTAAGGGAAAGAAGTCAGCACTGATAAAATCTCATGCTCTGGTGTAATGACATGAGAGCATTCAGCCAGGAGTACCCTCTGTCCCAACAGCAGCACTTCACATCTTCCCATCACCATCCTGCCTTCCTTTGTGCCTGTTTCTTACTGCACTGATGTGTATATATCCTCTGCACAGACTTTCAGGACTTTCATTCTCCAGAGCTTTTAATCTAGCAGGTTCACATGTGCTGGGTTTCCTGAGAGAGAAAATAAATAGGGATGGGTGGAGGAAAGCAGCTGCCATCATCTGCTTCCTCAGCACTGCATCCTGCAGTGATGCCAGGAACTGGGGTTCCTCAAGGGTTAATTTGCAATCACCACAGTAAATGTCATGCCTGTGGAGAGGACTGTGGGAAATACTTGTGCTCTCTCCCAAGCTTTTTATGTGAAACCGTGGGATTTTGCTCCTGCTAGCCTCCAGCTCCTGATCTGTTCTCTCACCTCTGGTCATTTAACTTCAGTTTGACAAAGTCCCACTTGCTCTCCTTGAACCTCTTCAAACCTGTGGTTACAATCCCCATTTCCAGCCTGTCCTTTCCTTCCCAAAGTGATGTCCTGCACCAGATCTTGGCAGTTTAAAAAGATCTGCTGGAAAACCTGGTAGAGCAGAGTGCAGCAGGGACACCAGGCACTCCTCATGCACCTCTTTTAGCCCTACCTGTGCTCTCAGCAGCCTCTTCCAAGCAGTTATTTCTGGAATTGTGTAGCTGAGATCTTTGATTAGAGCATCTCCATGCAGCCAACTGATTACAAACTAACAAATCCCAATTAAACACTTCCAATTAAATTTTCAGCACATGTATGTTTGGAAAGTACAAGTGTTCACCCCAAGAAGTGTATTAAAATTCAGAAAAACAAAAATCTGGGGAATGGCAGCTTTCCCGTGCTTGAAGGGGCTGCAGGAGACCTGGAAAGGGAATTTGGATGTGGGATGGAGTGACAGAATGAGGGGGAGCAGCTTCCCAATGCCAGAGGGCCGGGTTAGATGGGATTTTGGGATGGAATTGTTCCTGTGAGGGTGGGGGGACCCTAGGGTGGGGGGACCCTGGCACAGGGTGCCCAGAGAAGCTCTGGACTGGAAATGTCCAAGGCCAGGCTGGACAGGGCTGGGAGCAGCCTGGGACAGTGGAAGGTGTCCCTGCCCATGGCAGAGATGATCTTTAAGATCCTTTCTAACACAAACCATTCCAAGATTCTGTGATTTCTAGCATTTGGCAATTTTATTTAATTTTATTTTTAGGTAAACTGTGCAGAAGGACAACTCCCTATGCCCTCAGTCTTCATGTTCCCCACGTGTTGAGATGTATTACCTGGAGAAGTGTTGGACTTAGTCTGGTTCATTCTGCTCAGTTAAAACTGCAGCAGTTTAACAGAAATGGGAACAATTAAGTCACAAGCTCACAGACTTCCTTCAGGTGTTAGCAAACAATCTGGCTGTAATTTCCACCCGTTTGTGGATGCTTGAATTTAAACGAGTCACAATTAAACACAATTAGTGGCGTGTGAAGTTCTGGGAGGCAAGAGAGGAGCAGTGGAGGATGCAGGTTTGCTCTGACACAGGTTTGCTCTGCTTGGAGCTCTCCAAAATCCAGTCTTTTAACCACAAAAGCCTCTCTTCCTATCCCAGGGATCTGTCCATGACATGAGAGGGTCCCAGGAATGGGCTTCCTGGAATTCTGGGAGCTTCTCCAGCCCTGGGTGCTGTTGCTGGCTTTGGTGCAGGTTTTTCTCTAATTGTATGATCAGGAAATGTGTTTTACAACCATCCCTCAGCTGTCCATCAGGGACCTGTCAGTCATTGTGATTTATCTGGGTTTTCAGTGCCAAACTGATTAAATTGCATGTTTCACAAAAGGAAAAAAAAAGTGAGTTTCACTCATGGCACCAAGTCTACTTACTGCATCTTTCCAAAGCAGCCAGCAAAGGTTACAGAGGCTGTTTGCATTCCTCATAAAGAAAGCCTTGTTAAACTCAGTCTTGCATATTTTACAGCTGTGCTAAGAGCCCCTGAAGAATATGCTGTCAGGAGAAATGGTCCCAGGCTTTTTTGTCTCATTTTATGGAGCAGGAGTTGGTGCTGTTGGTGGGGAGTCTGAATGGTGACACAGAGATGCCTTGGTCCAACAGAGGGTGACTTTTGGGTTGGGGTTTGCTGTGTGACAGAAGTGGTGCAGAGCTGGGATGGGGTTTGCCAATGACTGCAGCCCTGTGGCACTGCAATCTGGGATCATCTGTCTTTTTCAAGTTCACTTTGGTGCCTTGCTTTGCCCTGCTTGGTGTTTTCCTGCCTACCCCAGTTTCTGAAGGGCTGTGTAAGAGCTCATTTTAACCTGTGATACCAACCAGGTGTTGATCAGTGCCTGTCTGCTCTCACTCTCAAGGCAGGTTTCAGCAGGTCTCAGGTTGAGCTGGATCCCAGTGCTGTTTCCACCCCTGTGACCCAATATCAGCTCCCTCCACTTGGCCTTCTATCTGTTAAATATTTTGCCCATGCAGTAACCCAGCTGTTTCCTTTTGGTCCCCATGGTTTGCTGGAGAAGAGCACGAGTGGGGTGCTGAGAAGGCTGTTCCTCCTGTGTGTGAGGGTCCCTAGGACAGCATGAGGGGGGGGCTGGAGCTCAGACATCCCCTCTTAGCTCCTGGTGGGGTGGTTTGCTCCCAGCTCGTAGAGAATCAGTCCCATCCCACGTTCTGCAGGTCCAGTTCCCTTTCCAGCAGTGATTTCCCTGTGGCAGTGCCATTGGAACTGGCTGACAGCACCATCCAGTCCTCTCCAGCCCTCAGACCACACCTGGAATCCCAACTGCTGTGGGAAACAAATAAATTAACTCAAAGTCTGGGGTTTGGGGTCATCTTTCTATGTGTCATCTTTCCTCTGCATTTGCTTCAAAGACTCCAAGTAGCTCTGAAAGGACCAGGCAAGCCAGCTTAGATCCCTTCATCCCTCAGGGATGCTCAGCTGCATCTGGGTGAGCCATCCCAGAAAACTGCACAGAAGTTGGGACAACTCAAGACCATTCCTGATAACTGAGTCTAGGCAGGGAATCCAGCCTGTCAGAACAGTGGAAATCTGACCCACACAGTAAGTGAACCTCCTTACCCTTGCAGAAGCTGATTTTTTTTAAACCAGCCCCTTACAATTTGGTTTCATGCTTCAGCAGGGGGAAGCCATCACTTTCTGACAGGCAGTAGTTCTGATACTGGAGTTTCCCAGATAACTGGAGCTTCTCTTCCCAGTTAAAGAAGAGTTAAAAGTGCAGAGCCAGTTTCCTGCAGCACCCTGCTGCTCCCTGATGTCTCCAGGTGCAGCACTGATCTGAACTAACCAGTTTAGTGTGGGCTGAGGGTCTGGCTCAGGGCACAGGGAGCCACAGAGCTGCTGCAGCCCTGACAGTGATAAAAAACCCCTGGGAGAGGAGGATGTTCAGGCATCTCCTGAGGAGCATTTGATGGACACCAGTAACTGGAGCCTCAGGACCACTGTCTGAGCTGCACCATGTTAAAATTAGCTCATATTGTTCATGTGCTCTATGCCCTGGTCCTTTTGGGTGGCTTTTCTTCTCCTAACATCACCCTGTGTCCCCATGAGGACCACCCTGGCTTTCAGAGGGATCCTGTGCTAAGCCACTCCTTTCCCTGCCAGCAAGGTGGCCACCAAAGGCAGTGCAGAAGTGTCACATTTCACAGTGCCACGGCCACTTTGGGCTGGGAACCTGTGTGCACTTCCAGGCTGTGGTGCTCAGCCCCTCCAAGGAGTCCTGCTTTATGGGAGAGAGTGTTTCCCAAGGCTGTAGTTGATTTTTCACAAGCAAGTTTGTACACTGGCCAGGAGTGCTGACAGCTCAATGTTCAGCTGCAGTATATAATTTTCTGTCATTTTGATTTATGCTCTTCTCTGTAACCAGAGTCCCATATGAGAAAAAAAATCAGGAGTCTGTCCTAAAGTTAGCTCAATGCTAACTTCTTCACCTGACCTAGCAAATTAAAGATATTTTTAGATTTTTAAAATTATTATTATTTATTTCTGGAATATGAAAGAAGAAAGTGTTAAAAGGTAACCTTGACTGTCACTTCTGTGACCTGCAGTTCCACAGGGTTGTTGTCACTGAGAGAGAAGCTGAGCTGGACCCGTGAGACCAAAATCTGCTCTTGGCTCAAGCTTCCACCTGCACCCAGTGCCCTTGTCCAGGGAGGCTCTGACCCATCAAAGCAATGCCCAGGACATCAGAGCAGAGCTCCAGAGCACTGCTTCACCTCAGGGCATCTTAAAACTCCCAGTGGCTGGTGTTGCTCTTAGGGAAAAGCCCAATTCCCCAGGGAAGAGGCTGGTTTAGAGCCATGGTCTCTGCTCCCTCTGGACAACAGAGTAAGGGCTCATCCTCCAGCATCTGGGTTTGCCCAGAGGTTTTATGGCACAGCTCTCCCTTTTGCATCACTCTGGCACCCAGACTCGGGCTCCTGAGTTGTTTTGCTGCATTTGGAGCTTTGTTTCTTGGCATTAGAGTTTGGAGCTTGTTGTTGCAGTTCCCTTTCTTTGGATGCTTCGAGAGCAGCCCTGAGCCGGGGGTGGGGGGAGCAAACCCATCCCTTGGCTGGTTTTGTGAGCCACAAAATGTCTGTGAGACAAAGGAAGGGGCCACATGAAACAGGGATTGTGGTGGCACTGACAGGGACAAAAGCCCCATGCACAGCCCTAGGAAAAGGCAGGAGAGCAGGGAAGTGTGTTTATTCCAGCTCTCTGCTTTCCCGCAGAGTTCAGACAACTTTATTTATTGTGTTTTAATATTAACTTCAGTGGAGCCAGGAGTGTGATGTGATCCCATGGTGTTTGGGAAAATGGGTAAAAATACCTTATTTCATGTATATATATATATGTATATATTTATATATACATACACACACCCCCTTTTCACAGGACACATTAAGTGTGACAGGACTTTTCCTTGATGACTGGCATTTAGCAGCTGAGTTACAGATGGATTTCTGTGTAGTCAGCACAGATATTAATCACAAAATCCTTTTAATAGATCAAAGAGTGCTGTGTAATTGAAAATTGCTTGTGGAAGCGTTAGTTTCAAGCAGTTCTTAGTATTTTCTCCTAACGTGTAATCTAGGAAAAGAACATTTTTCAGGGTGTAAAATGCAAAGAGAAGTTTTGTTCATTGCTTTATTTAGTTCTCCACTCAAATTAAGGATTAGTGACAAGAAATTGATATTTTACTGTATGCCCAAAGTTATTTTTGTGTTCATCAAAGCCACTTGGTTAAATCAGGAGTGAGTAATAATTACCACTGAAGGGATGGATACACACTGGATTTTTACTTGCTTTATGTGTGAAGGTTTTTCTCCATCAGCAAACTTTTTTTTCAGTTGAGAAAAACCTAAAAAGCATCCTTGCTCCCTAGCCCTGTAACAAGATGGAATTGGGATATTTAAAGAAAGACCCATCCACCCTTTAAATAAGATGCAGAGTCTGTTTCATGGAGCCTGGTGCTGGGCATGGCTTTTCAGGTGACACAAGGAAAGATGAATATCAACTGAAAATACAAAAATATTTTATTTTTCCTTGTTCATAGCCCAGCTTTGCAGCAAGCAGAGCCTCAGGCACACAGTGCGGACTTCCAAAAGAGGCCATGCCTTTGTGAGGAGCTCATGGGCTTGGATGTGAGGAGCACTGCTGAGAAAAGAGCAGGAAGGAGACAGCCCTGGAGAGCTTCAGTGCTGGAAGAGAAGAAATGATTTGGTGCTTGTACAGACAAGTGCTCCCCAAATCCTGCACATCATTAATAATAATAATAATCATCTCTCTGCCTCCCCTGCATCCGGTGGGAAATGCATCTTCCCAACGGAGAGGCTGTGCTAAATAAAGGCTTGCCCTTCCCAGGGAGCAGGAGAGGTGGGAGGTGGACATTTGGGCTCCCATCTCTCTCCCAAAGGAAGGTCATTAAGTGTATAAAATACATATGTTTTCCCTTCAGCAGCTGTTGGCTTTCTCAGCCCAAGAGCCATAACAGGACCATGAGGTTTGGAAAATTTCTGCCTCCCACATCTGCCCCCCTCCCCAGCAGCAGTGCTGCTAAATCAGCAAAATGGGATTGTGCAGCTGTGCCTCGTTAGGCCAGTGCTGCTAATTAAGTATTGGCAAAAAATGGCTTCAAGTCCCTCTGCTTTGTGGTGGTGACTTGGTGGAGGGTGAGACTGAACCTTCCTCTGGTGGTGTTTCAAACCAGCACTGGTGGGTTTGCAAGAGATGGTGGTCCTGCAAAATTTCTGGCAGAGCCTTCCTTTTCACTGAAGTGGTGTGAAGACTTTCTATGTCTCTAGGTTGAAAGGGAATACTTCTTTTCTCTACCTATTTTTAGATAAAAGCTGTGGGAGAGTAATTATTTGTAATTTTGTAGGGTCCCAGGCTTGCAGGGAGGTGTCCTTACAGTGATCCCTGCCTGGTGCTGCTATTGCCTGGATGAAGAAGTGCCATGTAAAATGCAGAGCATTCACTTGGATGACTTAATTAACTAATTGGAAATTCTCTTCCATTTGAGGTTTTGCAAAGTTTTGCTGAGCTTATTTGCACAAAGGACATAGGATCCACCTGGGTGTGGGAGAGAGAAAGGAGAAAAACAAACAGGAGAGGGAGGAATGTGAGTCAGGAACGGAGTGGCCAGCAGGAGCAGGGAGGTCACTGTGGCCTGCCCTGGGCACTGGGGAGGGCACACCTGGAGTGCTGTGCCCAGCTCTGGCCCCTCAGCTTGGGAAGGACCTTGGGACACTGAGCACATCCAGAGGGGACAGCGAG